>VDFB02271358.1:1014211186-1014696171 GCA_007258455.2 Sequoia sempervirens | reverse complement strand
GAGCAACTCACAACTTCATTGACGAAGGATTGGTGACCAAGAGAGGACTAAAGATTGAAGAGTTTGAAGGCTTCAAAGTAATGGTAGTTGATGGTTTACCCATGTCGTGCACAAAGAAGATTCCTAACCTTTCTATTCAATTAGGACTTATGAAGTAAAAGATGATTTCTATGTTGTTGGTATTGGTGATACCGATACCATGTTGGGAATACAATGGCTGCAATCTCTTGGAGAGATCACATTGAATCTTCAAACAATGGATCTGAAATTTCAAGATGATGGAAAGAAGGTTGTTTTGAGAGGGATGTCAAATGGGGGCCCTTGAATTGTGTCCTTGAAGAGAATGGAAAGGTTGATCCGTCATGATCAAGTCAAATTGGCAGCAAAGTGTTTGGTCCTACCAGTTGATCCAATAGAGGAAAAAAGGCATTATCATCCTAATATTCAAGCCTTACTTTCAAAGAAGAGTAAAGTCTTTGGTAGCCTACCTCTTGGGAGACCTCCTGAAAGAGGTTTTGAGCATGTGATTGAATTAGAGGATGGAGCAAAACTGGTCATCACCACACCGTACCGCTACCCAAAGAAACAGAAGGATGAGATCGAAAAGAACATCAAGGAGTTTTTGGAGATGGGGTTCGTTCGGCCAAGCAAAAGCCCTTTTGCTTCAACAGTGGTGTTGGTTAGAAAGAAAGATGGGACAATGCGTATGTGTGTTGACTACCGCACATTGAATCAGAAGACCATCAAGAATAGATATCCTATTCCTAGGATAGATGAGCTTATTGATGAGCTCCATGGGGCTATGTTTTTATCAAAGATAGATCTCCGTTCGGGCTACCATCAAATCAGGATGAGGGAGGCATACATACAGAAGACGGCTTTTAGATGCCATTTTGGGAATTATGAATTTCTTGTCATGCCTTTCGGTTTGACAAATGCTCCAACAACTTCTCAATCTTGTATGAACAATATTTTTAGACAAAAATTGAGGAAGTTGGTGCATATCTTCTTCAACGATATTCTTATTTTCAATAAGTCTTGGAAAGAGCACCTCAAGCACTTAGAAGAAGTGCTTAGCATATTGGAGGCAGAATGCTTGTTTGCCAAAGAAGCAAAGTGTGAGTTCGAGATGATGGAGCTGCTATATCTCGGCCACATTATCAGTGCTAAGGGTGTCAAAGTGGATCCTAAGAAGATAAAAGCCATCCTTGATTGGCCACCTCCAAAGAATATTTCTCATTTGAGAGGATTTTTGGGTTTGTGTGGATTCTACAAAAGATTTGTCAAGTGATATTCTCACATGGCAGCCCCCCTTACAAATCTTACAAAAAAAGGAGCTTTCCTATAGACAGATAAGGCACAAGGAGTCTTCAACAAGTTCAAGCACATAATGAGCTCATGTCCAGTGTTGGCCCTACCGGATTTCACAAAGCCCTTTGAGTTGCAATGCGATGCTTCAGGTGACAGTGTTGGAGCTGTTCTCATGCAAGACAAGCACCCCATTGTCTTTGAGAGCAGAAAAATCTTACTCAATATATGACAAAGAAATGCTTGCTATTATGCACGCATTGTCTAAGTTGTTTCGTCAATATTTGGTGGGAAGTAAATTTGTTGTTAAGATTGATCATAACAGTTTTAAACACTTTATGCACCAAAAAGATTTAAATGAAAGACAGCAAAAGTGGGTTAGTAAGCTACAAGCTTACGACTTTGACATTGAATATGTCAAAGGGAGAAACAATATAGTGGTTGATGCCTTATCAAGGAGACCTCATTTGCAGTCACTTTGTGAGCTTTTAGCAGGTTGGAAGGAGTTAATTGCTGCTAATTATGCAAAAAATCAAATTGCAACCAGCATTATAGAAGGTCATTTGGATGATGAAAGGTATAAGTTGGTTGATGCGTTCATTCTCTATAAGGGTAAGATCTTTTTAGTACCTGAATCTAAGCTTAAAAAGAAGATTCTACAATCTTTTCATGATGTCCCTCTTGCTGGTCATCAAGGCATGTTTAAGACTTATAAGCAGATTAGAGAAAGGTTTGCTTGGAAAGGGATGAAGGAAGAGGTCATGAATTACATAAGAGAGTGTTCTACTTGTCAAATGAATAAAAATGAACACTCTTTTCCAGTTGGTCTATTGTAGCCGTTGCCAATTCCGAATCCAAAGTGGGAGAGTATTGCAATGGATTTCATCACAGGGTTACCAAAAGTGCAAGGGCGAGATTGTATTTTTGTTGTGGTAGATAGATTGACTAAATTTTCACATTTTTATGCTATCACAACTTCATTTACAGCAGCGCAAGTGGCTGAATTATTTTTTAGAGAAGTTTTTTGTTTGCATGGTTTGCCTAAAACCATTGTCAGTGATAGGGACAGCAAGTTCCTAAATGCTTTTTGGCAGAAGATCTTTAGGTTGAGTGGTACAGTGCTCACTTCAAGCACTAGTTATCACCCACAAACAGATGGGCAATCCGAGATTGTCAATAAGTGGTTAGAAGGCTACCTCCGAAATTATGTTTCGGGGCAGCAAAGAACTTCGGTTAAGTGGCTTCATTTGGCAGAGTATTGTTATAATTCTTCCTATCATATGTCAAGGAAGATGTCTCATTTTATGGCTCTTTATGGTTATGATGCTCCTAACTTTGTAGATTTGATGTTTGGTGATAGTAGAGCTCCTCAGGCAAAGGATATGCTTCAACAGAGCCAAGACATCTTGAAATCATTAAAAGAAAATCTGCAACAAGCTCAAAACCAGCAGAAGTTATATGCTAATCAGCAGCGTGTTGAGTGGTCTTTTGAAGTGGGAGACATGATTTACTTGAGACTCCAACCTTATAGACAGTCTTCGCTCAAGAAGAGTGGTACAGAGAAGCTAAAGCCACGTTTTTATGGTCCACTTAAAGTCACCAAAAGGATTGGTAAAGTGGCGTATGAGCTAGAGCTTCTAGCTGATAGCAAAGTTCACAATATTTTTCATGTGTCACGCCTCAAGAAGGCGCTTGGGCACAATGTGGTAGCTACTTCAAAGTTACCTCCATTCTCTGAAGAAGGGCAGTTGGTGTTGATTCCAGAGAAAATTCTTGACACTAGAGAGTGCTCCTTAAGGAGAAGAGCAATCAAGGAGTACTTGGTTAGATGGAGGAACTTTCCTATTGAAGATGCAACATGAGAAGGTTTTGCAGCATACAACTTTACGGTTGCTTGAGGACAAGCAATCTCGAGGAGGGCAGACTGTAATGTCCCCTTCTCATCAATAATCAGCTCAGTGCTCATCAACCTATTCCGGAGGCCCGTAGCCTCGTTGAGGTGAAATTAGGGTTTCCATGCTTGGAGGTTTTGTGGCATTTCTTGGTGTTTACTATTTTTAGTAAATACTATTTTTGGCAATATGCAGTTGTCAGTCTTCAGTTCTTCATTTTCAGTTGGAGCAGTTGCTTGGGTTTGAGTTTTGGCTGTCAAAAGCTTATTCTGGTGAAATAAATTATTTCAAGGCATTTAATGTTATATTGTTAAGTTGATGCCCCCCCTTGGCCTAGTGCATTAACTTAAGGTTGTTTTAAAAAGGGGACTTAAAGGGGTAAGCCTCATAAGGAGATATTTAATATTATTTCTTTGTAATTCTTGCCTTGAAGAGGGACGCCACTTTGAAGGAGTTAAATATTTTTGGAATTTGAAAATGTTTCAAATATGGCTTTTGGCATACCTTGAGGGGAATTTGAAGTCATCTTTTTTTCTTTAAAAGAGAAGTTTTGCTCCAGCAATTGGCATTCATGAACTTATGCTATTGCTATGCTGTCGAAATGACATTGTGATTTCAGCTTCGAGGAATGCTTACCTCCTAGCCTTTTGACCAATTTCGTGTTTGAAAGATAACACCTAGTTGGCTAATTTGTCGCTTCTCATCCAGACTAGCAGATTGAGCTCATTTGTTGAAGAATTTTGGAGTTTATTGTCAATTTTGAGTTGTTGGTTCATCTACAGCTGAAAGCGATTTTTGTATACAGCTCCTTGAATAAATTTTAATTGCTTGTGGGTACTTTATCTTTCCTTCTCAATACCTTAGGTGACCCTCTTGCTGCAATATCAGAATTTATTGTGAAGTTGCTGATTTTTTCTAAGGAAATTGCCCTTGTAGAAGGCCGTACCATGCTGGGGTTTTCTTGGAATTCGTGCTTGATTAATACTCAAGCTTTGGATGCAATTTAGTCATTGTTTTGAGGCACCAATCTTCCAGAGAGCCATTGCATTTAGTTTCAAACAATTTGGAGGTTATTTGGTGAAGTTATGAGCATTTATGTGAGTTTACAGTTTGCTGATCAGAATTTCCAAAACACAAATTTTTATATCAGATTGCATTAGTTTTCTGTTTTTGGCCTTCACTTCATCATTTGAGTGTTAAAACATTGAAAGAATTCACTCTTTACATCTTAGCATTGTTCTCTATCATTGTAATACTTGTAATTTGCAGATTTCTTGATTGTAAGGTTGAGAATTAGTAGTACTAATCCAACCATTGTTATTGCTGCAATTACTTGTAAAATTCTAGTTCACATTAAGCGCCCCTGGATGGTTTACCGCCAGTGTGGAGAATGAATGTTTAATCTTTCCTTGTACCCACTGTCAAGTGGTGAATCCCCACTCTTGAGTGGATGCCCACCATAGCGGATGAATTAGTTAGTTTCAAACTTCCATGGCTAATTATCCACCTGAGTTTATTTCAGTTTGTAATAAGTACTTTGTCATATGTTGGCACCTCGCCTTTAAAAGGATCTTGTGTGCACATTCTTAGCGTTGAGTTTATCTTTCTACTTTCAGTTGTATTCAGTTTCAGTTATTGAACATTTTATATCCTAGGGATCCTTTGACCATATGCTCGCCCCTCCTCCTTCAGTGGTCTTAGGGCGCATTCTTGGTTAGAGTTACTATTCCGCATCATTTTGGTTTGAAGCTAACCTTAACGGGTGCATGTTACATTGTAATTGATATTGAAAAATCAAGAAAAAATTGAGAGGGTATATTCCACTCTTATTCAACTCATCTCTCCATGACAACAAAGTCGTAGTCAAATCATGTGTATGTGGGCTGAAAATAAACTGATGAACACACCTCAAAATACAATCAAGGTGGAACTCCTCTGACTACGCCAATGGAAAACCCAAATAGTCAAGTGTACTCCATCCTACACTGTCATTATCAAAAGAAGACTCATAACTCAAAGCAAGATGAGTGGGTCTTGTAGCAACATCAACATTATCTATTGCAACCTCATGAACAAGACTGCTATCTAAAAGCAACTGCAAGGATCCTAATTTTCCTTCATGAGTGAGAAGAATACCATCATGAATGCCATCTACTACCTGGAAAGAAACTGGAAAATATCAAAGTTTAACATGCAAGACTTAAAAGAAATCATCTTCTTCTGATAAGATTGACCAATATCAATCTCAAAATTGTCAATGCGGAGCCTGGTGCTCAAATCTGCCATGAGGCCTGAACCTATAGCCAAGACTGAAGTGTCTGTATCATCAACAATCCAATCCACACTGAGTGGTCTCCTAGAGATGTGAAAGATGTCCAACCTAGATGCATAAAAACATACACCAACATCTGTCAAGCTACTGGCATAAATCAGAACAGCACCTTGTAGCTTGTGAATCATGTCCATGATGGAGCCCCACGTAGTACTATGTCAGAGGATGGAAAGAACTCATCATTAATCTATCCTCCAACTCCAAAGTGACCATCCCAACTCCACCTATCCAATCCAACAACTATTTCCCTCAATGTGTACCCTGATAGAACTCCAACCAGCAAAGTAGGACAGCCATCAATCAATGAAGTAGGAGTTAAAACCCATGCGGATGGTGCTGGGATACTGTTACCAACATGCCTATCTCCATACCATAGACTGAGATCATTCGGCCACTCAATCATAGACCTCTCAAGATCAAGAACAATGCACACATCTTTTACCAAGTCCTACAAACACTCATTTTGATTTGGAATTAGGACAGTACTAATTTCATCAGTAGAAATATCCTCAATGCCCTAATTAGGTGCGTCCACAAAAGAGGGCTCAGGCTGCTCGATGTACCCATCATCCAACTCAGCTGCTCCACTGGATGATGGGTTGTTTTCTTCAAGTAGAGAAGATGGAACTGGTAGGGCCAAATGAGATTAACTCTTGTGCATTCAACTGTTTCCTGAACTTCTCAACTTTCCACTCAACCAATCTTCTTGCGAGATCATATGCTGCAAATGAAACATGTAGTTCTCTTCTCCAAATGGCTAACAAATCTAATTGTAGTTTCTTGAAATATCATCATCTTCATCAGATCAGGGACAAGATAGTGAACATACTTGACTTCACATTATCTGAATGACGTTTCCTAATTACTAATATGAAGCGATCGAAGAACTAGAGGAAAAGACCATCATAATCAAACATGATAACACATGGCCGTACCTTTGCCATCGTTGCTAGAATCTTAACCCTCTTATTGAAAGTAGGGATTTTGAAGTCACATATCCCCTGAAAGCTTGCAACCATTAACTACATAACTTGTCTCATTTTGCCACTTTCATAAGGTTCTTGTGGAGCTATAATCCTCATGATGTCACTAATACAAGTGACAACTGCAAGTCTAACCTCCTCATCTTGATGTTGCAAATGTTCTAGCTTACCCAAAGAGTGTACCAAAGGGACCATATCTTCATGCATTGCTTGAGAAGGTGTTTGTCCAACCTTACACAAACAACTTTCAACCTCTTCCAAAATGTTAAGAAGAGTTGCTTTAACCTGTGGTACGACTTTCACCTTTTCACGCACGAATTTGATGGCCTCTTGTTCTTCGTTCAACTTTCCCATTCTTTATTCCATAATTCCATTCTTTTCATCATTTTACCCTGATGTTGAATCAATGCGTCTAGCACGGCTTCCTCTAAATTGCAAGAAGTAGCCATCCGAAATTTTGATCTGCAATTGATTAGCTAAAACAATGATCCACTACCTAACAGGCTGGCAGAATTCTTGGCCCTAATACCTGTTTTGACATTTTCACACATCGCCCCATTGCAAATGGGGACCCCCTAATTTTTGCTTCGTTTGGGTCTTTTGGCTTGATCTCGGTTGGTTTTTCCTATTGTCTCTCTCTTGTTTTGTCTGTCTTTCCAAGGATATGCCTGTCTAAAATGAAATTTTGGCTAAGTCTAAGAAATTAGGGTTTGCTCTTTTCATGTCAGTTTGAGGTCAATTTGAGTTGGTTAACTACATTTTGAATGTTGCGTCATGGTTAAGACACTTCAAACTACTTGCCTGCAAATTTCAAGTTGAAATGGACAACTTGCTATTTTTAGCAGTCCAAGCTTTAGGAGCCAATTTCAGGGCTTGCATGCTAGAGTTTCAAATGGATGTTTGGAGATTCTTTTTGGGTTTTTCAAAACCTCCGTGATGGTATAACATGCAAACCGAGATGTTGACTTTCAATGATTCAGGCTTCAGAGGCTATTTATAGGGTTTACATGCAAAGTTTTTCAATGTATGTCTGAAGAATATTTTTGGGTTTTCTGAGACCTACGTGATGGTATAACATGCAAGATGAGATGATAACTTTCAACACTAAGCCTGCGAAGGCTATTTAAAGGGTTTGAATGTTGGTACTTTCTATGCATGTCTGGACAGTCTTTGTGGGTTTTTCGAAAGCTTCGCAGTGGTGTAACATGCAAACCAGGATCAAGACCTTTTTCAAGCGCTATCTTCAAAGGCTATTTTTAGGGTTTGCATGCAGGACTTTTCAGTGCATGTCAGGTTATTCTTTATGGGTTTTTTAAGAGCTACGCAGTGATGTGACATGCAAGCAGAGTTGGTCACTTTTTCAAGGACTTACTATTTTTAGCAAGATCATTCCGGCAGTTGCCCAACACTTCAGTATCACAAACAAGGCGAAGTGCAACAGAAAAGGAGTACCGAGGTCATTTGATCAACATGCAAGTCAGATTAGGGTTTCCAGCTTCAAGACCTACAATGAAGGGTCAAATGCCAAAATCTCTGAAAACCGGTGTATCCCACTACAATCGGTATCTTTCAAGGATTCCACTAGTAAAATTTGAAGGCAATGAGCACTTACTATTTATAGTAAGGCACTCCAAAATCAGGCTATAAATAGCAAGTCAGCAACATGCGCCAATGTGAACAGGCAAGACAACCCATGAGGATCACACCAATCAGATTTCAAGTTGAACAGAGTTGTGGAAGTCCTAAAATCAAGCAGTTACTATAAATAGTAAATCACCTCCACAAACATGCTATAAATAGCAAGTCAACACGAGATGGTAGTGTGAACAAATCAACTGGGTTACGAGGATCCTGTGGTTAAAATTTCAAATCAATCCAAGCTACAGAAGAGTGAAAACCAAGGTACTTACTAAATATAGCAAACCAGGGCAAGCAAGCTAAAAAATGTCTAAGTCTGAAGAATTTCCTACTCACCCTCTAAAATGCACCCTCAAGAGGATGAAGCTTGGAAAATTTTCAACTTTGAGATATTCTTCCTTCACCCCATGCCAAATGCACCCAAGATGAGACTGGCAAAAGCTATGAAAAATTGTCTAAGTGATGTTGAATTCCTGCAAACCCCCCTAAATGTGCCCTAGCTCAAGAGGCATCAAGGAAAAGTTGTTAAGTATTAGAAACTTCCTGCAGGACCCCCCAAATGCGCCCTCATCAAGCCAAGGTGAAGAGAGTTTCTAAGTGTGGTTAAATTCCACCTCCACATGCCAAATGCGCCCAAGGAGAGAGGTAGTGATAAAAAGTTTCTAAGGCATTGCTAATTCCTGCAGGGGGTCTCAAATGCGCCCATATTCAAGATGACTCTAGGAAAAATTTCTAAGTCATTGCTAAGTTCCTCTTCCACTAGTCGAATGTGCCCATTATGAGGCAAGGTGATGGCTTAAAAGGTTACTAAGTATAAATTTTTCCTCCTCCACCCCTAATATGCGCCCAAGGTAGATGAGAAAATTTCTAAAGTGTTAAATTCTTGCTCTATACCCCAAATGCACCCAAGTTGGAGGATGACTCTACAAAATGTGTTAAGTGTTAAATTCCTCTTAGGCCAATCAAATGCGCCTAAACTTGTTGAAGGGGGTGGTTTCTAAAAGTTGCTAAATACGTTGAATTCCTCCACCACAAGCTAAATGCGCCCATATTGAAGTTGGCCATAAAAAATGCTAAGTGTTAAGATTTCCTCCTCCCTAAGTAAAATATGCCCATGTTGGAAATGATAGTGGAGAAGAAATATTCCAAGTGCTAAAAGTTCCTCTAGACCCCCCAAAATGCGCCTTAGGCATCAAGTTGAAGTGAAATTATTTCTAAGACAACAAACTGGCAGTAGCTACTCCCAAATGCTCCCAAGCTTGTTAAGGCAAGTGAAAAATGGGAGTACACCCTATCAAATGCGCCTAGCCCCAGCAAGGGATATGAAGTGGGAAAATATTTCTAAGTGTTGTGAAGATGAAGGCTAAAGGGATGAAATACGCCCACAGATGAAGAATGAGAATAAATTTGATGTCAAAATATTTTTCTAAGGTTAAAATTCAAAAATTAAATGTACCCCTTCGTTCAGTAGTGTTGGCGTTTAAATTAGCACCTCTGGAGTGCTGATTGTAAACGTTCAGCTATTTCAAATGTTTTGCAACACTTCTTCGTTATTTAAAGAGGAGAAGTCCCTCTCTGCTGGGAGCAATGCGAGGGAAGGGAAATGTTAACTAAAGTTCCTATCTTTTTATGTTTCAGCGGCAGGACACAAGGGTGCACAAACACAATGCGCCGTAGCTAAGCTTTTCTCTGGTTTCTGCAGATCTCAACTACGACTAACTAGCTTCTATCTATCCAATACCTTCAAGATGAACAGAGCATGAGGGTAAAGGAGCGGGAATGGGATGGTTGGATCACTTGAATTCACCGTCTCAGAGGATATGACCGAGGCTCTGAACTCTCGGGTATACACCGGGATAAGGTTGGTACAAGCAAACACTCTACACGGTAAACTAGATCTGAGATCTGCCAAGGAGGAGGGACTCCTATCCGAGGTATGAGCTTAAGAAATAGTTTACTAGAAACAACAAAATCACGATGCCTTGGCCAACGAGCTTGCTAAGGAGGAGGGACTCCTATCCGAAGTATAGCTTGGAAGTCAACACATTAAACAACATCAAACGATAACTGTCAATAACAAATATCCAAGGAGGAGGGACTCCTATCCGAGGAGGGAAATGAGACAACAAGTTATTAGACACAAGACGTAGACATAACTCAAATAAGATGATCAAAACGCAAGCGCCTTCTGATATTCTTCTTCAATGCTTCATCAACGAACTACAAAAGTTGGGAAAGCAAAGGCACGAAATCATGCACAATTACAATCATCCAACGAACTCTCATCCAAGAGTGAACAAGTATTCGCTTTCAAAGCTGTTGGCAACAATGGCGCAGCAATTTTGCATAGCAAGTAAAAGTTAAACAAATAATGAGCCCAAGGCTCTTATTTATAGAACTCAAAGGAGTGGGCAACCCCAAAATCTCCTTGAGTTAACAATGAGTTCTTGCCAATCAATTAGCAAGATTTATTCCTAAAAAGGGGGAACAAGCAGTTAACTGGAAAACTACTTCAGTTAACTGAAAGTACACAAAGAGTCAACTGGAAACTACTTCAGTTGACTGAAAGTAAACTAAAGGTAAACTTTAATGAAAGTATCCCTCCAAAATAGACATCCACATTTAGTGGAGATCTAAGATCTACAAATCATGGAAGCCAATTAGACATCCTTAATCAGTGAGATCTAACAATGCATGATTTTAGGAAAGTGGAGTTAAACTTGGAAAGAAGCATCAAGTTAACTCCAACTACATTTAATATCATCTTGAGTTGACTTGGAAAGAAGCATCAAGTCAAACTCAAGTCTCATAAATGCCACTTGGAGGGTAGGACGTCCTTCCTAGGTGTCTGACACCTCATCATCACTTCCGGTCAACAGCTTCTTGATCTGTGTTGACTTCTTCCGTCTCGGATATTCAATGCTTTGATGACACGACATCTCTTCTTGCGCAAGCTATTGCTCTTGGTAACTTTGGCGGCTTCGTGCTTGGAATGATCTCTTCGCAGCTGGCAAGTCAAGGTGCTTACTACCACGCAGGAGATGGTAATATTGGTCCTTTTGCTGCAAGATCAGTCTTTCTTACTTCTTCGTCCAGAGTAACTGCTGCAGGTCTCCACTGAGCGGGAGATGTATTCTTTTCAAAGATAAAGATCTGCAGACTGTTGGTGATGTCCATTTGCTCTCCAGCAATGTGTGTAAGATCTGGTTGGAGAGTTGCTGGTGCAAGGTCTAGTTGTTCAATTGGAGTCCAAGGACGCCAAATTGTCATTCTGCGAAGAAGAACTCGCCTGTTGACTGTAAACACGGACGTGTTCAGACAACTTCTGAAAAACCCCTAAAAATAGCGCCCTGTCGAGAAGTATTTTTCCGGAAAAAATCTGGCACATGGGTTTTGTTCGTGCTTCAATGCTGAACAAACCCAGCCTCTAATTTGGATCAAACTTTTCGAAAACCCCCAAAAATAGGGGCAGCAAGTATGCTGATTTTCGAAATTTGGCGAGATGGGTTCCTCGAAAATTATGCTGGATCTACCCAGTTGATCTGATCTGATGTAGCCTGCCACCTTTTTGAAATGTGCAAGAAAACCTAAGACAAGAAGAGAGGAAGTAGACAGAAGATGGATTGGAAGTTTTTTATCTGATTCTCTGAGAAAATCCGTCTCTGAATCCAACCTCAGATTAGCAATCTTCTTCTGCTTCAGATCTGCAAGAAATATCGAAGAACGGATGAAAACCTTGGCCAGATCTATAAATGGCGTCCTTGAGAGCTTGTGGCTGTTCTTGATCATCAACCTGCAACGAAATAATGAAGTAGGACGCCTTCACCTTGATTACATAGACTCAATCCTTAGATCCACAAGTTTGGGGACCTAACTCACGATCAAAAGTGATTTTGGCTTGATCTAAAGTTCAAAAAGGTGATTTCCACTGATCGTGGAGTGTTTTAGCCAAGTTTTGCTCAAAATATCTTGACTTTAGTCAACAACTTGACTTTTGACTTCTTCAAGGCATCCCTTTTGATTTTTGCAAGTTTTTTTATTATTTTTTCTCTTGAACAGCCTCAATTTGATCCTGAATCTAGCGTTGTGTTGATCCTGAGACGTCACGGACACATTCACTGAGAGTGATCCAAACCGGAAAAGTGCCTCTGGGAGAACGTATGATAAAAGCGAGTTTAGGGCTCTACAAAGATGGGAAGCCTTTCCAAGAAAAGGCTTTTTATATGCCTTAGTGATTTTTCAATCTTCGTTCTTTTTTGAAATGACCTCTCGTGCCTTGATCTGGATTTCTCGTTGATCGGATGATTTCGCTTGATGTCTCATCGGGTACCAGCTCTTAGCCAAAATGATCTTCAGAAACTCGGATTCAGCTTAGGTTCCTTTTATCAAGGCCCCCTTGAAAAGGGCGCTTTTGCCTTTTAGCCTGATTATTTCCATCCGACAAGTTGCCTACTTTGATCCAGATTATCCGTTGACTGCTCTGTCAGGTGTTGATGCTCGCAGTTGCGTTTCCGAGATCTACTTGGGCTGAGAAAGATATCCTGGGAAGCCTTTTGTCATTTATCAGCATCTGGAGGTCAAGAAAGAAGGGCGCCTTTCTTTTGGAAAGGCTCTTTTTCCTTAGAACTTTGTCGTCAACTGTGGTTTCTTGATATTTCCTCAACTGCCTCTTTTTGCTTCGTCAGCAGCTGCTTGTGATCTATTCATCGGATGATCTGGATGTTTGTTTCACTGTTGAGCCAGCAATCAAACGTCGAGAATGACTGCTTTGGATGATCTTACTGACTGCATTTGACCCTCAAAGATCTTGGGCGCCCCTGCTTGAAAAAGGCTCTTTTCAGCATGTGAACTTGTTTCTCCTTCGTAACATTTCCAGAGTTAGTCAAATTTCGAGCTTTTTAATTTCAGGAAAACTCCTCCGTCGAAGATCACCATTTCTTCATGTCTCACGTTCATCGTGTATGGATGTTTGGGAAAATGACTAAGGCATTTGACTGCATAGCCTCCTCTTGGCAGCAAGGCGTGCATTCTCCAGACTTAGTCAATTTTCAGCATTTTTCATTTTTTGAAAATCCCAGACTTAGTCAATTTTCAGCATTTTTCATTTTGAAAATCCCCTTCATCAAACAGCATCATTTTTTACCTTTTCCGCCATGGTTGTGTCGTTGAAGCTTTTGAAGCTTAGCTTTCAGCACCTGGTACTGGCCAATCTGCCATTAATGGCTGCGGAGGTTCTAACTTTGTTCCTGAAAAATAGAAATAGACCCACCAGAGTAAAACTTATCTTTTGATGATTCTGACTTGACCGATGTGATCGTGAAGCCTTTTAATCCTATCAAAATCATTTTCAATCATTTCTGGGAAGGTCCTATTTTCGGGGGTTTCCCTGAAAATAGGGGCGAAAAACCCTAATTTTCAAATTTTCAAAATTTTGCACGTGTGTTCCTTGACAAAAACCCACCAAGATTCTATGATTGGTTTGACCTAAAACAGACTTTACATGGCATTTTAACAAGATTTAGCACAATTTACACAGAATGCCAAAAAATTTATTTGGGGTACAACACGTAGACCCATGAATTTGATGCTTTCTGAAGGGAATTTTCTTTTCGGGTACTGGATATCTTCGACAGGGAGATAATTTTGAAACTTTTCACACCTTGCCAAGGACTTTAAGATGGAAATTTTACTCGAGCCCCTGGTTGATGAATTTTCTAGAGGAAATAAATTATTTCTAAGGAATATGGGTTGGAAATTTGGCTAAGGCAAAAAGGGGATGAAATGTCCCCTTCTCATCAGTGACTAGCCTTGCAATTCTTCAGCCTATTCCGGAGACCCGTAGGCTAGAATGAGGAGAAATTAGGGTTTCTTGGCTTGGAGTTTTGTGGCATTTCATGTTATTTACTATTTTTAGTAAATACTTTTATGGCAGTGTGCAGTTGGTTGTCTTCAGTCATCTCTTCAGTGGAGCACGTTGCTTTTGTTTCAATATTTACTTCTCAAGCTTTATTTGGTGAAATTAATTGATTAAAGGCATAAGTGTTATAATTTTCAGTTGACCCCCCCTTGGCCTAAGGTTATAACTTGAAAGTTGTTTTAAAAGGGGTCATGAAGGGTACGCCCATATTATAAGAGATATTAATATTTTATTTGAACTTTATGCCTTGAGAAAAGTGGACGCCACCTTTTGTGAGGAGTTGTATTTTATGAAATTTGAAAAAAAGAAGAATTCTAAAAGGTGACTCTTGGCGTACCTCCTTGGAATGTGATGAGTTTCTCAGTTTTTATAAAATGAAGGCTTTGCTCCAGCATTTGGGCTATCTACTGTTTATCATACTGTTATGCTGTCAAAATGACAATGGACATTTTGCTTTTGCTTCGAGGATGCTACCTCCTAGCCCTTTCCCAATTTCGTGTTTGAAATACAACACCTAGTTGGAATATTTCTGCTTCTCAACATCAGACTAGCAGATTGAGCATCGAGATTGAAGAATTTCTGGAGTATTTTCACAGTTTTGGTTTACTGGTTTATCTACAGCTGAAGCTGGTTTTTGATTATATCTTTTGGAGTGATTTTAATTTTGTTCTGGGTACTTTGGCAAATCATCTGTTGGTTCAAGGCGCCCCCTTCCACAAAAGATTGGAATTTATTTCCAAGTCTTTATTTTTATCTTGCAAAATCGATTTTTCAAGAGGGCCGTACCTTTTCAAGGTGCTTTGGAATTCGTGCTAAATAAATGGGAGTTTCTGGTGATTGTTTCTGGATTACATCTTGGGCGCCAAACCTCTAGGAAGCATTTGCAACTGATATCTCGTCATTCGGAGGTAATTTGATCAAGTTATGAGCATTTAATGAATTTACAGTTGCTGGTCTGAACTTCCAGAATACAGATTTTTATATCAGAATTGTAATTGTTCACTGTTTTGGCCTCATACTTCAGTTTTGGAGTGTTATATGATTATTAGAACTCATACTTCTCTTTCTAAGATTCATTCTTGATCATTGTAAATTGTAATCTGCAGAGTTTAATTTGTATAGGTTGAGATTAAGCATTACTAATCCAACCATTTTCAGTTCTGCAATTACTTGTTGTTTTTTCATTAAATTACCCCTAGATGGTTTACCGCCAGTGTGAATAATCTGATTGTAACACTCTTTTACCCACTTCATAGTGGTGAATCCCCACAGCTCTGTGGATGCCCGCCGCAGCGGATGAATTGTTTTAACTGTAATCTTTTCCCCCCACTGTTTGGTGGTAGTGTGGAATTGCTTTTCATGGCTGGTTATCCGCCTGTTAATTTTTAGCTCTCAATTTATACACTCCGTCATATGTTAGCACCTCGCCCTCAATGGGATCTTGAGTGCACATTCTTGACGTTGAGTAGTTCTTTCAAGTTTGATTTTCTATTTGGAGCTAACGCTAATCAAGTTGGCTAAGTGCTGGTTGTGATGTGTTAATTTATCAAAAAAAAAAATTGGTTAGCTTATTTCAGGGGATATCATGTTGGTTGGAAAATTTTCTAGGGCAAAGAGAAATCAAACAACACCCTCTAAATGCACCTTCAGGATAGATGAAAATTCTAAGAAAGATTTGTCTGAGTTAAACATGCCCATCATAGAGAAGAAAGTTGAAAATTGTCTAAGGTGAAGAAAATGAAATGACAAGGCTCCAAATGCGCCCTTGAAGAAAGTTGGCTAAAATGTCTAAGTCATAGGCATCAAGCTCTCAACTACCCCCTCAAGGTTGCTGAGAAGAGTACGTGAAATATCTTCCCAAGGCATTGGTGGAGACGCAAACATCAAAATGATATGCACCCTAGCACACAGATGTTGAAAGTTATGAAGAAAGCGAAAGTAGGCTAGAGAATAGTGATGAACTCTGTCAGATCCAAAGATCACTCAGACCTTGGAAGTCAAAGCATGAAAATTAGGTAAGTGAGGTGAATTTATATTATGAAGTGTTTTGATGCTCTTGTCCTTGCTTTTTTTGCAAGGTGAACACCAAGGCCAAGGCATGATGACTTGGGGAGATGGAGCGACTACTTGGAAGAATTGGCTAGGTGTTGACCCAGTATGCACTCAGCTCAGGAAGGCGAGTGGCAAAGGAGAACGGGTCGAGTCCAAGATTGGAGAATCCTTCAAGGTGAGGATGAAGAAATGATGAAGACCTAGGCATTAGAGAGTCATCCTCAAGCACTAAAACGTCCTCAAGGCTAAGGATGAGTTGTGAACAAAAGGCTTCAATGTTAAAGAATGACAACGGAATGGGCTAAAGAGCAAAGCAAAGAAATTCTCCTTAAGTGTAAAGTCCTTCAATGACCCAAAAGATGTTCTCCAGCGTGCTTCGTACAGCTCAAGATGCAGTGACAGGAAGGAGGAAAATCACCATCAAACAGGTTAAAAAGTTACAGCCTTGGACTCAGATCAAGAACATGCCTGCCATACCCTTTTAAGAAGTTGAAGCCACAATGATCAAATTCATCCAGTTTGCAGTTAAGAAGAAGAACAGTGTGAACGCGTTTACAAACAGGAATCTTCTAGAAGATGGTGGACATTAATTGCTCATTTATCACTCCACTCTTCTTGGTGGCGGTTTTTAAGGTTAGAGCTTATGTGGCTCGATCTACGCCCTTCATTTGATTGTAATCTGAGCCGTCCATTGGACTAGGCCAGCTATAAAAGGTGCATCCCCCCTCATTTGTAATTCATTAGATTAGATTAGACATAGAGAGCATTAGAGAGATAGCTTAGAGTTAGCATAACTGGTAGATTGATAGTATAGTTTGAAGAAGGAAAGTTTTTCCTTTAAAGCTTTGTAAGAAATTGTTGTGAGCACTCTCTCAATAAAAAGAGTTTTCATTGATGATGATCTCGTCTTTTGTTGTGAGTAGCTAGCGAGGTTTCTTCGTCCTTCTACTTCAAGTAGGATTTTAAAGTAAAGTAAATAGATTTTGTTTCATGCAAGTAGTAGATAGTAACTATGGAATGTGGTCTTCAATTTGAGCAAACTTCGTCTATCCATTCCACTAGTGGGCTCGCTGATGGTGAGTTCACCTTGCGTGGTCAACTGGAAACTTGTGGACTTAATTTCAATTACAATCTTCATGTTGGTATGCGTCGTCATGACGGTGTCTTCATTGTTGAATTGTAATCTAAATATCTTTAGTTACTCCCCTTGAAGATTGCACCGGTTTTGTGGAAGCTGTTCGAAGTGAGGCAAAGCGGAATCTGATTCAGGCTTGTGAAAATTGAACTCCACGTCCCACGCGTAGATTAGTCCATAGCATCTTCTATCCCTGCAACCATTTAAATTCAGTACTTCCTGGTTAGTTTAAGAAATCTGAGTTTCACTAATAAATCCTTTGAATCTTTAAAACCCCTTCCTCTGGAGTGAACAATTACATAAGTCCCCTTGAAATACCAGCAAATCACAACGAGCCAACTAAGACTATCCATTGTCTATAAGGAACCTTGGAGTTGAATGCAAGAACTCTCTCGCAATCTTAGCGTGTTGGATGCTTTGATCAAGAGAGAATAGGGTAGTCGTTGGAAACTTTATTCTGTGTTGGTGCGGTCACGAAAAACACATCAACAATACCATTGTAAAGACCCTAGCAAAATTTGGCCTTTATTTTTTGTTTTTCTAATCGGGAATGTCATCAAACAGTTTCCTTACAAACTCTTTGACTGTTGAATGTTCTTTCTTTTTGTATTTTCAATGCAAATAATGATAATATGTGCATAAAGACTTCTAACAGAAATCTATCAATGACTGAAATGTAAAGAGAGATGCATTTGCTGATTTTCCAATGCAATGATTTGTAAGTAATTACAATGAATTAAGAACCTGGTTTAATAACCTGTAGCAGCTGATACATGAATAATTTTAATCATAAAATTGCCCCTGCTCTACTAATGTCGTCCTTGCTCCAGTAACTTGGAAACCAAGATGAAGTCTTCAAAATAGTTGAAATCCTGATGTTGAGAGCTGCGTCCACTTCTCCTTGACCTCCCACGAGTTTCCAGCAATGAAGATAGACCTTGAATGTTGAATGACGTCTATGCCAATTGGCTGCGCCAAAATAGGAGGATATGCCAACTAGCAAACACCTTACTCCGGCCCGATATTCTTTGGACGACTAGCACCTTCAATAGACCAAGCCACAATTTCATATATTACACTCAATATTTAATTATATTGCTTTCTTTGTATTTATGTCCACCTAGCAGCTAACAGTGATCCCTTAAACTGATGTCTCCTTCCTCTTTATCATATCGATGCCTTGTCTTTAGTTGAAATCGGCCAATATAATTAATCCGCTCTTGTCTTTCTACAATGCGTCCTTTCAATATATAATCGAGCCTCTTTGACTTGCTCCATGATTTAATTTTAGCTAGGCAGCTAATGTAAACCTACGATTGGCAGCTATAATCGAATGAAATATTTACCTTTTTCTATTTTGACAACTTCTTTTGAATTTTTGAATATGAAAGTCGCGCCCAAAAGACTCAGTTTTGTCTTTTAGTATATCTCCTTATTTTGTCAATATCTGAAACTCCAAAGTAATAATATTCTATTCCCAGCAAGATATATTTATTTTCTCCAAATATTATTCAAAAGATAACTTTTGTCTTTCCCAAATATTATTCAGAAATAACTGAAAAATACTTTTAAATGCCTAAATAATAAACTTTAGTCTACTGAAGGATAAATACCCCAAAATAATACAATAATAAATTAACAGAAATTCTCATTTAAATTTGCAATAATACATCAGCTATTGCAAACCCTCAAATACTTAGCTTCTCAAATAAGCTAAATACAATTGATAATCTCCAGATTTGGTCAAAGACCATTAAATTTGCAATGTAGCACCTGTAGAAACCCTGGATGGATTTCTCAACAATTCCAGCTAGGATTGATTTTTCACAACCGAACCTAGTACTCTAGAGTCTTCAAACCCTCGAGCAAGCAAAACATTCAAGCTTTCTTTACCAAACTGGTCATGAGAAATGAAATCCAAATAAAGCATAAGCATGCTGAATGCAAGGCCAACAGCTCATGAAGATTTCACCAAGACTTCCAGGAAGCTTCTAGAATAAAATATTATTTTATTCCTTTTAGTGACTTTATAATATATTATTTTATTTAGTCATTTTATTAAATTAATTAAATATAAAGTCATCCTTAAGATATTAATTTATTGGGTCACGAGGTCTAGTCTCCCCCACCCCCGTGGTACCGGAGGGCGTGTCGCACCAGCGTCACCGGTCACGTTAAAAAGTTTACCAGGCGCACTGTAGTTTATATGGGGTCGTGCTACCCGATTCCTGCAGTCTAAAAAAAAAAAAGATATTAATTTATTGGAATAACTTTATAAATAATTAATCTAATATTTAATTAAAACAATCAATTAAGCTATCCTTTTGAAATATCATTAATTTGCACAACTTAATCAATTAAATTAATTAAATCACTTCACCTCCAATTAGGGGACATGACAAAGAGCAAGTCAATAAGTCAACCTCTATATCCTTTTAGGTCCTAGAATCCCTTTCCCACATCTATTTAGTCTTCTCAATCTATTGCTATCTTCACAATTCTACTCTATCTATTTCATCCTAATGATGGATAATGAAGTATGATCTAAAATGTTGATGATTAAAAAATCTCGTACAGTTAAATCTAGAAATATATTAATATTATTATGGACTATGGAAATTACATGGCTTAAATTTATGTTGTCAAAAAGTAACTTTACATTATAATTTAGAAGACAAATTACATTTAATTATTTTAAAAAGTTAAATATCAAAGATTTGAGCAGAAATTATAGAAGCCAAATAGATAACTTTAAACACGTAATAACATTTTGCTTCTATCTGATTTTCATTCAATGCATATTACATATATAGACGACTGACATATCCTATATTATAGGAGGATTATTATACCTCCAATAACAACTCGTCTAAATATATTGAGTTGTTTTAACAACTCAATACAAACATTCCCAATTCATAATTATTAAACTAACAAATATGGGAATGATGTAATATTCCCAACACCCCCCATATTACATCATTCTCTAAATGGGGATAGCTGGACTACTAATACTTGATGACCACATTCAATAGGTCATCAAAAACATAAGATATGAGTAGGGACATACACATCTACTCAGGATAAACAATAGCGGAATGTGCTTCACTATACTTCTAAACATTATCCAAGGATAGGGACAAACACATCCACCCATGGAACCAAGGATAGGGACTAACACGTCTATCCGAGGTTATACAACAAAATTGGATGGGGACAAACACATCTAATCCAACATCAAAGTTACGAGCAGGGACACACACTTCTGCTCACAACAATTATAATCAGGGACAAACACATCAAATTAAAATCAACCAACAAATATGACTAGGAACAAACACTTCCAATCACATACACTATCTCATGAATGGGAACAAACACATCCATTCACAAACAACCAAGAATTGTGATCGGGACAAACATATCCAATCACAACATAAACATTTGAGAACTAAGTTCATGCTGTTGCATATGCAGCCATCATTGTAGATCTCTGCCACTCTGATTACAAATGATATGGGACAATTACCGCTGACACCTAGAAACCAATCTGGGCTTTAGTCATTTTCACACAAGTAGTTTTGTCTCTAACACAATTTTGCAACCCCATTGCTAGTGACTAATGAGAGGTTGAATATCCTCCAATAGATTTGCTACTCAATAAGCAAGTTTGACTTTGAGGCTCAGTTTTAGAATGCCCCCCTATCATATACAAGTGATAGTGCATGCAATGAAAATTGAGGTAACGGTGAAGGTGAAGAGAAGGTTGAAAAAAACATTAATATTATTTCTTGTGGATTGATTTCCAAGGGAATTTTTTCCCAAGTAACCAACCATCTAATAGGCCCCATGACCATGCAAAAGCTGCAACATAAATGCATATCAAGATCGCCACCAATATGGCTATTCCCTTGCTCAAGCTTCCCTCTCTATAGGATCCAAATTCCTTTCCAAGAATTGTTGCAATGATAACCTAAAGGATAAACATTTGAACTCCTCCCTCCATTAACAAAATTTTTTTGCCAACCTTGTTAATGTAAAGAATGAAAACAAAAGTAGCAAGCACATTGAAAGACTAGTTATGACAATTTAAATCAAGGAAGCCTTGCTACCGAAGCCAATGACCTTAAAGAGAATGAGAGCATTGAAAATGATAACATTAATCCATATAAACTATTAGAAGAAAGGAATGGTTATGACCATGACTAGATCAAGCATGTATTTCCTCTGCAAGATATTCTTGAAAGGATGTTTCACCACCTTGGAAGCTTTGTTGACCTCCACTAAGTCATCATACTCTTCTTGAATTTTGTGGGTGTCATGGCTTAGCATATTCTCTAGCTTAAGAGATTTGTACATGATGCCCCCATCATGTGGAGATACTCCAATGCTAGTAGCACCTCCGATGCATATAACCATGCAGCATGGTTGGCCCTAGCTGGAGCTAGTGAAGGACATGCATGTCATCACATGAGCAGAACTCCATGACAAAGCACAAAAATTGGACCATATTGATATGCATAGAGAGTGTGGGAAGAAATGGGTGGTCGAGCATCAAAGGTAAAAAAATCTGCACTCCTCATAGTCTCTTGTGAGATCCCCTACTTTGTTCTCTTCCTCCAATACCTCTATAGGTATCCACTCAAGATTGACAAATTCATTCTTGATTTTTTTGAGGCCATCATTGTCGTCCATCCCTATGTTAACCTACAAAGATGGACTAAATCTATGAATCAAACAAACTAGCATATTTATAATTTACCTGTGAAATGAAGAGAGAGCAATACATAGCAATTTTGCTCACACATGATACAACATTTTAGTTCACACATAACATAGTGAAACAAACAATATGGAAGGCAAGGGAAGGTTTCCCTTCCTCACACAATTGAAACAACAGTCACACTAAATCAATATCTTCAACTTCTAAGTACATCATACACACACATCACACAATGAGAGTAACAATGGCAGATTGGAATGAATCTTACACACAATGCTGACCTCCAAACTAACAACCTACTCTTGTAAACAAGATCAAACTTGGTGCTCTAATCACAAAATAAAAGTGCAGGAGCAAAAATGATGCGCTTTGATTTCTTCCTTTGCATCCATCACAACCATAGGCTCAAAGAGTTTTTAATTGATATTGCTCATAATGTGAAGAAAAGCCATCATAAATTCCACTGCTAATGTTTGCTAAAACTATGTGCTAAAAGACCCCCCATTCTCTATATGCTAAACTATGATTGATTTGATGTTGAGTTGGATGTCCTAATATCGGTGAGTGATTCGAGGCAAGAACATTTAAAAGAAGATTTCCACTATTTACTGACAAAAACCTCTCACATACATGATGTATTTGCTCCACGTAGAGGTAAACCCTCAATGGAAGACTAGATAAGAAATAGAGTCTCAACTTTGCAATTATATCGACACCCACAACCACCACTTTGCAGGGTTGTAGGAGGCAATGGTGAAGCTGATTATTGGAAGCAATTGGCATCCATCCAATCAATGTTTGTACAAATTACATGCCTTTTAAACTATTCTAATACCTGTTGATGTGTGTTTTGTGACACACCAAACATCAGAATAAAATGCCCAAAGACACCCTATGCTCTCTTGAAAAACCACCGCGTATGCTAAGATTGCAAGATCATATGGTGATTCCAAGGTTCCTTATGTCAGGTCTTGATGTGTGGATAAGCTCAATGGTCATTGCGATATGCTGGTAATACAAAGGGACTTGTTGACGTGGTTTTTGCGACTACACCAACACAGAATAAAGTCGCCAACGGCTACTCTATCCTCTCTTGAACAAAGTTTCCTGCATGCTAAGATTGCGAGATAGATCATACATTTAACTCCAAGGTTCCTTTAATGCGAATAGACTTAGTTGGCTCGATGTGATTTTGCTGGTATTTCAAGGGGGACTTACACAATTGTTCGACAGTTGACAGCAGACAGCGGACTAAGGGCTTTCATGTAATTCAAATGTTTTGGCAAGTGAGCACAAATTTCCTAATTCTAACCAGAAATGAATCGAATTTAAAAGAGTGTAGGGATAAGAATGTTCTAGTCTACTCTAAAGCATGGGACACGGCGATCAATTCTTACAGACTTCAACCAGGTTTTGCTTTGCCTCGCTTCGGACAGCTTCTACAAAACTGGTGCAATCTTCAGAGGAGTGACTCAAGATGTTCAGATCACGATTTAGCATGAAGACACCATCACAACGACGCATGCCAACATATAAACCATAATCGAAGTTAAGTTTCACAAAGTTCCAGTTGACCACGCAAGGCGAACCCACCGTCAGCGAGCCCGCTAGTGGTATGGACAAACGAAGTCTTGTTCAAATCGAGCACCACATTCCACAATTGCTAAGTACTTGCATGAAATGAAATCTACTTTATTTTAAGCTACTTCAAGATGCTACGTGAATTGGAAGGACGAAGAAGCCTCAACAACTATTCATAACAAAGAAGAAATCACATCAATGAAAATTCTTTTATTATGAAAGCATTCAGACAACTTCTTACAAAGTATTCAAAGGGAAGACTTTCCTTCCTTTTCAATCTAAACTATACTATCAACTATCTAATTGCTCTCTACTCCTTCACTGCTATCCTAACTCTAATCTAATTCTAATTCTAATGAGTTACAAATGAGGGGGACTCCCCCTTTTATAGATGGCCAAGTCCAACGGACGGCTCAGATTACAATCGGCTGGATGGCCCAGATTGTGCCACCTCAGCCCTAAACAAGATTCACCCTAAAAACCGCCACCAAGAGGAGTGGGGTAATTAATGAGCCATGAATGTCCATCATCCTTCTAGAAGATTCCGTTTGTAGACGCGTTCACACTGTTCCTGATCTTCTTTCTTGACGTTGTTCTTTAACTTCTTCTTTGTCACTTGAGTTATACTAAGTCTCAACACTTAGCCATTTTTCGCAACTTTTCTACCTTCGAGGTTGAAATGTCATCTTGGAGTATGTGCTTCATCACTTAAGTCATCACCGCTTGATCTCGACGTTTCTCCTGCAAAACAAGCAAGGAGAAGAGCATTAGAACACTTCATAATATAAATTCAACTTACTTACCAGGATTTTCACGCTCTAACTTCCAAGCGTTCATCGTCTTCACTAGCCAGCTTCGCGTTCAAATTCTTCATGCCTTAGCCAAATTTCCAACCCATTTTGTATTCTGCTTGGCGCACTTCACTCTGACATTTCATCCAACTCAGGCTCAAGAAAAAAAAATCCTTTCATCAGGAATTTGATCAAAAATCATCTAGGCGATCACCTTCAAACTCATCAGCCACAACACTTTATCTCAACAACACACTCATCCTTTGCCTTAGAAAATTTCCTTGGGAAAACTCATC
The DNA here is from genome assembly GCA_007258455.2 of Sequoia sempervirens. Taxonomy (NCBI): domain Eukaryota; kingdom Viridiplantae; phylum Streptophyta; class Pinopsida; order Cupressales; family Cupressaceae; genus Sequoia; species Sequoia sempervirens. The sequence goes on along the minus strand of VDFB02271358.1, from coordinate 1,014,671,523 downwards.
AATCCTGGTGTCCATCAAAATATCCATCTTGAAGGCTTGGCGAAGCGCGGAAGACTTTAAAATCCATTCCTCATCGATAATCATCAATACCCAGAAGAAAATTTCTTTCAAAATGCGTCGAACTCATGGGTGTACAACGAACGGGTTCATTTAATTTCTCTTGAATTTTGAACCTTGGAAAAATAACTTTTAACAAACTTAATCCCGTTTTTCACATATGTGAGTGTTTCTTTGCTCTGACTTGGAAAAAATTTATTGTTCCTGCACTGCACACATCTTCTGACTTCATCAATTCACTCAGACTTCAGGATAATTCATCACTTCACCAGACTTGGGCGTTTTTCTCCTAAGGAAAATTTCTTTGCCTTAGAATTTTTTTGAGTCACTCAGCACTCTTGAAAATTTTGCCTTAGAAAATTTTATTTCATCCTCTTGTGGTGAGAAAAAAAAATTTAATGTTTCAACTCACTTAGAAATTTTTCTTTCAAGTGCCTGGAGTGCATCTTGTGTGTCATGAAGAATAAATTTTTCAATTTCAACGCCTGGCATATTTCCCATCTCTTGGCATTATGAACCTTGGGCACAATTTGCATGGGAGGAGGACGAAATTCTACACTCAGAAATTTTTTAAACTTTCTCCTTGAGGGTGGGCGCATTTTGCCTAGGCAGGTGGATGAAGTTTATACTTAGAATTTTTTTCATACTTGGCATTACCTTGAGGGCGCATTTCAACATAGGAGGTGGATGAAACTTGTTGACCTCCTTGACTTTCTTGAGAAGTGGGCGCATTTTGCCATGTGAGGAGGATGAAACATGTTAGAAACTTTTCAAACACCTTGAATACTTGCTGGGTGCATTTGGAGGTGGCAGGAAGATAAGACTCAACAAAAAAAAAATTCATTTCATGCCTGTGAAGAGGGCGCATTTCACCAAGACAGGAAGATATTTGAACACTTAAAAACTTTTCTTACTCTCCAGCTGAAGTGGGCGCATTTCCTGGGTGCTGCAGGATGAAATTCATGCCTTAGAAAAAAATTTCTTCGTTTTTTTCCAGTTTATCCATGCCCTGCTATAAATAGTAAGCCCTTAAATTCTCACACTTCAAAAGCTCAGAATGATTTGAAATTTTGAACACTGGATCTTCACGACCTTGTTACCAGCTGTTGAGACTGCTATTTCGGGTTGGCCTGCTATTTTTAGCCCATTTACGAAGGTGGTTTTACTATAAAAGTAAGGCTCGTTTCGATATCTCCACAACTCGTTTGATTTGAAATTTGAATGACGTGCTCCTCACCACATGCACAATAACATCGACGCATGTTGCTGATTTACTATTTTAGCTGTTTCAAAATGACTTACTATAAATAGTGCTCTTTTGCCCTCAAATTTTACCAGAGATAGCTTGAAGATGCGATCACATGGTTACGCAGTTTTCGAAAAATTTTAACTTTTCGCCTCTTTTTGGGTCCGGCTGAAACTGGTCTTGCATGCGTATCAAATGAACTCCTTGTCCTCGTTTACATTGCATTGCGATCAGCTCGTGATTTTAAAGTGCTGGGATTACCGGGATGCCTGCTAAAAATAGCAAGTTCCTTAATAAGCGATCATCTCTGTTTGCATGTCACATCACTGCGTAGCTCTCGAAAAACCCATAAGGAATCATCCGACATGCAAAGAAAACCCTGACATGCAAACCCTAAAAATAGCCTCTGAAGGCTGAACTCTGAAAGTTGTCGTCTCACTTTGCATGTTACACCATCGCGAAGGTCTCTGAAAACCCAGAAGGAATCTCCAGACATGCACTGAAAAACTCTGCATCCAAGCCCTGAAATTTGCCCTGGAAGCTGAACTGCTAAAAATAGTAAGTTGTCTGTTTTAGCTCAAATTTTGCACACGAGCAACTTGATGTGTTCTGAATGCATTGTGACTGTTAAAACTTCGAAAGTGCTGATGAAATGCCCTGAATTATACACTTACTAAAAATAGTAAGTTGTCAGAATCTAAAAATTTCAGTGGAAGCCTGTTGCTAGAATCACACGACAACGGTGTTAGTCCTTATTTTCAATTTATTCACTTCGTTTGACCTTGAACTGGCCAGGAAAGTACAAACCCTAATTTTCGACTTGGCCAAAATTTCGCGTTTAAGCTCAATGACGGACACATCCCCCGAAAGGCAGACCAGAGAAAAAAAGAGACAGAGAGAGAGAGAGAGAAAACCAAAGCCAAAAAGACCAGAATGGAGCAAAAATTAGGGGTCCCCATTTTGAATGGGCGATGTGTGAAAAGGTCACAACAGACTATGCTAGGCTCATTTAATTCACAATGAAGGTTTAGGCAATGAAACTCTGTTGTTTGGGTCTTGGATCAAACAAACTAAAAAAAGGAGATAAAGGTTTAGAAGTTCTAATCTACTCCCTAAGAATTCAAGAGACGGTATTAACTTGGTGAAACCAACAACACGCTTTGCCATCGCCATGCTCAACGACAACTACACAAAATGGGTGCAATCTTCAAGGGAATGTGCTTATGATTTTCACATCATGAATAACTACCATCAAATCGAACAATATTTATCTAGACAGAAGTTAAGCATCCACAAAGTAAGCTCTAGCTAACTTTACGCATTAAACGAAAATCATCCATTCAAAGAAAGTATGAGCAAAATTTTCACCATAAATCAATACTTATCAAATCTTTCATTCATCTAGCATACATGAAATAAAATCTAAACTATGATGAGGGATAAGAACCATGAAAACTCCAAAATAAGAGAAGTAATCACCATTAATTCGAACAATGCATTACTTATTACTTTGGTAGTAGTAAGTGAAATGTGTCTTCCCGGAAGGTATGGAAATTTTGGTGTTCGTTTGGTTTAAAGGGAGCTCGTTTGCATGTTGTTAAGATGCTGTCAGAGTAACTTTGATTCCACTGCAGGGTCCCTTGCAATTTCTGTCTTAAGTTTTCTGCTTTTCATTTATTTTATTTTCCTTACACACTCTGACCACTGATGCTCAATGCTTAGCCCTTGTTTTCTGTTCTGTCATAACATGTGTATCTCTGCTAATGTGGGGCAATGTAGGAACGATGGATGCAAGATGTTTATGAGTTTTTGTTTTAGTTTCTCCAGGTTAGTATGGTTGATCATTCATACATTACACTGTTATAATGAAAGGCATTACTTCAAACAGTTCAACTGCAATCTACAGATAAATTGTATAAATGCAGCCATTACCATTTCATCAACAGTTTACATACAGATTTGTTATCCAATTCAGACTCAGGGATCACAACGTTTAACCAAACTCAGCTATACAGCACTACCATTTCTTGGTATTGGGAATTACAAGTTATGGGTAATTTCTGTGTAACAAATAGACTCAACAATGATCCATAACTGCTCAGAAGTGACCTACAACTATGCACAACCTAAATAAAAATATTTCAGACCTGTACATGCAAAAAGGTTCACGGGGGTGCAACATATTTCAGCTTTATATTCAAAGGCTCGATACCTTATGACAGATTACACATTTAGTATGCAAATCAAGACTCCTTTCACAACAGAAATACATTTACAATCTTTAAATTATGTTCACAAGTTAATAGAATACCAGACCTGGCATATACACGTCCCTGACTTGGTCCTGCTGGAAACGGCCTTCAATGCTTAAGCCCTCAACGCTATATCTGTAGACTCCTCCTCTAAGATCATTTCTCCAGGCAGAAGTAGGAACGCCTCTTCTAGCCATCACACACAACCACGACCCAGCTGGTGAAACTTCAAGAGTCGCTCAAATCAGGAACCCGCGTTTTTATTTATCTTCATATCACCCGACTTCAATACTTCCAAAATGATTCTGATGCTTGGTAAGGGCTGCGCCTAAGGATTTCGCATGATGAGGCGCCTTCAAAACACAAGTATAAAGCCACGAGTCTAACTCACGCAGGCGGCAAAACCTTCAAAGAGAAGACGCGAAAATCTGATGTCTTCTGGTGCTAGCAAAAACTTCGAATCTATCCAGCTAGGGATGGTCTCACACATCCGAAACTGGTTGAGAGGGACTTAAACCCTAAGCAAGAACTCGTGTTCTTCCGTGAAGCAAAAGCAGATATGTTCTCCAAAAGTGCGAATGAGTTCTTCCAAAATCCCTTTTGTATTTCAATCATGCCCTATAAGTGGCGAATTTCCTTCTTTTAATTTGCTTCCAAAATATTAAAGTGACTTATTTTATTTCCTTTAAATTGCTCACATAAAGTTTAAGTGACTTCCCAAAGTCCAAACTTTTAAATATTCGCCCTTAGTCACTTTTATCATTTAATAAAGTCACTTAGCAAAAGATTTAATTAATTATTTAATATTACCTTTAGAAAACTTAGGTAATAACTAAACAATTAAATAAACGACTCCCTTTTTCCACCAATTGCCTTCGGGAGTTAAAAGGCAACGAAGCAATCAAAGAGCTAGGTGGGAGGGGACATTACAGTAAGCAACAATTTAATTATCTCAACATGTTTTGCAACATGCTCCCATGCTTTACAAATGAGGAGTGAGCTCAATTTATAGGCTCCTCGATTACAATTCAGTGGCCAAGATTGATTTAGAATCAATGGCCGAGTTTACAAAATAAAACCCTAATTAGGGTTTGTCATAACTAACTTCTTCTCAACCAATGAGAAAATTACATTCAAGGACACTTGTCATTTTTGCTAAATATGAACCAACAATAAAATAGAAAGTTGCTGCATGGTGGAGTGTTAGGTTCATTGAATCTAGACGTGCTGACTTGGAACAATTTGATTGGTCAAGGCGCCACTTCAACAGGTTGGATGTCCTCCTTGGTCACTTTGTTCGTTTTTCCATTTTCTTGCCTTAGACTATTTTCCTTGCCGATGACTTTGTCCTTTGTGCTTGTTTCTTCCTAGCTTTGATCTTGGATTCCTTTTGAGACTTTGATTTCTTCTTCTCACCTGTATTGGAAGTCTCGTCTTGGAGCACATGTTTACACTTGAAGTTATTAAGGTTTTCTTTCTTGATTGCTTTGAAATTCCCACAAGCGCCCTGAATTTGGATAACTCCCCTATGCTTTCACCACAATGGAGGAAATTGTAACTTTCTCTGTGAAGAATTTCCCATACTTAGCCAAATTTTGGCTATTCAATTTCATTTTGTAATACCTTCATGTGGACCATTCAACATTTAGCCAAGGTTTCAGATGAACTTTGCCTGTGGATTTGTCTTCAATTTTGAATTTGGCTTGTGCGATGTAGGAAAAATTCCATCCTTGGACAAGGATTTTATTCACTTCCTCTTTATTTTCCTCTTCATTCCTCTTGTTTTCCTTCCAACACTTAGTTAATTTTCTGAATTTTTCTCCTTGGGTGGACTTTACTTTGGACATTCCTTGCTAGAGGTAAGTCGGACTTTGAGCTGCTTTGGACATGCCTAGATCAAGGGAAGTCGGACTTTGAGATTTCTTTTCCACATCCTCTTTTGACATGGTGGACTTTGCTAACACTTAAAAAAATTCCTTTTTAGCCAAGGGTGGACTTTCTAGCTTCTTGGACGTTGCTTACTAAGGGAGGTCAGACTTTACTCATGTTTGGACATCTTTCTCCCTAGTGCTAAGGCGGACTTTTCATGATGTTTTGACAAGCATCATTTAAGGTGGGTCGGACTTTGGAGTTAGCTTGACACTTCCTTCTCCAAGCTAGGTCGGACTTCACTTGTTTTGTGCCATCCTTATGGCGGATTTTGGAGTTTCATGGCCATTGTGCTTATCATCCTTATGGCAGACTTTGTAGTGCCTTGGACAAGTCTCTCAAGGTAGGTCAAACTTCATAAACTTTATACCATATCTCCTTGGCTGGACTTCAAGATGAGCTTGACACTCCTTGGCGGACTTGTCTCTATGCCTGCCATTTCCTATCCAAGTGTTGGACGGACTTTAAAGTCTTTTTGCTAAGCTACCAAGGGGTGGGCGGACTTCTTGACTTTCATTCCATGATGCAAAGGCGGACTTCATCTCTGTCTGGACAAGTGCAAGGGCGGACTTCCTTGATGCCTTGCCATGTCCATTTCTCCTTCCAAGCAGACTTCTTGAAGTGTCTGACATTTTCTTTGCCCTTCTTCTGGATCATCAAAACCCTCGCCATATGACTTTTTCTTGTTTTTTCTTGACTTTTTCATGATTTTCACTTCTGAAGATGGAAACATTATCTCCATGACCTGCGGGACCCTAGCACTTTCTAAAAATAGAAAAAAGCAAAAAAGCAACTTTCTAAAAATAGTAAATCCTGGATTGGTCCAAAAGTACCAAAAATAGAAAAAGCAAAAAAGAAAAAATCCTTAAAAAAAAGTGTCAGGATTGAGTGAAAGCAATTGCGTTCTTCGTCAACTGGGTCTTCTGAGCACTTTGGTGATGTTTATGCACAGTTTCGAGCTTGAATTCTCTACTTGGCTCGAGTGATTACTCAAACTCTAACTTCAAACTCCTCATTGTAAAAAGACTGGTGATTAGCAGTTGCGACACCAAGGCAAAAACCCAAAAAAGCAAAAACAAGGGGGTCCCCATTTGCAATGGGGCGATGTGAAAGGGTCACAACAATACCATATCAGAGATTTGGGAAAAATTATAGAAGCCAAATAGATAATTTTACACATGTAATAACATTTTGCTTCTATCTAATTTTCATTCAATACTATTAATGATAACAGCTTCGAGATTTGATATTCCAGCGTGATAAATTAAATGATAGCCTTAAGGCTATTTAATTTATATGGCTCGAATTCATTAAAGATATAAAGACACGTCCTCATCCAAGGCCGACCTCCTTCTACATTGGCGCAATTTCATATGAGGACGACTTACTATTGATTGGTCACATTTATTAAGAGACATATATTCATTGCTTGGCCGACTTGCCTTATAAAAGGAGGTGTCTCTTGGATTTGTATATATAGGAGTTCTATTTATCATTTGCTATCATTAAGTTCGATTCATTCATCCTATTCAAGTGCGAATATTATCAAGAGCAGAGTGCAAATCCCTTCAAGAGCAGATTGCGAATTTTCTTAAAGGCAGATTTAGAAAGTTAGAAGTACAGATTATTATCTGTAGTTGTATCTTCTGTTGGTGCTGAAGATTGGCCATATAATTGGCCTCATTGTAAAGAGATTTGTTGTCATCATATATATATATAAGAGAGATCTTTGTTGCTGGGTTTTTCTCCCTCAAGAGGAGGGTTTTCCCAGGGTATCTGCTGTGTTATTATCTGATTTTGAATTAATTTTCTGTGCATATAATCTGTTCATTAAAATTTACAAATACATATTACATATATATAGGACTGACATATCATATATTATAGAACTGTTATAACTCCAATAACTACTTAACTAAATTGAGTTGTTTTAACAACTCGATACAAACAAACAAACAAACATTCTCAATTATTAATTATCAAACTAATAACTACAGGAATGATGTAATATTCCCAATAGTTAAATATGGCTAAAAGTGATTATTTAAAAGAAATTTTAATATTTTATAACTTTGAGGGAAAAATAAAAGAAAATAACTTAGTTACTTGTCCAAGTACTAGTTCAAGTTCGGGTTCGGGTTCAAGGGTTTGGTTCACCGGTTCAGTCAAAACAAATTTTGGGGTTGGGTTTGTTTTCGGTTCGTCCATAAAAAATGTATGCATATTTATAGCAATAATTAAGTTAAAAATACACCATATAGCATCTTATATTATATAATAAAGAAAACCACAATATGAATAGTCAAATATTAGTCAAAATCAAATGTCATGTTATATATTAATGTTAAAAAATAATAATGTCAAGTGTCAACAATCAGCCATCACTAATCAAAATCATCATATGGGTCTTCAAACATATCATCATCACCATTCATATTAGATAATGTAGGTACTAGTAAATTAAAAGAACAACAAATAGTGCCACTAGCACTCTCATGCTCGCTAGTTGGCCAATCGTCACCATCAAGCACAGCAAAGTGGGAACTGGAAGCATCCAAGTCTGCTTTGGCTCAATGTCCCACTTCCTTGTGTCCCCTTTTCCTTGTAGCCACTTTGTTTGTATGTAAGAAGCCGCAAGTTTGAATGCACATACACAAAGTCCTCTACCTTTTTTGAGTGTAGTTGATTGCACTTTAGTGAGTGGATGTAATAACCACCCTTAATTTTAGTTTTTTGAAATTATGTTAGCTTCAACTGTAAATGAAAAACATAACAACTTCCTTTCCACTTTCTAATCACCCATATAACAAGATGGGCAAGGTGAGAGCATACAATGTCCAGGATTAAAATTACTGTATTACACCAAATCAACAATTGAAAGTAAGGCACTAGGCAGCAAGCCAGCCAATACGACTTATCCAGTGGAGTGCATAGACAGTACTAAAGAAGTAAACATCCACTTTCTAGTGGGAATTAAAAGGGCACATCCACGTATTCAATGGGAAATTTTATACAATATTGAAATGAAACTTCAAGCTTCTTCCACTTATCCAATGGTGAGCAAATACCAAACAGGAATAACAACTCTTCCACTTTTCAGTGGTGAGTGATTATAATAAACCACTTATTCAATGGGGATAAGTATCAACAATAAACATGAGCAACTCAGTAGTGGTACTACCATCTAGTGTCACAATGTTAGCTCATACATAAACATGCCAATAAATAGAGTTATATCTGCTGTTACAAACCTATGAAGATATTGCATAGTTGTTAAGGGACATTACAACCTATGAAGATATTGCATAGTTGTTCAAGGTAAATGAGACATCTGCAAATCATTTAACAAGAGTTATAATGACTGCTTATAAATTCAGCTCACAACTTTAAAAGCACTACTATCTACGCCATATGACATCACTCGACCCTCTTCTCTTTCATCACATATTTGAGTAGGACACTCTTATCCTTAATAATGTGGTGGGTATAAATGTAAGCATATTTTGTAAGGCTTCCATTTATTTTGTATCAAGCATGGAAACCATATAATGAATAATCATGTCAGACATGAACAAAATTAACCATAACTCTTTGACAAGTAGTGTAATGTCCCACTCTAGAATATATGGATTTTCTTTTATATTATTCTGATATTTGGAAACAAAGTAAAAGAATAGTAACTAGAAATTAAAAATCAAGTACTTCAAACCCTCAACAAATTTTCAAAAACCCTCCTTGAATAGATCTGAATTGCATTACATCAAAGTAAGGGTTGATTTACAAATCCTAGCTTATGCAAAATGAAAGCAATTCTACAATTACCTAAAGCAGTGATTTTCACTGTCCAAGGTACAGTTGCAAGTTGCGATCAAACCTGAAAATGCAATTAGGCTTCACAATTCTGTGATTTGATGTGGATCTACTGTGATCAGACTTATCTGTTTCCTACAATCTTCACACACACACACACCCTCCCTGTAGTGATGAGTGGCTTATGATGACTCAAATCTGGCTGATCTGCACTCAGCCTTAAATAATTGTTTAACTTTCTGATGATGCCAAACCTGCGATCAGGTTTAGGAATGCAGCAAACCTTTGACCTCTTATATGCTACAATTAATCTGCAATAACCCGTGTTCCAGATCAATAGATTTTCGATTTATTCCTTATTGGATTGACAAAAGTTGTCATCCAATATTAAATAGATAAGCTAACTGAGTTTCCAGATTTTAAATGAAATAAATGAACTATTGTATATAACACTTTGTTATCAATTCCACTGTAGTTCAACAATGGAAATTTGCCAAAACAATTTAGTGATGTTTCTGATGTATTGATTTTAAAATCATGCGTTTATATGTGCAAGAGGTTAAACCTCTTATCAAATTGTTGTTTCTGATCTTTATCTTTATATTCATGCAAGTTTGTAAGTGGTGTTGTACCTGAATTTACTGATTAATCATGCATTCCCTTGACTGGGTGGATATGGCCTCCTTAGGAGCACTCAAAACCTGACTATTGATGTATAAATCTGCATCACTTAATCCATGTCTTCAATTCTTCAAACAACCCCATTTATATTCCTCCCACATACCTTATCATAAGGGTTGTGTCACTTCATGCAGGAAGCCGGCTATCTTAGTTGAGGTAACTTGTTTTAATTTACATCTGGGCCCTCCATAAGGCCTTTGATCTATGTATAATATGGAGTGAAGAATATAGGCGGTAGCAAACTTCCGATTAAAGCTTCAATATTATAGTTGTCAGCCTCCCGGTACTTTAAATACAACAAATTCCTTTTTGCCAACATGGAAATGCAATAGCATGAAGCTCAAGCCGATGAATGAGGATAAATAAATAAATAGTGGTTCCTCTATAGGCCCAATTACCGTGGCGGCAATATTTAGACTTTCAATTAGCCGATAAACAAATCAAGGATACGTCTCCATCAAATAATTGCTATAGCGTTACAGCCGTGATAGCATAGTGATAGAGAGGCGGCGATGCAACTAAGGACAGTCTTGCTCATTTATTTCAAATACATTATCATTTGTTTCATTATTGATCAGATTAATGTCCAAAAAATTGGGACATTAGATAATCTCATTCTTCCCTACAATTTCCTCCTTGCGAACTAGTAATAGCACTCTACTCTTGTCATGTCCTCGAAATTACAATGCTAAAAGCCCTAACATTGAATGTAATGTCCCATTCTTAATATGGAATAAACAATATTATTTAATCTCTAAAAGAGGAAAAGCACTAAGTGGGTTGTGTATGATGTCAAGATCACAAAACTCCAAAACATCTCTAGATGGCCGAAGCACATAGTCACCATTTCATTTCAATTGTCGTGCATGATACATGCATTCTATGAATACCATCGGGCCCCTAATTCAAATGCATCACTACAAGCCTTGTGATCCATTATTTACAATTAAATACAAGACCATTTTGGTCAGTCCATGTCATATCGAGTGGATATATCTGAAGCCACCGAGTTACATAGATTGTCGTGGGTATTTAGCGTTGGGAACATAAAAGAATAAATAACTTACCGACGATATAGAGGAGGCTCGTTGGGCATGTTACTTAGCCGCTATTATTTGCAACGTTGATGAGGTTTTCAATCGCATATATATTGTATAGTGATATTCATGATTTTGGCTTCAAATTTTGCAAAGACAATTAAACAACGAATTCAATATTGAATTGATGACGATTACTAAGTATGTCAAAGGTAATCACCACAAATACCAGGCCCGACTTTGTATGTTAACAAAAGAGATTCCCATGAAAGGATCAGTATTTAAATAATTACTTAATCAAAGGCAGCGACACTTTATGAAGAAGTGTGATTATGCTTGACTAAAGGTTGCGATTGATTTGGGACGCCCACCACTAATAAAAGTCCTCCCTGTTGGGAACGGTCATCACTTTTCAGAAAAGGTGCATCTCATAATGTAATCATGAGGATATAAAAGAACAAGGAATATGGTGGAAAGAAAGGATCGAATCAATTTTGGCAGACACGTATTTAAATAACCAGGACTTGAGTACTCCTAATGGAGCCCATTTCCAATCAACCGAAGATGCATGACTAAATAGTAAATCTCAGAAATAGCATCTACATTTGCATGTATATAAGGTTTCACTCAACAAAAGTCAGAAACAGCGAACCAGGCAAATATCATTTAGCCCAAACATGTAAATACAATTACAATAATCCTTATCATCACTAAATACAAAGGCGAAGGTTGATAACCAGGATAAAGGAGTATTAAGGCCATCGTTTAGAGCTACTATTGAAACCCTTAATTCTAGGCCCATTTAGGTATTTCATTTTGACGATTAAAGCTAATTCAAGGTATATCCAAAAGGGGACATTACAACTCTCCCTGTGTGTGTACCACTACTGGAAGATGATGTGAGGTGGTTGCAAGTAATAAAAGGCCTATGATGTGCACTGTGGTGGCAATAGTCAACTCCCTAGACCTACTCTACAGCTACACTTAGTCAAAATGCCAAACGCCCTTCTTTGCAAGCTACTGTCTACCTAATCACCCTTATACTAGCTGCAATCCTCATGATGAAAGATGTTAAATGCTGCAAATGATCAATGGCACATCAAAATAGGAGTAAATTCTGAAACCAGCTATGGTGCCCTTCATGGTTCCTTGCAAATCAAATTGCCCAACTAGAAAACTTGATACGAACTCTTCAAAATCAGCTTCAATACAACCATTGTATGAGGATGCCCAAGAAGGAAATGAGGATTTTTGTCCCCAATTCCAGAAACGAAGTCCAAGAGAGTTTTTGTCCTCCAAGACCCCAAAGAGCAAAGAGTTTTCATCCTTGGTTGTGGATTCAAACATTGAAGAATGCCAAGTGAATCCAAATACCACCTTTAAAACTTTCCAAACGGGCCCTTGGATTAAATTTCCATTCAAAGTATTTAAAAATACTTTTGTATAATTAAGTGTTTAAAAACACTTTTTAAATTAATTATAATATTATTATTAAGTTGCACCATAAAATAGACATTATTGGGACCAACTTAAAATTATACTATTAGTCATTTCCCTCGCTTTATCCTTTAGCCTACGAGAAATGACAATATGCTATAGGTCTTTTGTTGAGCACGTGGTGATAGTGAGAGGCGGGGGCAGTCAATCAATATCAAACCATCTTTTGCTTTTCAAAACTTAACCAATCACAATAAGAACATTCAAGTAAGATCTAGCAATTAAGAACACAATGAGAACACACAATTTATGTGAAAACCCTTTCAGGAGAAAACCATGGAAAATATTGCTTATATTATAGATTAATATTCTTCTTCTTGTAGGCTCCAACCTACTATCAAAGTCTCCAATATCTATACAAACTAAGCTCCAACTCAGCAAAAGGCTCCAACCTTTACTTGTGGTGCAGGGGCACCAAATCAACTCATGTAAATATGGTCAATTGATAGGTTTTAGGGTGTTTGAGTCATTTGTCATGAAATATGGTCATAATAGACCATCTTCTAATGTATTGAGTCTATGTTGGGTCAGTTGAGTTAGTGTTGTTAAAATTAGTAAATCTTGTAAAAAGTTGTCATGGGCAAAATGGCAAAAATGCAAGATTTAGAAAGGCCAACGGTCATGAAGCTCAAAAGATGGTTTGAATTGGTTGAGTTAGTTGGTTTTGGGTTAGACAAGTTCAAATATGCTTGAGAAACTCGATGTAAGCTCTCTGTTGAAGATTTTGTTGAAGAAAAGCAATAAGAACCATTATTTATGTGTGTTTTCTGGAAAACTTGCTGCTACAGCTGACTGTACGAATCCGTACATAAGCATATTGTTCTAAAAGTTGTTGAATGTGATGGAGGCATGAGTTAACATCATTTTGGTTTTGATCTGATTGAATTCCATAAAGATTGAAGCATTTTATAGGCATTTTTTTGAAGGCGAGTTGAAAACCCTATTTGAAGGTTTGAGAGTGAACAAAATGCTTTAATCAACCATTCCACCAGTATAATTGCTTGAAACTTGGTGGAATGGGTGCACTAGGGTAGGTTTAGATGTTAGTGTAGGATTTTGGAGCAGGGAGTAGGGTTGGAGGATTTTTTATGCTGACCTAGGTGAAATTTCATGAGTTTTTGCTTAGAAATGATGGCTAAGAGTTGAAGTTTGGTGAAAATGCATTGGGAAAGAGTGGATGATGATTTGAGAAGCTTGTGCAGACCTATTGTGATGGGTTTGAGGCATTGATAAGGTGAAAAGTGTTGATGTTTACAGCGTGGGAATAATCTTCCAGCCAGATCGCATGAAGAAGACAATAAATTGTAACCTATCGGCTATTTAATTGATGATAGCGATTTCATGAAATGATACATCTCTTGTTAAATAATGATTAATATTTAATTAATGAGAAGAGGCACGAGTTATCTAAGAGGCGCGATTTTTAAGGAGGCCGACATCTTGCTTGTAAGAGACATGCCTTTTGATTGAGGCCGACATATTGTTTGTGGAGGGTCACGTCTCTTCCTTCACATTGTATATATACTCAATGGTTGCAACTCATTTGATCATCCATTCCATTCATTCTTAGTTCACCATAAAGTCGTCAATCATAGTGCGAATTCTGTAGCAGTGCAGATCAAGTTTTTGGTATAAGGCTGAGATTATCATTATCAGATTGCTTCATCTTCTTGTTGTATTTGCATCTGATTGTGATACTTGTTATTGGCCTTATTATCGGCCTCTATTGTAAAGGAGACTCCCATTTGTGATTCAATATATAAGTGATATATTGTTGCTAGGTTTTTCTCCCTCAAGTGGAGGGTTTTCCCAGGGTATCTGTTGTGTTTTGTGTTGAATTCTGAATTAATGTTTTGTGATGTAATTTGATCATAAATCTAACAAAAAGAGGTTGGGAATGTTGAGTTTCAATAAACCCTCCTTGAGCATGCCAAGAATGGCTTAAACAAGGGTTTGATGGCTTGGTGACTTTGTAGGTTTTTTCTCCTGACAAAAGTTGTTGATTTAGGGCTTTTGTAGTCTGGTTGTGACCCTAAAATAGAGATTTGGGGTTGGAAGAAAATTCGGGTTGGCGTTGCTTTGTAAAAGTGGGCTAATTTGGCCTTGGGGCAGCGTAGCAGCTGTGATTTGGAGATGATGGTCCAAAGTGACCCTATGAGATTTTAAGATATGTTAAAGTATGCCTTAATGGGTATCTGAAATATCCATTGGTTTGCAGGTTTGAGGTTTGGTATGTTGGTTGTGGTAGGAAAGGCTAGTTTGGAATACTACAAGGGAATGAAGGTGAATGGTGAGTTGAACACCAAGTTGAAGTTTTTGTGATTTAAAGATTGTTTAAATCTGATCTAATTGTGATTGTTTGAATTTTTCCTCCCTGCTCTGCATCAATTGGTATCAGAGCATAGGTGTTAGATCTTTTGGAAGGTGAAAAGTCGAAAATTGAAGAAGAGAAAGGTTGAAAGTTGAAGGACAAGATGCCTCCTAAAGGTAGTGCAGTACTTGCAAGAGAGATTAAGTTGTTAAAGGAGTCACAGCATTAGAGACAAAGCAAAGAAGAGGAAAGGCCACTAAAGAGGAAAGTGACTGAGAGGAAAAGGAAGAGGGTGAGGATGAAAACCCTCCAAGTGGAAGAGTCAAGGTGATGATTTGGATCCTGATGAGAGAAGGATGGTGAAAATGCTCAAAGTTGTTAGAGGAGATGCTTATGGTGAGAAAATAGATGTGCCAATGTATAATGAAAAGTTGGATGCTAAAGAGGTATTGGATTGGATAGATACACTGGATAATTACTTTGAGTACAAAGAGGTTGTTGAAGAACAAAAGGTAAAGTTTGCAAAAACTAAGTTGAAAGGTCCTACTCTTACATGGTGGAATTATGTACAAGAGGAAAGAGTAAAGAAAGGAAAAACAAAAATTAGTTCATGGGATAGGATGGTGTCAAAGATTAAGAGTCAATTCTTGTCAGGTGATAGTGCTATACAAACTTTCAAGAAGTTGCAAAGTTTAAAACAGAAGGATAAAGATGTCATGGCATATACTGAAGAATTTCACAAGTTGAGTATTAGGGCTGGTCATGTTGAAGATGAAAATGAGACAATAGCAAGGTATATGTGTGGGTTAAAATTTCAAATTCAGGATGAATTGAGTTTGGCTACTCCAAGAACAGTTGAAGAATGTTTTCAGTTGGCTGCTAGGGCAAAAGAGAAGTTAAAAAGAAGACAAGAAAGACAAGGAAGAGGCAGAGGCAGCACTAGTAGAGGAAGAGGATCAAGGCAGTCCTATGAAGACCAAGAAGATGCAAGCAAAAGCAAAGACCAAGTTGCTGATCAAAGAGGTGGTTTTAGAGGTTTCAAAGGAAGATTTGGTGAAGGTAGAGGTTCAAATTCATTTTCAGGAAGGTGTTATCATTGCAATCAATTTGGGCATCAAGCATGGATGTGTCCAGATAAACTAGCTTCTACTTCAAGTGGTGGTGATAAAAGAGTTCAGTTGGTGCAAGAGGAAGATTGTGAAAGCATCCATTCTCCTAATCAACTTGCTGCTCTAGAAGTTGGGGAATCCTTGATGGTGAGAAGAACACTCCTCAAAGCATCCAAAGAGAAAGAATCAACACAAAGGAGAATACTATTTAGGACAACTTACAAATGCAATGGAAAGGTGTGTAAAGTAGTGATAGACTCTAGAAGCACTGATAATATGGTGTCAATAGAAATGGTTGATAAACTGAAATTGGAAAGGATACCTCATGAAACACCTTATAAAGTGTCTTGGATGAATGACAATCAATCTATTTTAGTGAATGAGCAAGCTTGGGTTGAGTTTAACATTGATGGATATAAGGACAAGATTCTTTGTGATGTGTTGCCCATGGATTGTTGCCATTTGTTGCTTGGAAGACCATGGCAGTTTGATAGGCATGCACTTTATGATGGTAGAAACAATACTTATCAGATTGAGAAAGATGGAAACACTTTCACTTTGACTCAATTACAAGAAGATTTTAAGGAACAAACAAAGGCAGCTAGGGTGATAATGTTGGGTAAGAAAGAGTTTGTAAAGCTTGAGGAAGGAAAAAATGAAGAGTGTGCAACCATTACAAAAGAAGAAGGTGCTGAGACAGTAAGTTTGGAAAATGATCCAATGTTGGAAGGAAAGGATGGTGTTTTGGTGTTAAAAACAGAAAAAGAGAAGGTCAAGGATGAATTGATTATGGAAAGGTAAGATTGGTTAGAAAAGCATGATGAGATCATGATAGGAACGATGTTTTGTTCTTTGGTTTCAAAAGAGGTCAGTGAGTAGTCAATTTCTGTCAAGACAGAGGTTTATAAACCTGATGATACAGAGATTATTGGGGCAGAGAATCTAATGAAAGAGATAAGAGGAAAAGGTAAAGTCATTCAAGGTGAAAGGCAAGAACAAATAGGTGAGTTTAAGTCTGCTTCAAGAGTAAAGAAGAGGACAGTCCAAGACAAAGTTGGCATAGGTAAGTTTGCAAGTATGAAGACAAGTTCAACATCAGTTTCAGATAAGGGAAAGATAAGAGGACATTCATCAGGTCAGCTTGTGAAGATGGAGCAGTGTCTAGGTGGTAAACAGTTTAAGAGCACAAAGAATGATGCAAATCTTCAAAACTTGATCCAGTGGAAAGGCTTACCAGACAAAGGAACATTTGGAGAAAAAGAAGGTGAGATGATCAAGCATGATTTACTGCAACTTAGTCCTCAAAGGGACTTGAGATCTTTTTCTGGCCGAGTGTATGGTGTAAGGGCACCAAATCAACTCATGTAAATATGGTCAATTGATAGGTTTTAGGGTGTTTGAGTCATTTGTCATGAAATATGGTCATAATAGACCATCTTCTAATGTATTGAGTCTATGTTGGGTCAGTTGAGTTAGTGTTGTTAAAATTAGTAAATCTTGTAAAAAGTTGTCATGGGCAAAATGGCAAAAATGCAAGATTTAGAAAGGCCAACGGTCATGAAGCTCAAAAGATGGTTTGAATTGGTTGAGTTAGTTGGTTTTGGGTTAGACAAGTTCAAATATGCTTGAGAAACTCGATGTAAGCTCTCTGTTGAAGATTTTGTTGAAGAAAAGCAATAAGAACCATTATTTATGTGTGTTTTCTGGAAAACTTGCTGCTACAGCTGACTGTACGAATCCGTACATAAGCATATTGTTCTAAAAGTTGTTGAATGTGATGGAGGCATGAGTTAACATCATTTTGGTTTTGATCTGATTGAATTCCATAAAGATTGAAGCATTTTATAGGCATTTTTTTGAAGGCGAGTTGAAAACCCTATTTGAAGGTTTGAGAGTGAACAAAATGCTTTAATCAACCATTCCACCAGTATAATTGCTTGAAACTTGGTGGAATGGGTGCACTAGGGTAGGTTTAGATGTTAGTGTAGGATTTTGGAGCAGGGAGTAGGGTTGGAGGATTTTTTATGCTGACCTAGGTGAAATTTCATGAGTTTTTGCTTAGAAATGATGGCTAAGAGTTGAAGTTTGGTGAAAATGCATTGGGAAAGAGTGGATGATGATTTGAGAAGCTTGTGCAGACCTATTATGATGGGTTTGAGGCATTGATAAGGTGAAAAGAGGTTGGGAATGTTGAGTTTCAATAAACCCTCCTTGAGCATGCCAAGAATGGCTTAAACAAGGGTTTGATGGTTTGGTGACTTTGTAGGTTTTTTCTCCTAATAAAAGTTGTTGATTTAGGGCTTTTGTAGTCTGGTTGTGACCCTACAATAGAGATTTGGGATTGGAAGAGAATCTGGGTTGGTGTTGCTTTGTAAATGTGGCCTAATTTGGCCTTGGGGCAGCGTAGGAGCAGTGATTTGGAGATGATGATCCAAAGTGACCCTATGAGATTTTAAGATATGTTAAAGTATGTGTTAATGGGTATCTAAAATGTCCATTGGTTTGTGGGTTTGAGGTTTGGTTTGTTGGTTGTGGTAGGAAAGGTTAGTTTGGAATACTACAAGGGAATGAAGGTGAATGGTGAGTTGAACACCAAGTTGAAGTTTTTGTGATTTAAAGATTGTTTAAATCTGATCTAATTGTAATTGTTTGAAGTTTGCCTCCCTGCTCTGCATCAACTTGATAGGCTCCAACCCCCCAAACAAACTAAGCTCCAACCCAGCAAGAGGCTCCAACCTCTATTTGATAGGCTTCAATCCTTTCAATTCTTCAATGCAAATATAATAAACTCCTTCACCAACAACACAAATCTGATCCACACAAGTTTGATCCAACTATAAATCTGCTTCACACTCAAATTTGATCCACAATCACATAACAATCTTCCTTTCAAATCTAATTATATACTTCCCTTCAAGTCTGATCCAAATCATGCATGAAACTGATAATAATCATGGCATTATCTTTACATAAATTTCTGCCTTACAATCTGCTCTAATTTTCTTTACAATCTGCTCTTATTTTTCACCTATATTTGTCATATATATTTGCAATTACCTTTCACACATAGGCTGCACATATTCTCTAATATGAATCTGATATACTCTTCATTTCTGCCCTTTTATCTCTTTTAATCTGCTCTTTTTAATCAGAAATAAATCATTGAGTTACTTGTTTTTCTCCACACCTTCTTCTAGTCGTTATATCTTCATATTTTCAATGGAGAAATGCATATCCCTTTTGATGGATGATGTCCTTTCAAATGGACATGACCTTTCTTATCCTTGATCACTGCCTTTAATTTTACATTTAGTTAATCTTTGAATTTTATATAAATTATTTCCTATTACAAACTTGCCTTCAATCGCTGCCTTTCAATATCTGCACTTAATTTTGAATTAATTGCTGCACATTTAAATCCTCATAGCATCCTTTACGTGGTCGGCCAGATTAAAAACTTTTTCTATTCTTAATCATACTTTTTTCTTTTCTTAATCTCTTCACTTTATGATCTTTTAAATAAGACATATTTGTCTTATGTGGAGTGCTCATATAAGTTATTTCTTCTTTTTTTAATCTCTCCTTGTGATTTTCTTTAATCATATACCTTCATCAAATTACTTTATAATCTCTATTTGGAATAAGACATTTTGTCTTAACAACCATTCCAACAATCTCCATAACAATCTCTTAGATGTTAATCTTTGCCAACAATCTCAGTCTCATGTCTTTGACATTAGTGACACTAATCTTGTTCATGCACCTTCTTAACATCAATGACAACATGTTCTTACACTCTCGTTTGTTCATGACATCTTTTTAATCTCAATGACAACATGTGTATGCACCTTTGACATCAATGACAAACATTCCAACAGTCTTCTTCATGGCTCTAATTTGAAAATGGGGACATGACAAGTAGGTTGATGTGGCCCCACATGACTATCATTACTTGTCCATCTTTTTATCTATTCCCAATAGGTTTGCTTAACTAATTGTAAAAAGGTGAAAGGTAAAGGTAGATTTTTGGGTCACCACCAAGCAAGAGAGCAATTTGTTGTATGAGACACCCCTTATGCAAACATCCCACAAGAGGATTGTTTTTCTGTTTGATGTATATAGCCCTAACACACTCCATATTTGAACATGTGACCTCCATTTTGAAGTACAAATGATTTCACCATTGGGCCATAATGATCACCTATGGAAGACCTTGAACTAGTTTATGTAAATGCAATGTTCCACGGGGTTTTGGGGACGAGAGCAAGGGGACGGCAAGGGACGCGTTTCAAGGACGGGGGGTCTAAGTTTGGGGGCCGCGAGGGGACGGCGGCAAGGGGGGTGGCAGGGTGCTGAAATACATATGGTACTTGAAAAAATAGTTATAAAAAGCTGTATAAGTATAAGAATTATACATTTTGGAGACAAATAGGAGTCCCCCCTAGACATCTTGAGGACACCCCAACGTCCTCGAAGTCCTAGCGGCATCCTGGAGACAGTGACACTGGTGGTGGGATGGTGGCACTGGTGGTGGGTTGGTGGGGGGATGTCACCCCCAAGTCCCCAAGTCTTTGAGACGTCCCCATCTAGGAAACGCGGGATTTTTTTGGGGGGACGCGTCCCTGTGGAACACTGTCAGTAAATGTCAACACATCGATAATATAATTCTATAACAATCTTGCCACAAATTTCGATGTTATGTCTCTTTACTAAATTTTGCACGTATCTTTGCAATCCTAGGTACTCTTATCATAAGAAGACTTGATATTCTCACAGACTAGTAAATCAGTTTGACCCATTCCACACTACAGCAGTGAGCATGCATTCTACTAAATATACATTTCCAAGACATCCAAATCCTTAATGCCCACCATGAATATTATCAGATAAAACTTTCTAACAAATATTTATGTAAAAAGCTTTAGACAAATCCTTGCATTTTATTATACACAAAGAACCTGCATGAATGTTCATTACACTTTGATAGAGATCTAGTCAACTTCATTGGCTTGTAAACATCAAAAAATATTTAGTTCTGATTGGGAAAATTGAAATGCAATTTCACGAGAGAGTTTATTCAATGCAACAATCAAAATTTTAGCTTTTTGATGCAACTCATAATCTAAAATCTAATATAAGTAGCTAGATTTGTATCACCTACAGTTATGCCAAGGTATGAGCAGCCTATGTGACAGCCAAACCTATTGTTAAAACTGATTTTGTTTAAAATATGAGGATTTCATTTACATCAACTAGTGTTCCACAGGGTTTGGGGATGGGGGTCGAGGGGGCAGCAGGGTGTTGAAATACATATAGTACTTGAAAAATAGTTATAAAAAGATGTATAAGTATAAGAATTATACATTTTGGAGACAACTAGGAGTCCCCTAGACGTCTTGAGGACACCCCAACGTCCTCGAAATCCTAGCAGCATCTTGGAGACAGTGGCACTGATGGTGGGATGGTGGTGTTGGTGGTGGGTTGGTGGAGGAGCGTCCCCCCCAAGTCCCCAAGTCTCTGAGACATCCTCGTCTAGGAAACACGGGATTTTTTTGGGGGGTTGCGTCCACGTGGAACAATGACATCAACAAGACTTATATAGCCAATGGTACTACATACAACAATAACATTTTGATACATGTTTAGAAGCATAACAAAGTACACAGAATCGTAAAAGGTCAGCAAGACTAAATGTGAACCATCATCAAATTTATTGCAATACAAATTCATAACAGAAATGCAAAAGACTAGTATATGAACTGTAGCAGGAATGTCATCAATATTCAATGTAATATACTAGCATGCACTCTTTTGTTGTTAAAGAAAATTGGTCTAGTGTGCACATTCCATGATATCAATTGGTATGCACAATAGAGCGACTAAGATTGGGTTACACAGTTTGAGTTATCCCCTCTGAATTTTGAGTGTGAATTTTTCCAATTTTTGTTATTGCAGTTGACCATGCATTTTTTCAAACACTTACCAACTTACTGCTCTGAGTTTGATATTTGGTTTGCAGGTTTATGGTTTAAATGATTGAATGTATGGATAGCAATAAGAGCATTCATGAACAAGATAGCAGGAATAACAGATAAAAGATTCAAATATTTACTAAGTCTAAAACCGTATACTTAATATATTTAACATGCTCCAGTATGAGGAAAAAAACGAATTCTGACCTCATACAATAGATGATGCCAGCTTGGCTGAATATTGATATTAAATAGCTAGTCCTCAGGTAACAATTTACAACTCAACCTTTATGCCTAGCATTGCAATTCGCCAGCATAAAGAGTTTAGAATATTCCTTAAGGAATATAGACGCTACAATTACTGGCAATGAAAAGCTCCTTTAATAGCCACCATCTCCTAGTAACCCGATACCAAGAATATAACTTTAGCGACTGAAGGAATTAACTAGGTATGTGGTCTTTTCTTGGTCGAATCTCCTTGTCATTTACTCCACATAGGCAATATGTGGCAGAAGTTCCCTCAACAGTCATGGCTCCTTCCAAGGCGGATATAAGCTTTTAAATAAGCTCCAAATCCTCACTTCATGCGATAATAAAGACTTCATGTGGTACTAATATTTACATTGACCCATTGAAGACTCCAAAGGTTATACGACACTCATTATTTCCTTCATGCTGCTCCACTAAGTGTGTTGATTCCTTCCAAAGGAAATGTAAGAGATCTGCGCAGAGCTATGATCCACGGCTTTTGAACAAAATAACTCCACCCGGAATAAATAGTACTAATAATTAAATCAGCTAGAGGCAAATGAGATGTAGTTGTAGATGTAGGATAGATATCACCTGAAATGACATCCTGGAAATTATTTGATATCTGCTGACGAAATTTGGCTTTGGAAGAGATTTCCCAAATGTCGTAAATCTTCCTGTCAAGCCCACTGTAAGAAATTTATGTAATCTCTCCAACAACCGGCTAGGGTAGATTAGTCACACTACCGAAACCAATCACCCTTAGGGTTTCTGTCCTAGGGTTCCAAACTCAAACAACTCTTCAAAATCACCAATGGAATAATATTCAAGCATGAATTAAAATGAACCCCGAAGTGCTCTTTTATAATAACCCCAAGCAACCTTTCAAATTCCCACACTTTTCATTCAAATTAAATCTTCGGGAATAAAGTGACTTAATTAACTTTTATTGAATAATGCATCAAAGTCACTTTAGTTACTTTATTAATTTAATTAAATATCATTATAATATACTGGAACGGATAATATTAATTAATTAGCCCATGGGAATAATTGGGCTAATTAACCTCATCATCCCGGTTCATGCCTTGGAAGGGGACATTACACAATTAGTTAAAAACGCATAGATGCACAATGCTTAGATTAGAACAATATATAAATATCACCCATTTCTTAATAAAGATTGTCAGTTGCTTTCATGGGGCTTTGCTAGTTATAAGGCAAACAGCTTCACAAAATAAATTGGATCAAATTCTATAAGAATGGGAAAATACCCTATAAAACATAAATGGATATAGTAAACAACAAAGCCAGTTTCAGTTATAATCATCAAAGATAGAAGTTACATCTTTTGCCTTATAATTAATTAAAAAAAACAAATATTATGTAAAACTATGTATGTATCCTTATTAAGAATCGGAATATGAAAGAAATCACTAAACATAGACTTGTACTACAAAAATTATTCACTTGATCGTACAACTGATGCAAATGACTAAAGCCCAAAGCATTGAACAAACCTTTAGGTGAATGTGACAGGGCATTAACAGGCCTCCACATAGTCTTTTGGACTTTCATCCTCTTGTCACCAAACATTGTGATTGATTGGTCACTTATGCGACTCATGCTCTTGACCCTTAATTTGTTCCCCGCATATGAGATCTTGCAAGCAAAAGCAGGTTATGAGGTTGAATGAGTAACAAAAATGACTACACTTGGGAACATCTATGCAATTGGAAATAACAAGAAGAAAAAATGGCAATATATCAATTGACAGTCTAGTACAAGAAGCCTTTATAAACAGATTTCATACATGTGAAGAATTTCTTGAACAAGAAACAATATTTATTTCTTGAAATGCTCTCCAAAATTGTCCAGTGCTGAACACAATCAAATCCAACGACTTTTAAGAGGCGTACTCAAGCATCAAACTACACAATGGAAATATTCCAAAAAATTAGGTAGAAGATAAATGGAAATGAATAATGTTCTACCAAAAACAACACAACACAAAAAATATGAGAATTTTTACTGGTTTCAATTTAAATCATATAGAATTATCATTACCATTTTGCAATGGCTTACGTTTTGTGTCTATTCAGAAGGCAGCATAGAGACTGAAATTGAAATTCAAATCATATCAATGTCCACAAATGGCCAAAAGATATATAATAATAAATGTGGCTGATATCAAAGCTAAATAGAACTTATTGGTTTGTGAATTTTGTTTAAGACTCAAGCAGGACAAATTCATTAATACTTGATCATGGCTGGTCACATATTGTGTATGGTCACAGAGATGTCAGAGCCCTGTTTGGCTGACATCAGCCCCAATGGTTGATAATGCTCATTTTATTTGCAATTTAAACATCACCAACCATGTCTATTGTTGTCTACTATATGGAAATGTGATTTTAGGCTTAAGACCACCATATATATAGGCTTACCATTGCCATTTCCAAAAGTAAACTTGGAGGATTTGATCTACTTGCACTCACATTCGCACACCTTCCCTTAGGGGATTCTTAAATATTCTAAGGTAAGGGATACTTCACCAAGGAGGATAAGTTGCAATGCAAAGCTTTTCATATTAAAGAATAGGTGAACCACCAACAATGTACACCAAATCTTAAGAGTCCCTTACTATGGTCAACTAGAGTTTCTTCTATCCATCCTGCATTCACCTACAACCATATGCCTTAAGACAACCCAAGTATTTCTTTGCCCCATATCCTTTTTTATGCAAGTATGACTCTCATTGCATGCTTGCTTTATTTATTACTTGTTATATTGTATGTTGTTTACTTCATTGCCATCAAAATTTTCATACTTGTAGCCCTTTGCTTCTATTGACTACTTTGTTGCCCTACTTAGAGCCCTTGGCTTAACAAACATGTCCTTTGTTATCCAACAATTGGTCCATCCTAATATCCTATATATATTGTCCTTATAGTGTGTCCACTAAGAGAGGCCTTGTACATTTGCCCAATTTAGATGTTAATATTATTAGACACTATATCACAGTGTAGAGGAGGGGGACCGACTGCTGAGGATCTAGAACAATCAATTGCCTTGATCTACCTCACGCTAAAGGATTGTTTAAGATAGGTTTGATGTTTGAGGGGGTGAAAAGGAAGGGCAACTGATTTGCCTCTTTCCTTTTGTCAACCTGAGAGGATTAGGAAGCCAGGTGAGAAAATTCTCGAGTTTGGATTCCTATTTAGGCAACTCTCTGCCAAAGGACTCCAGCACAAAGGACGAACAACACCGCAACACGCTGGCGTCCCAGTCAGGCGATAGTGTCCGTATGGACAAAAAGTGTAAAGTATAGCCAAAACTTGGAAAGAACTTACTAACGACCTAACCAGTACAGTTTGATATGATGACAAAAAGCAAAAAATAGCTAAATAACTGAAATAGCAAGAAGAATACTTTAATAACACTAAACTAGAATTTGACAAGAGCGAAGGTGGTAGAAATCCAACTTATGGTCAGTCCATCCTCCTGCAAGCTCCACACGAACAAAATACCTACATACAGAATAACAAGGAAAAATGTTGGGGCTGTTTCATGGCTTACCGCAGTCAAACCCCCATTTTGGTGTTTCCACCTCCACGAACAACCAAAATAGCAATGATAGAGAAAGTATGATAAAGAAAGATATTGAAGTAGAAGTACTATGTGCTATGTAACAACAATATGCTACTAAAACAATACAATGATGCTAAGTGAATGGATATCACCTTCCCAACAAGATGCTCTCAAGGCACGTGAAGGAAGATGTGAGCTCGCAAGCTTGTGAATGCTAATGTTGCCGTAACAATGAGAGGAGTAAAACCAGCAGAGTGTCAACTTGGAGCTTCAAAGATCGTGTAAATGTTGTGAATGAAGTGTGTAGAATTCTCAAGAAGATCAAGAAGTGTGTAGAAGATGAATTGAATTAATGAGATAGTGTTTTGAAGATGAAAGGGAGGCCAAAGGAGTCGTTCAAGGTCGGTCGAAGGGGCAGAGGTGTTATGCTTCGTCGTCAATGGAGAAGTGTGACACCTTTGCAAATTTCAAAGGCAAAAATCATGTTAGGATGGCAACACGCCGCATAGACATCCTCATGTTGCACTCACGTCCCCGACAGAAATTGCCCCACCAACACTATAGACAGCTATTAAATGGATGGAGAGCAGACGGAGGACGTCGAATAGCATCATCAGGTTTGATTTTTCTAAGGTAAGGGGTGTAAACAAGGAATTTGCGAGGGGTGCAAATTCATTACATTACACATAGTGTATACATAAATGTCAAATCTGATGTGAATCTTATCTTCCCTTTGGATGGGTGAGTGTTATACGTCTACAAAGATTTATTGTTGGATCATATATCATAAGCAATCTACACACACAATCCGTCAGTCATATATTGTAATACATTTATTAATGGTGGTTCAACTAGGAGAAGTAGGTTGTCTTGATGCAAAGATCAAATGTCAAGGAATCTTCGCAAATGAAGCATTGTTTGTTGTTTGGAGATTCCTTATATCCACGATACCCTAAACAAATCATTTGGAGATTCCTATGCAAAAGGTCTTTTAGACGGCTGAAATTAGGGTGCCAAGGTGGGTTCAGCTACTTTGCATGCAAAAACAATGACAAGTTTGTTTGGCAGCACCAAAACAATCAAAGGTTGTTTTTTGAGTAAGAAGGTGGGTCTGATTGAAAGTGGGGTCCAGTGTAGGGTTTTGGGTAGAAAAAAGGTGAGTTTACTTATACTTCTATGTATATTTATGTAATAACCCACCCTTAATTTTTTCCAAAAACTTCACCTGTTAGCGTTAGCCAAATGCAATAATAAACAACTGAATAAGAACCCTCCACTTTCTAATCACCCAGATCCCAATGTGGGCAAGGTGAGAGAATATGGTGAAAGGGGATATTGCATTACTGAAATAAAGTTAATTGAAAATAGATACCTTCCACTTTCTGATCACCCAAATCCCAATGTGGGCAAAGTGAGAGCATACAATGGTAAGGCTTACAAACTGAATTAGCTGAGCTACCACTTCTTCAATGGGGCGAGTATATAAATCAAGTGCATGAAATGAACCATCCACTTCTTCAATGGGAATTACAACAAAGCAAAGCACTAGGCAGCAAGCCGACCAATTAAGAGAGATCCTTTGCTTATTCAACAAGTATAACATAAAGTAAAGAAAGCTCAATCACTTATTCAGTGAGAGCACCACTTATTCAATGGGGTAAGAAATGACATGAAATAAGAAAGCTCAACCACTTATTTAGCGGGAGCACCACTTATTCAGTGGGGTAAGCATCAAACTGAACAAGAGCAAATCGCTGAATGGTACTACCAAATCAGCATTACAATGAGAGCTCAAAATAAGTTGATACCAACAATTACAAATATGCTCTCTAGCCGCAATAGAGGACTGAAATCAAAAAACAATCAACTCTAGATGATAACTTACTAATCAATAATCCAACCCTGCAACATGTTAGAGTGGTAAACCTCATATAGCATGTAAAATGAAGAGTTATCAGGTCTGGAAACGTTGTGGCAGCAGACTGATATGCATTTCCAGGTCTGATATCACTGTTGCAACAGTCTGTCACATCAATCCAGCAAGCAAGAAATGGTCATAACTCCCAAGATAGCCTACCAAATCAACTAGGAACCCCTTATAGCAAACAACAACACTCTAATGGAGTCTAGGCACCATCCAAGAGATACCATGAAGCTGCAAACAGCAGGAAACTCACCACTAGAATCCTCACACACACCAACCAGCAGGGGTACGTCCTAGGAAAGGGGTGACCAGCCATTTAAATTCAGTCTCTCCACTAAAAAATATGAAAGTTGGCACAAGGGGGCGCCCAAAGCAAGGAATAAGATTAGACAAATACCCATAACCAAGTCTTCTTTGTTTTTCTCTGCAGCAACACATATAAGGTACAGCTAGGGCATGGGAGTGGTACAGCCAGTAGCATGGAACTTCAGCAAAACCCTCTCAAAGCACTCCAAATCTCTACAAAAAAGTTATCGCTCCAAAATATAGCTAGAAGACATCAAAACAATCCATAATCAAAAACAAACTGAAAATCTTTCACCAATAACTTCAATGGTGACTCCTGCAATGAAGGCACTCCAATTTCCAGCTAGGGAGTATCTCTCAACTCCGAAACTAGAGCAACTTTGAAGGTTTTCATCTCCAAAGCCCTTGAGGGGATTCAATCCTCACTCTAATAGCATTTCATTGTCATCAATCAGCGTAACCAAATGAGAGCAAATGAGGGAGTATAAATAGAGTTTGAGACCAAGAAATTTGAAAGCCTTTTCCCTCCAAAAGGGGACGCCACACTTGGGAGAATAAAATATTTTATTAAAAATCACTTAATACCTTCACTTTTGGCATCCACTTTAGCTATGCATAAAGTTTGCTCTTTAAAAACAACTTAGGTCAACAGGTGCTAGGCATGGGGGTCCAAGGGGCCACTTTGACATTATAAAATTAACTTAAGTTGCAAACCTTTCCTTTTTCGAACTCCAAGGATGGTGGAGAAGCCAACTGCTAAAAATATCAATATGCCAACAATTGCAACTACCACCACTGTCAGAAATAGTAACCCTACACGACCACTACCAAAAATAGCACTTACTAAAAATAGCATACTGCTAAAAATAGTGTGTTCAAACTCAAAATAAGCACATTCCAAGATGCAATTGTGACTTACTAAAAATAACTAGTACTAAAAATAGTAGTGACTACCCACCAAGGATCTCTAAAAACCCAAAAAACCCTTTAGCAAACTCCAATAATAACCTCTTGAAAAGCAAACGAGAAACCTCCAAGAATCTTGGAAACCCTAGAAACGCCTCCAAGTAACCTATGATACTCCGAAAATAGGCTAACGGACACTAAAAAGCTTAGGGCTAAAAGGGGGACATTACAATTTATTTATTTGAGTTTGTTTGTTTCTACATCTTTTTATGAGTGGAGGACAACACACTAGCAAATGCAATTTCAGAAATAAAACATCAAAACACAAATAGGCATATAGGTTGGCAGGGCTCACATCACTCAAGGAAAAACTGCCTAAGGCAAGCAAAGCTTGCGCTACAAGATAAAAACAAAGGGTTTTGGTCAATGCAAAAGTAGTAAAAAAGAATAATAAAACATAGAATTTCTTAGGTAAAAATAGAACAAGCAACAAGAAAATTGGCCCAAAGGAAGAAAGCTATTGAAAAATCTCAAAAAACAAGATTGTGTTACAAAGTTTGGAGATAAACTAAAGTGGAGGCTAAGGGGAAAGAGAAAAATTTTGTAGCCCCACATCAACACCTCTTACATGTTCACCAAACTTATATGTTCAAGAGCTATTGAATGTCAAAGGAAAAATGAAGGAGCTACTAAATATCAAGGGAAGGTTGGAAAGTATAGAAGCTAGGGAGCAAGAAAACAGCTACAAGCTTCCAAGTATCATAACAACAAATCAATCTCTAGAAAAGGATAACAAAGTTTTAAAGGAGCAAGTAGCAATGCTCCAAGAAGCATTAAGGGCAGGGAAGCATGAGCTTCAAACCATGAAATCAGCCTAGCAACTCACACAAGAACCAACAAAAATAGTCATAGACATGCTAGATCTGAAAGGTGAAAGAGTTCAAATGCAAATACCACAACAAGCAAAAACTCATGGCATGAAGATGAAAGAAGCTATCACAAGTAACTTCTTAAAGGTAGGAAAATCAAAGGCACAAGTTTTGAAAGGGCCAACAAATTAGGCAATGGAAGCAAACACAAAACAGCACAAATCACAAGAAAAGGGATGACAAGCTAAAAAATATAATTATTAGAGTGAGAGATTACAGAGAAATTAAAAGCACACTCAATCTTGTCAATGGCTTTCTTAGAGACAAGTTGCAATCAATGTTACCCCAAGTTTCCGAGACGGGGATGGCGGGACGAGTCCCCCAGTTTCCGATTTTTGAGGCCAAATTTGGGGACGGCGAGGGACGGCTATATAAAAATATAGGGAAAATTTTTAAAATATAGGGAAATTTTAAATATTCATATGATAACATGGATAAGGCATGCATAATATATATTATAGAACCTTAACATATAACATTTGTGTTCAACATTATGCCAATACTCAATATGCATTCAAAATTAACATACACAAATCATAAAACAACCTCCAAGTTATAATTTATAAACTTATATCAAAGTGCCCAACATCCTTTATAGCTTGAAATATTGAATCAACCCTCCCCCCCCCCCCTAAAAAGGTTGTGAGACTCAGAGCAAGGAATCGCTCCATTTTGGCACGGATGTGGGATTTTATTTTATGTGCAGCAGATTTTATGAGGGACGTATGATGTTGCAAGAGTGGTCTGGGTGCATAAGGGTTCCTTCCAAGCGTTTTCATCACATCTGGGACCTATCTTCAGCAGTTCGTGGCACATATACATCACAGCAAGAAATCTAGGTACGTTCTGGGCAAAAATACCAACCTTTACTCACCCAGGCGGCTTATATCCAGGTCTGAATTGTTTGTAAACTTCTTGCTATCTGCTGTTACATAGTATAGACCTGTAAATAAAAGTTTGTTTCTTCATATATAAGTCTGAGTTTGAAAGAGAAGTTATTTATGTTATTGTGGAGCCATTAAAATGCATATCTTTATGTAATCGGTTCACACAAAGGCTATGGTGATACTGTTTAGGGCTGTAAGTGCATTTTGAGTGTTCTAACACCTATCCCATGCTCAACAGTCATATCAATAATATCTCCCTGCTGCTACAATTCACTGTGTATTATTATCTGCATACTACCTATAGCTGTGCACAAAAAAGTGGTGTTAAATCTGAGTAGGCAGGGGCGTTTCTTTTTTATTTTGAGTTTTTATTTTATTTTAAAAGTACTTTAGCCGTGGGAGACAGCTGACCGGTCCCGTGGACAGCTAGGGGACAGCTAAGTCATCCTTGAGACCGGTCAGCTGTCCCCTATCCGGTCAACGGCGTCCCCCCGTTTCGGGGTCAATCCCTTGTCGTCCCCTAGCCGTCCCCTTGTACCCGGGACATCCTAGGGATAGGAACGGGGCATTTTAGGGGGGGACGCATCCCCAAGTTTCCCTAGTTGCAATGGAAAGGGCAAATTTATCAAGCAAGGAGAAGAGGAAAGATAAAGGAAGAAAGTAATAGACCTATAAAAGTTGTCACGATGACAATAGATGACAAGAAACAACTTTTAAAGAAAAGAGGACTATTAAAAGGTTCTCGTTTCTTCCTAGATGACGACCTAACACCAATGCAAGAAGAGGTTTGAAGGGGAGAATTGGATAAAGTAAGAATAGCAAGGAATGAGAGCAAATGGGTGCAATTACAAAATGGTAAAGCTGTTATTACCAATTTCGTGCTTCGAAACACCATAGGGCAGCAGGAAGGCCATAAAGAGAGGGCAGTGAAATCATGGCAAGCAAGAGAGGAAACAAAGTGGACATGGCTGGAAAGGAGCAAGGTTACTACCATGAGTCATCAATCACAAGATAAATATCAGTTAGGCCTCACCTAGGAGCACTTAGATTTAATGTACTAGAATTGTAGGGGGTACCTTTGGAAGAGGGGTTTTGGGTTAGGGCCTATTGCAGATGAAAGGACATAATGTCTCATGGAAACTCACAATCACAATGGGTGCAAGACTCCTTCATTTGAAGGTTCTATAATAGAAGCTTAATAGAAGCTTTGAAACAAATAATTTAAACAAAAGAAAAGAGTAAGAAGGGGTTAATAAGACATTAATTAACAAGCATAATATAAGAGGCTCCGGAAAGATGCATAAGGTAAAAAATAGGAAAAAAAAAAGCAAGTTGTTTTCCAAAAAATGCTTGGTTTGACGAGGAGAGAGGTAGCAAGGAAAGCTCTCAAAGAGCCAAGCAATGAAGGGACAAACAAAATTTTATCCCAGCAGATTGTAAGAGAAAAAAAAAAGAGAGTACATGATCACAAGAAGAGAGGAGCTAATCTATTTAAATAAAAATAGTCCAAAACCTTTTAGAGGGAACTTCAACAAAGGAATCAAAACACAGAGAATAAAATCACAGCAGATCAATGGCTAATTTATGCAAGGCAGCTATATGAGCATGAACCATAGATAGAGGTACCTCCCACGGTCAACACAATAATGCAACTATTTACTTTGTAGGAGGTTAAAGAAGGTATTAAGAAGCTAAGCACAAGGAAGGCTTGCGACATGGTTGAGTTACAGGAAAAATACTTAAATGGGAAAAGAACATTCTAGCTCCCCATATTAGGAACATTTTCAACATCATTAATATTGGGTTTCCAAGAGATTGGACAACCAGCCTTGTGATTCCTCTCTTTAACTAAGTTAGTTCTAGCATGGGGTAAGGTAGAGGTACAGGGTTTGAGTATGTCAATACGAAAAAAATTATTTCATACTGTATGGTTGGGTACAACTGTATAATATATATATATATACAAAATTGAAAATACATTTGATATATCATATAGTAATAGTGACATTTGAATCTTTGATAGTATAAGCCATTATTTACTCACTTCAAAAGAGTTAATGACTACTATGTATTTAACATGATCAATCAATAGAAGGCATGTATGCACAAAGAATTAAAAAAAAAAGACTAAGGACATCATTATAGAATGAAGAAAGTGGTTTATCCAATTCCCCAAATGCACTTAAATTCATGTTTCTAGTTTTTAGTTAAACGATACATGCCTCCCAAATATCCAAGTGATAGTGTAAATTTCCTAGAGTTTTGCAAACAACACTTAATAGTACATAAATACCTCAAGTCAAAGCATAAAACTGGGGTTAAGTTTCTTATGGAAATTGAGAACTATAGGTGCAAATTCACAAGAAGTGAAAAATACAAGGATAAGAAATTACCTACTTTCAACTTGAAACTCTTTGAAATTAAGCCATCATATAATCCTAAAAGGATTATGGAAGAAGATTGAGAAAGACGTGGGAACTCATTACCCACTATGGGGACTTTTTGGTCAATTGTATTGACAATTTTAAACTCAAAGAGTCAATTCCCTAGAATGGTTTTTGTACCAATGATACATTTTGACATTGTTAAGGTTCTGAAAGATCTTAAAGATGGTGAGGAAGATCTTCAATCTCCTTCATATGAAAGAAACCGCAAACATTCAAATCCCTTACCTCCATTGATTGGTAATAAAAACTAATCATTTCATTAGCATAAAGAACAAGAATCATGATACAAAGGTTAATGCATTGGTTAAAAGTGAAAATGTCTCAAGAAGACATGAAAAAAATTTCTAAAAGGTAGATGACAAATAAATTAAGGAAACTCTCAATGATCTCACATTTCAAGAAAACCCTATTGGCCAATAAGCCCTAATGGCTACACAAGTATCAACTCAAATCAACAATGCGAACTATTGGAGAGACAAAAGAAAGATAAAAGATAAAAGTTCATTAGTCGCATAGGGATTCCCAAGTCTAGGAGGTTTAACTTTGCATTGAGAGAAGACTAAGTCTCCTCCACCTCTAGTAATCAATTCTTCTAAAAAAAGAAAATCCTAGATAACCCAAAATCCCCAAGTTCAAGTGTTATTGTTTTAGTGGAAGTTCCTACACCACCCTATCCTCACCATTCCCCGATTCCCACTTCACCTCATCAAAATATCCCATAAACTTCTCCTTTTTGTCCACCAACTACCATATAGCCACCATATGAACCTCCTCCTAGTATAACAAAATGAATGGATTTTGGGAAACAAGTACAATCCCTTGGAAAGCAAGTGGCTATAGAGATTGGGAAGAATTTTGTAATGTCCCCTTTTGGCACTTAGCCAATTCATGCACATTTAGCCAATTTCCAAGTCATCCAGAGGCTAACTGGTTAGTTAGGGAGAACTTCAACATTTTTGGAGAAGCATTTGATCAGTCTTGCAGAGCAATTGTTCTTGGTTTTGATTTCAATTGGTTAGTTGGAGCCCTTGGATGCTTTCAGAATCGATTTCCAACCTTTTGCGTGCTCTCCAAACTTCTTGGAGGAACGAGCTATTTTAGAATGTAAAAAAATCAGATCTTATTTAGTAAGTGGGCTATTTTAGAAAGTCAAAAATCAGATCTTGTGTTATCATGTTGGTTCTTGGTTATGAGGATCTTATTCTCCAAATGTTTCATCTTTGCATGGGTGTTGTTAATGAGAATCATGCAAGAAAAATCATATCTTCTATGCAGGCCATAATGATTTTGATTGTGAATGAGAGTGATGAAATATCCCAGTCACTCTTATCTACCTTGTTGGTTGGATTGAGGGAAGAACCAAATACTTCTGCAGCTGCACTTAGTTTGGTTAAAAAGGTTGTCAACCAATCTATAGAAAAAGTGAAGCCTTATTTGTCTATTGAGGTTGAGAAAGAACTTATGACTATAGAGCATGACACAAAGGAAGAGCTTGAAGATGAAGAACCCTCAAAACTTTCTTTTGAAGACGTTGAAGGGGTATTTCAAGAGGTATGTATTGCATATCTCCATTATGATCTCTTTGAAAGACTCGACTCCCATGATGACACCATTGGAAAGGTAAGTGATGAAGGATCATATGAAGCACCTATATTCACTCACCACTGAAAAGTGGAAGAGTTGGCTTTACATTTCTAGTATTGTATGAGCTTTCCCACTGAAAAGTGGAAGTGCAAAGCTAACCCCACTAGATAAGTGGATTACTTTCAGCTGCTTCATTTTCAAGTATTATTGTAATCTCATACACCATATGCTCTCACCTCGCCCACACTAGGAACTTGGTGATTAAAAAGTGGAAAGGAAATTTGTTTAGCAATTTCCAATTGTTGAGCTAACAAGATTTTCAAAAAAAAAAAAGGGTGATTATTACAAATTTGCCTAAGTAATTTATAAATATGCTAATGAGAAAAAGAAAATTATCCAAACCTAGAATCTTAGTGTAATTTCCTGATTATTGAAAAATGTAAAATTTCAAGCAAGATGACCGAAGTCCTAATGTTTAATAGAAAAAATTATTCTTCTAGCATTGCATCAATCACACAACTATTGAAACTTCAAATGCGAAAGCATAAAGTAAATATAGAGATAATTACACTTTCAAATCAATTTCTCGTTCCTTCAAAAAACTTACAAGGAAACCTCTACAAATTGTTCATCTAACAACTACATGGAATTCATCACTATATATTACATTCTTCTATCTTGCTCCAATCTTTATACTATTCAACTAATAATCTAATCTTCCAAAAAGCATCCTTATCTCTTACAAGAGATGAGTTGGAAGAAAAGACTAAGTCATTAGTGTTTATCTACACTTTATTAGACTTAATTAGCTAATAATATACTTTCACTTTACTCCTTAAAAGCAAATGCAAAATACTCGAAACAATTGAACCACTTTCCAACATGTTCACATTGAAGTTGTGTGAAAGTTCCCATCTGAGTTAAAAACTCAATACTCCCTCTTAGCAAGAAAGGGATCTTGCACAAACCCAAGTTTATCCCTAAAAAATTCAAACTTTCATTTTGCTAAGGGCTTGGTCCAAATATTAACTATCAATTGATCTACAAAAATGTATTGGAGCTTCACTTTTCCTTTATGAATCTTGTCTTAAATGAAATGATACTTGATTTCTATGTGTGTGGATATGTCATGAAGCACTAGATTCTTCAAGAGTTTGAAACAACTCTAGTTATCACAATAAATGATCATGAGATCCAATTCTTGATCAAACAATCCTATAAGTAACTTGCAAAGCCAAATAGCTTCACAACTAGCGATGTTGACCATGTATTCTACCTCTATTGAGCTAAATGCCACTAAAGTCTACTTCTTATTGAACCAGGGTATCATTGTTGAACCCAAGCTAAAGTCACACCCGAGGTGCTCTTCCTATTTGCTACAACACCTGCCCAATTAGAGTTTGTATACCATTATAACTTCACTTCACCATATCCAAGATATCTCAAACCAAATTCCACCATGCCCTTCAAATATCTGAGCACATGTTTTGCTGCTACTCAATGCTCCTTTCTTCAATCCACCATGAACTAACTCAAGGTCTGCACTATAAAATAGATATATGGCCTAGTGTTGACCAAATACATTAGGGAACCTATCAACTACCTATATGACATGTAATCAATCAACTATGAATCAAAAGATGTCACCTTCAAATTAGTGATCATAGGTGTGGCCATAGGTTTGCAGTCCTCCATCCAAAATCACTTCAATATCCCAACTATATACTTACCCTACCCAAGGAAAATCTCCCTTGGTCTCTACTAAACCTCTAAACCCAAAAAGTAATGCATTAAGCCAATGTTTGTCATCTCAAATGCAACATCTAAATCTGCTTTGCACCGTACAATGAGTTTCTTTGGTCCTATAATGAACAAATCATCTACATATAGTACCAAAATAAGCAGACCAACAACCATATATTATAGATTAGGATCTACTTCACTTGTGATAAAGCACATACTTAGCAGATATTCATCAATATTTATTTGAGTCCATACAAGGCTTTCTTAAGCCTACAAACGTGGGATTTCTTCACATTTACCTCAAATCCCTAAGGCAACTCTATAAAATTCTTCCTCAATCATACCATTAATAAAAGTTAACATAGCATCCATCTAATGTATCTTCCATCCCATACATGAAACTAAAGACATAACTATTCTGATAGAAGTGTATTTGGCAAGTAGAGCAAAAGTCTACTCATAGTCCACTCCCTCCTTTTGAGAGAACCTTCTCACCACAAACATCACTTTGAACTTCCCAATGCTGCAATCTGCAACATACTTGATATTGTAGAGCTACATGGAACCCACAATTGATTTTCCTTCCAATCTCAGCACAATGTCCCATTCATCATTTTTCATGATGGAGGTGTACTCCACCATGGCATCCCGCAAAACCTACTAGTCTACAACTTCTTGGAAGTTGGAAGGCTCTAAATCCATGTTGTTATTCATCGTTGCTACTAGAACTAGTTCACCCTATAACCTGTATAGATTGCCTTCTCTAAACCCTATAACCTGTACAAATTGCATTCTCTAACCCCTATAACATGTGTTGTATCTAGGCTATATTGTTTTGGTTTAATAAGGACTTGTTGATCCTTGAATTCAATCGCATAGCCCTTATCTTCCATAACCAGAGCTAAAAGAAAATTCTTCCTAAGACTAGGAACAAACAAAAAATATCAAACTCTAAAGAGTTACCTGATTGAAGTCGAAAGGGAATTGTACCAACTCCTACTACTGAATACTTGACATCATCACCAAGCTCAACCTAAACTGCAAAGTTAGGTTCTCTTAAGTAGGTAAAACACTGTCAAACTGATGTCATATGCTTAGATGCCCCACTATCCACATACCAAGCATTCCTTGGAATCGTGCTAGTAGAAAGACTATTAAAGTAATGTTTTATCTTGTAATGGTCAATTATCTTTTAGGATAAAGTTTAGGAATCTTCTTTAATAAATTCATGTTGAATTTAGATAGTTTTCCTATGAGTTGTCATCCTTATCCTTTATGGATAAGATATTTGTAATCCTATATAAGGATGCTTTTGCTCCTTATTTCTTAATAGATTATTATGCAATCTTGGTTAACTTTTTGTGTGTTGTTTTTGTAATAAAGACAAGATACCATTGAGAACTTCTTCTCAAACTTAGCAGCAAACTTGTCCATCTAAGTTTCTACAAAGGCTGCTATTCCTTCTGCTGTTGCTTCCCTTGATTCTTCTTCTTGTTTGGACATTATGATGCATAATAACCAAACTTATGACATATGGAACACTTGATTTTACTCAAGTCCTTTGGTTGTGAAGATGGATCCTCATCCTTTCCCTTACCCTTGTTTTATTTTCCTTTATTTACCTTTAATTGTCCAAATAGGGCTAAATTATTGTCGCCACCCTTGTTATTGGCTTTTCACTCCATTCAAGCTTTCCTCATGGATAGAGCCATCCCACAATCTTTCAAAAGAAGGAAGATTCTCTCTAGCACAAATGCCCTAAACAAAAGCTTTCCATAAAAATGAGAACCCATTCAACACCGAATTCACAAGCTTTGCATCTTCAACTTTCTCCCCAACTATTGCAAGTCAATCACAAAGCTATGTGACTTTCATCAAGTAACTAGTAACTAAATTTAATTTAGACATCTCTATGGATCTGAATTTTTTTCACAATATCATCTTCTTATTTATGTCTTCACTCTAGTAATACTAATTGTTGTCATTTCATGCCCCATTTGTTCATGATTCAAGGGTGTTCTTGGGTTTTCTTTTTGTTAGTTCTTCACAACTCTAGTATGACAATTAAAAATTTCTCATAAAGTGATGTCGAAAGGTGTTCAAGAACCAAAAATGTTTTCAAAAAGTTCCTAGTCATTGTCAGGTTCCCAACGAGCATTTAAGTCCCAACAGGCTTTGGTTCCTATCAACACCGAGGTTCCCAACCAAGCTCTAAGTGCTAACATAAATTTTTTATGAAGCTTTCAAAGGGGTTACCACTAGTTAGAGAACCTCTAATATGGAGGCATGGGGTGCTTTGGAGGTTCTTGAAGTAGTTCAAGGTACTCGGAACCTCCACCTTAGGTTTTGAGTTTCAACAAATCTTCGACAAGAGGAAGAGAAGGCAACATTTCAGAAAAGCTTTGAAGTGGTTTAGGAACCACTTGAAGTTCTCGATGATGCTCTAAGTGCCAAAGAAAATGTTAGATGAAGCTTCTCAAAAGGTTCCTAATAGGCGACAAAGCTTTAACAAGTAGGAAATGATCAAGGAAGAGGTTGTCAATGCTTTCTTAGGAACCAAGAACCCAAATCCTACACCAAGGTTCTAAGTTCCTAGTATTCCTCTGACAAGTGATAGGAAGACGAGCGAAGGATGAGGAAGCAATATGTCTAGTCATTGGTGGTTTGTAGTGGTTCCAACACCACCTTTAATTCTTGACAAAGCCTAGAATGTCAAAACAACTAAAAAGTTCCAACTAGGCTACAAAGCTCCAACAACTAGAAACCATTAAAAGAGAGCACTTATAGGTTATTGATGAGCGGAAAACCTCTTGTTGGTTCCCAAATCTGCAAATTGCTAAACTCTAAAAGTATGCCAAGCTTTATGTTCAAGTTTAGCAATGATCTGGCCAACGAACAGAATCAACCAAGATGGTTGGAATTCCCTACTTTCTAGGCTCTACTATGCCTAGGTGGGTGTACCTTGATCATCAATAAATATAAACTCTCCAAGATTAAATGGTGATATTTAAGCAGATTATAACCTCACACAAATTTAGAGGGTTTGTATAATCACAATCTCTTCAACTCATTCATCCACT
Organism: Sequoia sempervirens; assembly: GCA_007258455.2. Classification (NCBI taxonomy): domain Eukaryota; kingdom Viridiplantae; phylum Streptophyta; class Pinopsida; order Cupressales; family Cupressaceae; genus Sequoia; species Sequoia sempervirens. The sequence continues at coordinate 1,014,631,976 of VDFB02271358.1, read as the reverse complement.
CATAATCTATTCCACACTAGCATGAGGGTTTGAAGTAGATAATCTAAAACTTAACTTCTACTCCTACTCCTACAACTGAAAATTAAAATGTGTACGTAAGATTTTGTGAAATATTGTTTTTAGAATAGATATGATTAGTGCCTTTGAAATATTCCGAGCCAAATTTTTTCAATTTTCAAATTACAATCAGAAATGCAACACACCCGTTAGGGTTAGATAAATCAAACCAGCAGTTACAATATAACTCTTTGCCAAGAATGCGCACTCAATCTCAACAAGAGAGAGGCTGTCATATGGCAAGAGGATCGTCAGTACATTAATCAGAACTGCAACTGGAAGTAACTCTAACCAAGAATGGCGCCAACTGATGGTGAGCATATGGTCAGAGGATCTTAATGGAAATGCTGATACAAGAACTCTAACCAAGAAATGCGTCAGCGAACGACGAGCATGTGGTCAGAGGATCCCTATCATCTAATATGCTGAAAGCAACTCAACACCAAGTATGTGCTACCCAATTCCAAAATGGAAATGAGGCGACCATATGGCGGAGCAATTACATGAAATACAATACTGGAAATGGAGCTCAACGCCAAGTATGTGCACTCCTATCCAAGATGAATAGGCGCTATCATATGACGGAGCAACTAAAAGTAAATACAATAGACTGAGCAAGGATCAGTCTCTTCCACGAAATGTGGGAAATATAATAAAGAGTTTACAAATGTGAATATTGGCTAGTTAGTACTACTAACAGCCTTACAATATAATATATCTCCTGCAAGCACGATGGATTATAGTGATCATCAAACTGCTGAAATGTAGAGCTACTCCAGAATGATTAATATGACTAAGATAAACAATCCCAGCCCTATTAATAATTTTACTAAGTCTGATATGACAGATCTGCAGTTAAAATGGTGAAATCAGCAACTCCAGAACTCACTTAAATGCTCATACCTCTCTCAATACTCACTCATTTAACTTGAAATCAGTTGCAAAACATTCTAATGATGATGACAATGAAGATGGATCACAAAAACTTCTCACAAAGACCCCTATTTATTTTGCACGACTTCCAAAGCACTTACGAAGTGAAATTGCCTGCAAGCAAGGGCGATTTACTTTAGATAATTCATAGACTTCAAATAAAATTCTGGAAACTTGCACATATGGTCGCCCTACATAGGAAAATAGATTGGAACAGTACCCAGAACAATATTATTTCTGTTTCTTGAGTTGTGAGTAAAAACAACCTACAGCCATACAAACCAGCAACTCTAAAATTGACAGAAAATACAATAACTCAACTACGGAATGTGAGAAGAACCAACTACAATGAAAGGAAACCAACTACAACTAAACCTCTCAACTAGTTGCTGTCTTTCAAGCAAGAAGTCGAGCCAAGGCTAGGAGGCATTCATTCCTCGAAGCAATCCCAAAGCCAATCCGGCAGCATAACTTTGCAAATTCATCAGATGCCAAAATGAGGACCCAAAGCTCCCTTTTATAATTTTGAGAGGACCCTCCAGAAGCTTCCAGAAGGTGCGCCCTAACTTCAAGATGTTTTTAGGGTTTTTGACTTGACCCATTCTTCCTTCAAAATGGCGTCCTTTTTCATGAAGGCAATTTTTCTTTAATTTAAAATTATCATTTCTCCAAAAGTTGGCGTCCCTTTTCCTCTTGAGCAATATTTGGCTTTTAGAAATATTAAAATATTTCCTCCATGTGAAAATACCCTTCAATGTCCCCCTTTTAAAACAATATTAATTCATGATGCTAGAACAAGGAATTATAATGTTAAATTATAACATTATAATATAAAATATTATATCACCATGGAAACGCATCAGAAGCCAAATTCAACCATACCGTCTGAACTGACGGCCAAAGTGGAGCCAACTGATTAGGAGTCAACAAGTCAACTGCTAAAAATAGAATTTACTAAAAATAGTAAATTCATGTAATTGCTCAGAATGTCGAACTGAAACCACCAATGCGAAGCTCTCAGAAAACCCAGAAGGAATCCGCAATCCAAGTTCAACAATTCCAAAAGAAGACTCCGCAAAAAGACGAAAACATCCTCCAAGAAGTTTGGAAACCCTGATTCGAGCTTCTGCTTAGCCTATGAGTTTCCAGAAATAGGCTAAATCCAAATGAAGAGCGTAGGGCTAAATTGGGGACATTATAGCCTTCTTCGTATTGGACAATGGAGTCAAGAATGCAAAATGATATGTGTCCTCCTTTTGGCTGAAACTCAAATTGTTTGGTAGTTAGATGTTTATACCTTGTATAAACATGCAAGATTGTAGTTACGAGGCTCTTCTTATTGATCCCAATGATTTTCCCAGGTTACTGTGATTTACTTAAAAGAATTTAATCCTTCCTTGAAGGAACCAGTTAAATGAACCACACGAAAACGACCAATGTGTTTTGATAAATCAGATATATCCTTGATACATTGATTTAAACAACAAGGAAAGAACAAAATGGAGACAGCAAGATAACATTCATCAATTAATCTCAACAAGCAATTAAAACCAAAATTCGGCCACCAATTATATCTTCATTCTATTGATCTTCAAAAAGATTTTACAATATTTACTAGAAGTTCCCTTTTTCTACTAACTCCCTTACTGACCCCTACTGATACGCGGTCTTGGTTTCCCTTTTATAAGTGACTAAGGGAAGAGACAAGCTTCAGACCGTTGCATTTCAAAAGACACTTTAATTACCCACCCCTTTGTATAAACTAAGAGTATTAGTTATATTTGTTCGTGATTACATAAATACAATTAAAGAGAGAAAGCATAAAACAACAACTTTTAAATATTGAGGCCCACAGCACTTGTGATACACCCAAATTTCGTTAATCATCATAAGGTACTCGTGATCATCCGATCTAGAAAGGTCCTCTTTCCTTGATAATGCTCCCAAGGCTTGGCAATTCGCTATCTGATATAAGGTCTATTCTTCTAGGGCAGCTAGATATGTCTGCTCCCATTGGAACATTGTGTAATCATTAGGCCATCTATATTCCTAGATCTGTGATAATGAACCTTTTATAGACTTGTCTCTACTAATTATTTTTTGTGTTGCGTCTAGTGTATTATCTTACTAGGAAACTGTTGTACTCAAAACCAAAATTTTTGCTTCACTAAGGCATTTTGCTTAATTGAGTCTTATCTTGTTAAAGTGTTGTCAAATGGTCGTTTTTGGGGTTTTCAAATATGGAGTTGGTGTCAGTACTATGTCAGTCTGTTACTGAAGAGATTTAAGAAAAATGAAAATCTGAACGAAAATCATTAAAATTTTCTATCTCTGGAGAAGGAAGCACTTTCTTAAATGGGCGCCCTATCTTTTAGGGGCCCAGATCCTATTTTTAGGGTTTGTCACCTCCAGCAGACTTCTGTTCGGCATCACGTCAGCTTCGCAGTGAGCTATCAAGCCTGTCAAACGGACCTATTTTGTTCGAGTTACGGAGAATACAGTGCAAATCGAGGCGAAAGCAAGAATTGGCTAACACTGGAGAAAAGCGCAGCTTTTCAGAAAGGCGCCCATCTTTTTGAGGTGCCAGATGTAGGTTTTTGACTGAATGCCCCCCCAAGATGTTTATCTCACATTCGTTCAAGCTTCGCGACGCATCCGTCAGTGGGTGAATCTGAGTTGCTGAAGCGTCTGAACTGGAGGTCAAACATAGGGTCAAATCTTAGTCAAAATATCAAAAGAAAAAGCAAAAGAGCACATTTTGAGAAGGGCCCTTTTTCGGGCCTTTAATGCCTTCTTTTGATGATTTCAGATGCCTAATGTGTCCGTGTTACGTTCAGCTTTCCGTTGCCTTCTTCGTCAGATCGAAGATGTCTTATCAGCCTGAGTCGAGGTTTTATATTATTTTTGTCGTTTCCATAAATGGCCAAGTGGAATGAAAAGAGCAACTTTTGAAAGGCTCTTGTTTTTCACCCCTCGATGACGTTTTCTGGGGAAATGTGCCTTTGCAGCTGTCGTGAACGAAGTCACTCCGCAGTGAACCTGAGATCCAGTCCTGAAAGTTGATAAATCAGAAGTTATGAAGGATTTGTTTTTCCCTTCGTACGAAATGCGGAAGTTGAAATTTGACTAAGTCTGAGAAAAAGCGCAGCTTTTGGAAAAGGCGCTTGGATTTTTGAGCCTTCAGATGTCAGTTTTATGATGTGTAGTCTCAAGATATCTTTTGATCAGTTTTTACCAAGCTTTACAATGCACCTGTCAGCCAGCCAATCGGAGAAGTCAGTCAACCAGTGTCAGAGGATGAACAGAGGTCCCGGCAGAGGTTTTAGCTTAAATTTTCATGAAATTTGGCTAAGTCTGGAATTCGCTTGAGAGTTCAAAGTTGAATTTTCGAAAGTGAGTTGAATGGACGCCTTAACTGGAGTTCTGACTGCAGTTAGACTGAACGATTTCTGGGTTGTCATCTTCAGTTCGTATATTGGCATGTGGAGTGATCTTTCAATTTGCATGTCGAGTTAACTAGTTTGCATGTTCAGTTAACTACCTTGCATGTTGAGTTAACTTGATTGCATGTTGACTTAACTGAAGATTATTACTAAATGTCAACTGAAGTTTGCATGCATGGCGATTTTGGTTGCAATTGTGAAGATTTTAGTGAAGATGGCGCTTCATCAAATGTCAACTGAAGTTCAAAACGGACGAATTGAAGCATGAAGCATTATTTTGTGAAGCATGAAGCATTTTTAGTGAAGTATGGCGAATTTGAAGTTGTTAACTTCACTCATCAAAAGGGTCGCTATATTTAGTGTTTGAAAAGTGAAGCATGAATTGGTGAAGATGGCGCACTTTTCAAGGGAATGGCAACTTTAGTTCTAAAAGGGTTGCTATATTTAAATTATATTTGATTAAAGCACATGAAGTTGGCGCATTCTTGAAGGCTAACTGAAGTTCCAAAAGGCTAGCTATTTTTAGCATATTTATTGCATGAAGATGGCGAATTTCTCTTTGCAATCAACATTGTTAACTAAAGTTTTCAAAAGGGCACGCCTTAGGTTAAATTTGATGAATCCAAAGCAAGGTTGAAGATGGCGAACTTGATAAGATGGTTAACTGAAGCTAAAGTCGCATGGTTGAGTTGAACTGAAGACTTGAAAGGCAAACCCTAATGCATAACCACTTATTGAGCTTGTTCGAGTTTCAGTTAACTATAATAAGGACCAATGAGAAGCCAAGCGCCATTTTTAAGCATGCTTTATTTAGTGCGAATTTTCTATGATGAAATTCTATATATTTCAAGAATGGCGTCCATTATTACATCATCTTTTGCTCTGAAGCTTGTATTCTTTTGAGCGACCAGCAAGCTTAAGGTGATTCAGGTGTCCGTTTTCAGCGTTCTTCGAAGCTACGAGTTCAGATTGTTCAGAGGAAGTCGATTCTAGACTTTATTTCCACTTTGCATGCAGGTTTTATAAAGATTCGAAGAAGAGATTTGCAGATTTTTCAGAAGCAGACAAGCAAAACTTTCTATCTTCTGTCTTATTTCTTCTATTTCTCACCTTAGGTACTTTCTTCGCATGCCAGAGTAATTCAACACATTTTCAGAATCTGATCATCTGGGTTCTCATATTTCAGCGTTTGCAACAAGACCCACTTCTTAGATTTTTTCGAGAAAATCGCCCCGTAGTCTTCATTCTGAAGCTCTGAGCCTTTTTCCGAGAATCTCTTTGCATGTGGGCTTAAATCACATTTTTTCGAGAATCCAGCTATCTGGGTTTGTTCAGAATTCAGTTGTGCACAAAACCCATGTTCCAGAATTTCTTCGAAAATTTCTTCTGTCAGAAGCTATTTTTAGCCTTGTCCAGAGTTTTTCAGAAAGTTCTTCAAGTATATTCGACTTTACAGTCAAAAGTCATCATTTTCAAAATGCAGTTCAATCTCATTGATTACAAGGTGAAATCAGTCTTTACACATAATTTCATCAAAACGTCAGATACAGACCTGAATCATGTTTATCCAGTGGTCAATCTAAGCAGTTTGGAGAATGTTAGCAGCAATTCGATGAAGAATCTTGAGCGTTCTGGGTTGCTGGCAGCGGCATCCATTCCTGTTTCTATCTTCGATCTTGAGTTTGTACTTGCTTGCATTAAGCATTATGACTCGTCTTCACGACAGATCAGATCGGTTGATGGAAGAGTGGTTTGCAGTCTCAAGCCGAAGGATATAGAGAAATGTTTTGCTATTCCTCCTCGTTCAGATAACTTTACTGTTGTTCTTGAAGCTTGTGAGAAGATATGGGATGCTGATCATCAACGTTCACAGAGAAAAGTTGCTCAGAAATGGTTGACAATTCAGAAAACTAACTTGCCTAAGAAGGTTGGTCGTGGTGAATTTAAAGGGGAAGTTGCTGTTTTGATAACCTTACTCAATCGAGTTACCGGTCAATCAGATGCTAATACTTTCCGTCCATGGATGTTCTACCTAATTACCAGAATCCTTGATGGCACAGAGCGTTTTGATTGGGCTATGTTGATTAGTGATTGCTTACATCAGCAAATTACTAACTTTCTCAAGTATCACGAGTTTCATATGATATCCTATTTGGTCTACTTGGTTGCATTTCAAGGTAGCTACAGACTTCTTAAAACCAATGGTACTCTCGGTGTTCAGCGTATTCATGAGTATTATCCACAGCTAGAGTTTTCTCAGTCTGAGCAGGACTTCCGGGTAGTAAATGATCACTTTTCCATGAGAACCGTGAGAGATCTTGATGATGAGATGCACATTCGTATTTCAGCCGAGGCCAAATCAGCAATGGAGACTTGGGCAGATTGGTTCATACAGTTTCCTACTTTTACATACATCCGAGTTTATGGTTATGTTGGAGAGCCTCTGATGTTGCCAAGATATCCGTCAGACAAGATTGTCTTTATGGAATTCCTCAGGCAAATGCAGCATGTTCACTTCTTTCTTCGTAGTCGTCATAAGGCTGCGGCAAATTTTCCATTCTCATTGGGAATTTTCACATGTGATGCAGCAACAGATGCCAGGCATATGTCTACTGAGATTGAAAGGTTCAAACTCAAGCCTTATACTGAGAGGCGTTCCTATGATCCTCTTGGACATTATGCAAATCGGTTAGAGCGAGGGATTGCACATGCGCCAGCACTTGAAGATTTCTGGGCAAATTGTGAAGATGAATTCGAGGTCCGTCGTCGTCACTACTGTAGACTCACTATTGGTCAGCTCTCTGATTACCTATCAGAAGATGTTGATGGTCTATCCGATGATGATGGAGAAGTTCTTCTCAATTCTTATGTTAAGGATCAAGTTGCTCGGCAGCCACTTCGCTCACCTGATTGGTATGCCAAGGAGAATACTTCTATCGAAGAGGTTTCCAGATCAGTTATCAAGACTAGCAAGTTATTCTTGGAGAGCAAACGGACACGGAAGTCAGTTCCTGTAGCAGAGCCGCCAAAGGGTTTCTCTTCGTTGCCTTCTACTTCTAGAGCAAGACCTAGAGTCAAGGCCATTATTATACCTCCTGAAGGGGTTAGACTTAGTGGAAACACGGGGAAAAGGGCTACTGGTAAAAGGAAGCAGAAACAAATTGAACATGTTCCTGAGGTTCCAGTAGAGACAGTCATTCAGGCTGAGCCTCACGTTTCACCTCCTAGTTCGCCTCACGTGCAGCCCATTGACATAGATTCTGAGCCTGAGACACCAATTCAGGCTGGATCGGAGACACCTGAACCACCACAGGTTGATACATCAGGGACAGTCTCTCCGCGAATTGAGAATATTGTTCAGTCTTGTTGGCTCGAGAAGTCTTTAGGGAGACAGAGGCGTGAACCATCATACAACCTTGATTTATCTGAGTTCGGTGAACCTTATCAGAGAAGGTCAAACAAGAAGATAAAGAAACAGGTGCACATTGAGAAGACTCCTGAATCCGAGATTGTTATTGAAGTTGCAATTCCTCCAGAGGGTAAAAGCTTAGATGAAGTCGAAGTTGGTGACTTTACATTCACTAAGGCTAATCTTGGCAGGACTACACGAGAGACAGATGTATCTCTTCTTAAGATTGTTACCAATAATCTTGAAGAGCGTATCACCAAAGATGGAGAAGATAAGGCATTACTTAAAGCTGAAATTGGTCAACTTCGTCGATACATTTCTGATCTTGTTCATGGGAATTCGAGTAGAGCACCTGTTCTTCCTCAGCATACACCTGCAGAACAACAAAAATTGGATCAGTTGGTTAGTCATGGCAGACTTTTAGACAACTGGATTGATAATTTAGTTGCTGCTGGTAAAACTCTTCTTGCAGATCTGTATCAGTTGAGAAGTGATGCGCATAAACTCCGTCAGGGTGTTCAGTCGCTTGAGATTGCAGTTGCAGAGAACTTGGCAAAGGATCGTGTTCTGGTATCTCAGTTATCAGTTGCATATGATGCCTTGGAGATTGTTGAGGACCAAGACAAAGTTTTTATTTGGAGAGAGCAGCACCTTCTCAGAACAGAAATATGTGAGAAGATCTCTTCCAAATTGTTTTCACTCAAGGATGATGTGATTGGAGTACTTGCACTGGTCAGTGGCTTCGTTGTTCAGATTCCGTGTCATTATCTTCTGGAAGATGGCACGTATGTTGAGTTGGATAAAGTTCAAGCAGAGTTCGAGAAGCTGATTCGTGACAGCCTTGAAGGTGAACCTATGGCGCCTAGGTTAGAGAATATTTCAGTAATTGCAGCCAGTTTCAGAAAGGCGACTGAGGAGTGTAAAGATGGCATGCACACAATCACAGAAAGTGGCAGAGAACTAAAGAAACAGACTGTTGTTTTGAACAGCGTCAAAGTGCCAGATGACAGAGAGATCGATGAGTTCTTGGCCGAAGTGTTAGACCGAGTTGACATGGAGTGATCTGCCAGTTCGAACGTGCAGTTAATTTCAAGGGTTGAGTCCTGAGCAGCAGTTAACTTGACTTCCAGTCTTCAGTTCACTTGCTGACTTAACACATGCTTATCTCATTCTTGGAATTATCAACACAGGAGTTAGGGTTAGGGTTTCCAGTTAACTGAAGGTAGTGGCCAGTTAACTTTGCTTTAAATAAGGGCGTGCATGCTTGCACATGGTCCATTTTAGGTTAGATGTACCAGTTAACTGATGGTAGCTTTCCAGTTAACTGTATAGTTTACTTCATTAGGGTTTGGCGCATAACTTGCATGCATTGCAAGAACTGTAGTGAACTCAAGGTGATTTTAGGGTTACCTACACCTTGATGTATATAAATAAGAGCTTTTGCTCATTTGTAATTAACTTTTGCTTGAGAGAGAAATATATGCTGCGCCTACCTTGCCCTCAATATTGCTCTTTTGGTATTTGTTCATGCGTCTTTGCTATTACAGTTAATTGTTATGCCACATAGGGTTTCATGCAATTGTGATAGTGGATTCTTTCCATAGTTTAGATAAATCTGTCTTGTGAATCTTTTGTCATTATTGATCAAGCGTTATGCCACATAGGGTTTCGTGAGATTGTGATGATAAATCTGTTTTGAGAAGTCTTTACTGTCATGATCGAGTGTTATGCCACATAGGGTTCCATAAGGTTGTCATGGTAAATACTTCCCTTAGTTTAGATAAATCTGTTTTGTGAATCTTTTATCATTTTAATTGAGTGTTATGCCACATAGGGTTTCATAAGATTATCATGGTAAATTCTTAAATCTGTTTTGTGCCAATAAACTTGTTCAGATTGAGATGATAGTTGCGCCACCTTGCCTTCAAGTAGAGAATCTAAACACGTTTATCGTCTGATAGTCATAACCTTGCTCCGTTTTCTCATGCTCTGTTTTCTTGAGGGAACTGGATAGAATTTAAGTTATTAAGTTTAGTTGTAGTTAGTGAATCTCGAAACCCGAGAAAACTCAGCTGCACGTGTTAGTTTTCAAGAAAGCCTTGTACCTCTACAGCTGAAACAAAAAGACAGGAATTAGTTTAGTTTATTTCCCTTTGCAGGTATTTTTGTAAAGCACAACGAGGGAGCTTCCCCTCCTAATTTGAAGAGCACTCATTGCGTAGTGTACATAGGCTGTTCGTAGCAACTCTTACTCCAGAGGTGTTAGTTGTTACGCCAACAGAAACTCTCCAATAATCGTTGGTAACGTCATAAAGGGCATGTAAGCCGAACTGGGCATCCGCACAGATTCTCTTCTAGTGTATCATACGTTGGTGTTCTTTGTTGTCATCTATAGAAGGTTCCATCTCATAAACAGAAAACTTATTGGCCACTGGAACATATTGCAAATTATTCCTTGTATCAGAGACAAATTTGTTTGCTTTCAATCCATTTGATCAAGCAGACGGCTGATGGGGAGCCTTGACAACAAATTCTGGTAAAATGTGTGTATTTATGTGAGTACTCCAATTAATGTAATGCTTTGGATTGGTGATATCATTTATGCCAGAATCAAACTTCTCACAACTAGGATGAAACTGATGAGAACCAAGGGGAACTTCCTCAACATTCCAAAAATAACTCGGCATAACACAACATACTATTCACCATTAATGTTTAAGTCTGAAAATGGATCACCCCGGTAGGAGTAATCTTCTGGAGCGAGATAAACACCCATTTGTTATTGCTGAAACCATGTAGTATAACTAAAGATATACATGTATTGGATGCCCCATGCCATTCATATTTAACATTTGCAATACCAAAAGAATTTCTAGCTACCTCAACCTACTTGTTGAAAACCTGCAGTCGAACTTGTCCTAGCCTATTCTTTATCGTAAACCATTAATTTGATCAATTTGTCACCCAGCCGTGTTTGAAGGCCTCACTCCAATTCATCTATGTTGTACCCAAAACCAAAATTTTTGCTTCATCAAGGCATTTTGTTTAAAAGAGTTTAAATCTTGCTAAAATGATGTCAAGTATAGTTTTTGGGCAATATCAAGCATGGAGTTTTGTATGTGTTTTGTGTGTCAAAGGCAGTATCCATTGATCAGAACCTGAATCAGAGACTCGAAACGAAGCATTTTGCGATGGAGGAACATCTCACGACGACAACTATGCTTTCGCATGATCATTTCAGTGGCCAAGGCAAAGTTTTCAATAGCTAATTTATGAAGATTTCTCAAGAAAAGCAGAATTGCGCCCCTGTAGCCCAGGGGTGCCCTTCATTTTGAAGGTCAATATTTTGTAATAAAGGCTCATGAATATAGTCAATCTCTTCATAATTAGCTTTCCTATCCGACAAGCTATCCTACGAGGCTTTTCGAGACTCGTAGCTCTGGCAATTGGCGACAGAAGTTGAAGATTCTAAAGTTGCAAATTGCAAAAGCTTGTTCTTTTCCAGCTTTTGCGCCCCTGTAGCTTAAGGGCACACCTCTTAATGGAGTTTTAGATCTTGGTTTTCCTAATGATTGTTGCAATCAATCTCTTCATGACTAGCTTGCCTATCCGATGAGCTATTGAATGTAGTCATCCGAGTCCCAGAGCTTCAGTAGTCAACGTCAGAAGATGAGCTTATGAGGAGACTTCACATCACAGAGCTTCTTCAGATGGTGAACTGCGCCCCTGTAGCTTAGGGGCGCCCTTCCAAATGACCCGTGAGATTATTGAATTTTCAAATGAGGTCTTCCTGGCATTTGTGCTACTTTAGTCTAGCTTCGCGATGCACCGACTTGCCTGTCAATCCGACATTTCGAGTGATCATGGCAGAGTTTCTACCAAGCACGTAATTTTACGGGCGGACTGGCATAAAATATTCATTGTATTTCTATAGGCCAGGGACGCCCAACCTTTAGGCCTGTCAGATGAGGTTGTTCGCTTTCGAAGTCTTCACGGGATTTGAGCATAATTATTTCAGCTATTCAACGAGCCCATCCGTCAGCCTCCGAGATTTTTCAAACGCTCGTACGTGCAAGGCCTTTGGTGAAATGCTGAAAAATGAGGAAAGTTCAGAAAATGGCTAAGTCTGGTCGTCTATTTCATTTTGGGAAAGGCCCATTTCTTTTTGAGGTCTTAGAAGCAGTTTTCTCGCTTCATTGCCTCCAGAGACATCTCTCGTGGGTCCTTCTGGTTACACGTTAAGATGGACGGTGCTCGAATCGGGTTACGCCAGCTCCAGATATCAGAGATCAAAGAAGGTCATCTGGTTGTGAGTTGCACTTTTGTCAAAATGGCGTTTGAGCCTTTTCAAGCCAGGGGCGCCCTTACTTCTGGGGTCCTTAACACAGCTTTCAAATGCCTTGAATATGTCCATTGGATGCAGAATACTTCTAGTCACGCAGTGAGCTTGGTTGCCTGTCGGCAAAGTTCACCATTCGTCATCAGCAGCCGTTTGAAGCATTAGATGGCAGTTTGGGAAAATGGTTGTCTGGTGTCGTAAAATCAATTTAATCAAGGGCGCCTAATTTTTTGAGGTGTTAAATGATGGATTTTGCAGTGATGACTCCCAGCAGACATTTCTTCCTTGCTCTGCAGGCTTCGCAATGAATACACCAGCTCAGTATCAGCATCGCCTCGTCTCTCGGAAATCAGTGTCAAAGATGGTCAATTGTAACTTTGAAGTCAGCTACAAAGTAGGAAGTTAATAAAAAGTGCAATATCTTGAGCAAATGGATGCCTATGAGGTCAAATGAAGACTTTTTGATATCAGTAAAGTTTTCCGGCGAATCCTCAAGCTTCACTTGGTTTGTCAACTGGATTAAAATAATATTTAATATTTATTCTTGCATTTTAAGCATAGAATGGCGATTTTCTAAAGTTGGCGCCCTCTTTGTGCTGAAATTTCAAATTGCATGATAAATATTATTTTATTATTATTTATTTGAGAACTTCAAGTCAGTGTCAGTGTAACTGAAGGGGGTCCAATCAAAAGCCTTCTATTTTTGGTTAAGGTTTTGAATCTTGCAGAGAACAAGATGGTGCGAATTTTCTCTATTTAAGCATGGCCCCATCCATAGATGAAAAAATTGCCAATAACTCGCAAAAATCCTGAGTAATCGCGTGTCAACAGGCTGGGCGAGTAAATCGCACAAATACTCACAGCCGTGTTTTAATGAAAAACGAGCAGCGATTATTTATCAAAAACGCGATATTTTTTGGAAAAAGCAGCAGAAAAACCTAAAACATCGTTTTTATTTTTAACCCTAATTTATTCTTCAAAAAAAAAAAGTATTTGCATTCCATTCGTTCGCGCGACCCAGGGCAGAGGAAAAACGACGACAGCAAGAAAAAAATGCAACGCACAAGGAAAATCCTCGACGGCAGCAAGAAAAAACGTGACAGGAGAAAATCGTCGACGGCACGGGGGAAAATTTTGAAATTTCTTTGGTGTTTGTTCTGTCACTTGACGAATTCGTCAAATCTTCATTTTGAGAAAATCACTGCGCACAGGAATCCGACTTCCCAATATGTAATAAATTATTTTAAAGTTCATTTGTTTTTTTTAGTGTTCCACGGAAACGCGTTTCCCCCCTTATTTGGCCGCGTTTCGGAAACGGGGACATTTCGGGGACGGGGAAACGGGTACTTGGCGTTTCCCACCGTCCCGCCACCGCCACCAGTGCTCCGCCGGAGACGGGGAAACGTCTCCACGTTTCCCAAGGAGACTTGGAGACGTGGAGACATCTCCAAGTTTCCTTGAGAGACGTCTCCAAGTCTCCAAGTCTCCTTGGGAGACGCCCAAGCATTTCTTGGGAGACTGGGAGACGCCCAAGAGTTTCCTGTAGATGTCTCCAAGTCTCCTTGGGAGACGTCTCCAAGTCTCCAAGTCTCCTTGGGAGACGCCTAGGTGTTTCTCAAGAGACTGGGAGACGCCCAGGAGTTTCTTGTATTTACTACATTTTGAGTTTTGACATTTTGCTATTAGTATATGTATTTACTATTTAGTTTATTGTTTTACTATTTGCCATTTGGCATTTGCTACTCATTGTAATGATGAATCATGTAATCATCTTTATAGACTTTGTGATATCTCATATGACATCAGATAACGTCTCCAAGTCAACAAGTCTCCTTGGGAGACGCCCAGGCGTTTCTTGGGAGACTGGGAGACACCCAAGAGTTTCCTGTAGATGTCTCCAAGTCTCCTTGGGAGACGTCTCCAAGTCTCCAAGTCTCCTTGGGAGACGCCTAGGTGTTTCTCAAGAGACTGGGAGACGCCCAGGAGTTTCCTGTATTTACTGCATTTTGAGTTTTGACATTTTGCTATTAGTATATGTATTTACTATTTAGTTTATTGTTTTACTATTTGCCATTTGGCATTTGCTACTCATTGTAATGATGAATCATGTAATCATCTTTATAGACTTTGTGATGTCTCATATGACATCAGATATTCATATTTTCAATATAATAGAAATCTCCAATTTAACAATTTCATTTGTCAAATTTTATTTAGCAATTAGCATTCAAGATATCTTCGTATTTAGATTTAGTATTTCAAATTTTGCTATGTTATAATTTTACTAATTTGAGTAATTTCCTATAGTTTCATTTGAAATGTAATTCTTATACTATTATATTGTTATACATCTTTTCAAAACTAGTTTTTCAAGTACTATAAGTATATGTATAACTATATCAGCACCACCACCCCGCCACCCCCCTGCCGTCCCCAAACTTAGGCCCTTTGTCCCCCCGTCTCCGAAACGCGTTTCCCTGTCCCCCGTTTCCCCATCCCCCAGGCTCATGGAACAATGGTTTTTAATAGTGTCTGTCATTTTTTCTAAAAATTTCATGGAAGAAATTTTTAATACATTTTTTATTTTCATAGATCTTAATACAAATTTATAATAATTTTAGTTTTTTGTTTTAAATTTACAATAATTTTTAATATTTTATTATTATATTGTATAAATTTTAATAATATGTTTAAATTTTAGTTTATTTATTTATTTTAATAAATTTATAATAAATTTTAGTTCATTTTTTTTTTTATAATTTCATAATAATTTTTAATATTTTATAATATATAGTGTATAAATTTATAATAAATTTTAATTCATTTATTTTTCTGTTATAAATTTATAATAATTATTAATATGTTATATTGTATAAATTTTAAGAATATGTTTAAATTTTAATAAATATTTTTCAAATTATTTATTAAATTTAAAACAATATTATTAAAATTAAAAATTACGTCTAAAATTTTTAAACATATGATATCATTTTTTTTTTTTTATATTGCTATCAGGATTCAACCGTGTAGTTTTCGAGTCAAACTCATTGACCCATGTTTCATGAGTAGTGGTTCACAAGAACCCATCTCTCATGATAATGAATGGTCCACTTAGCACTCATTGCATCTAGGTGATGCTCACAGAGGTGAAGCACCCAGACCTTCTGAGGTCACCCATCCTAGTACTACTCAGCTCAAGCATGCTTAACCACAAAGTTTTCCCCAAGGTTAATCCCACTTAGCTTGCAACCCCATTTACAAAACCTTCAGCAAGTTTTGTGCCTTATGAACCATTTATTATAGAGCCCCTTTAGCTCATCAATTGATAAGTAGGAGGTATTTTCCACAAGTGTCAAATTTTTGATTTATGTCGAGTTCAGGGTAGTTTTTCGGAGTCCAACTCTGACCCATATTTCATGAGTAGTGGTTCACAAGACCTCTCTCATGATAATGAATGGTCCACTTAGCACTCATTGCATCTAGGTGATGCTCACGGAGGTGAAACACTAGGTCCGTCCCAGGAGGTCACCCATCCCGATTGCTCCCGGCTCAAGCTTAACCATAGAGTTTTCCCCAAGGTTAAGCCCACTTAGCTTGCAACCCCATTTGCAAAACCTTCAGCAAGTGTTGTGCCTTATGAACCATTCATTATAGAGCCCCTTTAGCTCATCAATTGATAAGTAGGAGGTATTTTCCACAGCGTGTCAAATTTTGATATTGCTACTCATGAAACATGGGTCAATGAGTTTGACTCGAAAACTACACGGTTGAATCCTGATAGCAATATCAAAATTTGACACGCTGTGGAAAATACCTCCTACTTATCATATGATATCATTGTCTTTTTCAAAAGAAAAAATATTATTATTTAATTTAAAATCACGTCTAAAATTTAAATAATGTTTTTAAATTTAAAAAATTAAAAATTCAATTTACATCTAATATTTATTTTTTTTATCATAACAATTAAACATTATATTTTTAAATTATTTGAAAATAACTTAAACTTATATAGACTTAAGTTAAAATTTTGATAATGCTCAAGCCTATACAGAAATTTGAATATGAATTTGATAATCATTCATGTTTATAATTTTTCTTCAAAATCAACTGCTGCATGCAGATTTATTTAACTTCACTTTTTATCTCTTAATGTTTATCTTGTCTCTCTTTTGCTAGGTATCTTGCTAAAAGAATATGGCTTCTACAAGTAAAAAGAGTGGTGGCAAACCAAGAGATCCTTGTTGGACACATGGAACACCAGGTGCAATACGAGGAGAGGTTATTTTGCAACCATTGCCTCGAGACTTATTCTGGTGGCATAAACCGGCTGAAATACCACCTTGCACAAATCCCTTGTCGAGATGTTGAACCATGTACAAAGGCACCTGAAGAGGCTGAGATGGAGGCCAAAGTACTCCTTGCAGCATATGACCAAAGGAAGGAAAGTAAAAAGAGAGCAGCAAAGGCAATGGCAGCCCCATATGCAGGTTTCAGTTCTACAGGGTCACAAAGGGCTACGGGAAGCTCTTCTCTTGGGCCACGGATACGAGGATTAGGATCTAGAACTGTGGGCAGCATCAGTTCTAGTTTTTTTGTTCCACGTAATACTCCTGGTGCACAACCTTCATTGGAAGGTACTTCTTGGAATAGAGAGTTGCAAAATGAGGCAAAGTTGGCATGTGCTAAATTTTGGTACTACAACGATATTCCATTCAATGTTGCTTCTAGTCTTTATTGGGAAGAGTTGGTCACTGCATTGACTGTGGCAGGTAAGGGGTTTAAGGCCCCAAGTCGTTATGAGTTGAGTGGGCCATTATTGCAGAATGAGGTCCAAAACACACACAAACTAGTGGAGGAACAAAGGAGAAATTGGGAAAAGAATGGCTGCACCATTATATCTGATGGGTGGACGGATGGCAGAAATAGGACACTCATCAACTTTCTAGTGGCTTCAAGGGGACAATTGGTATTTCTAAAATCAGTTGATGCCTGCAATGAAACAAAAAATGTAGAGACCTTGTGCAATATGTTGGATGAGGTGGTGATGGAAGTGGGAGTTCAAAATGTAATTCAAATTGTGACCGACAATGCAGCTGCATATGTGGCAGCGGGTAAACTTCTAATGGCGAGGCATCCCACATTATCTTGGAGCCCTTGTGCTACCCACTGTCTTGACTTGCTCCTTGAGGACATAGGGAAAATAAGTTAGGTGAAGAATGTGGTTGAAGATGGAAGGAATATCACAAAGTACATCTACAATCACACATGGGTCCTAAGTCTCATGAAAGAGCACACTGATGGTAAGGATCTTGTGCAATCAGGAGTCGCACGCTTTGCCACCAATTTCCTCACCTTGCAGAGCATTTTAGCTACATTGCCCAACCTCAAGCGCATGTTTGTGAGTGAAAAATGGGTTGAGAGTCCTTATTCCAAGAAGCCTGAAGCAGATAAGGTCAAGAAGACCATTTTTGATGATAGATTTTCCAAACAAATGGAGGAGATCATCAAAGTAAGTTTTCAAACATTTATTGATGATTTATTTTTTTGCTTTCTAATATTACAGCTTGCTGATTTTGTTAATTTTTTTATATTTTAGGTGTCAGAACCATTGGTTAGAGTTCTACGATTGGTGGATGGGGATAAATGCCCCATGGGGTATCTATATGAGGCCATGGATAAGGCCAAAGAGGCAATTCAACATTTATATGGGTCAAACAAGACCAAATATGAACCCATATGGCGCATAATAGATCGGAGGTGGAACCGACAACTCCACCAACATATTCATGCTGCTGCCTACTTTTTGAACCCCAAGTTTTATTTCTCTCCTACTTTTAGAGCAGATGCAGAGGTTCAAGTTGGCCTCAATACATGTATTGAGAGATTGGTTAGTGATGATGACCTTCGAGATCTCATACTTGATGAGATACAGAGCTATAAGAGGGCTGAAGGGCCTTTGTTTTCTTCCAAGGATTGCATTCGTAGGAGAGGCACTCTACAGCCAGGTAACAAATTCATGTGTTTAATATTATTTTACTATTTATGACATTATGTTAATGTTTAAGTTTATTAAATCCTTACTAAGTTATAAATGGCAATTGTTATCCTTGCAGATTTGTGGTGGCAAGATTATGGTGCCACAACGCCTAATCTTCAAAAGGTTGCCATTCGTATTTTATCTCAGCCTTGTAGTGCATCTGGTTGTGAGCGCAATTGGAGTGTCTTTGAGGCCATTCACACAAAGAAGCGCAATCGCTTGACTCAAAAGCGCTTGAATGACCTTGTCTACGTGCGCTACAACCTTCGGTTACATGAGAAGAAGGTACAAGGGTTGAGTTCACATGAAGCACTTGACCTTGATGACATTGATCCATACTCAGATTGGATTGCTGAGCCTGATGAGGTCAATGTGGAACCATGGATAAGTGATGATGAGTTCGCTGAGATGGAGAGGGAGGCAGATGCAACTGAATGGGAAGCAGACATGGCAGCATATGAGGAGGAAGAAGGTGTGCTTGGTCAGCCAATAGAGGTTGTTTCTTCACACACACAGCTTGATCCTATCCCTATGGATGAGGCACCTATTGGGGCACCTGTTGAGGCTTCTAATGAGGACACTGCACCATATACCATCTACTTCAGTACCATCCACACAGCAGCGACAAAAACTTTTGAGTTTCAGTCGTAGAAGAAATTTAGGATAGATAATTTTTATTGATACTGAAACTTGAAGTTGATATGTATTGAGAAGTCGAACTTGTTTTTTGGTCTATGATACATTGATGATTGATATGTATTAAGGTTTTAAACTCTAATTTTGATTTATATATGATGAAATCAGTAAATACATTGATGATTGATATGTATTAAACTCTAATTTTGATTTACATATGATGAAATCAGTAATATGTTCTAAAAATTCAGTTTATATGTGTGGTTTTTAAGAATATTTTAAAAAATTGTGTATTTTCAAATGTTCGATAAATTTGCCGAGTTATTGCCGAGTTTTTCCCCGAGTTTTTACCGAGTCCCGAGTTTTTAAAATTTTTGGGTCTGCCGAGTTATTGCCGAGTCCGAGTTTTTCAACTATGGGCCGCCATCATTCATTATTCATTCAGCTTCAAAGAAATTTGTGGTTTCTTAAGACAAAGGCGAATTCTCAAGGCAAAGGAAAATTCTTCATCAATTTTCAGGGGCGATTTCTCCAAACACATTCTTTCTGCAGGTTAAAGTTCACATTCATCAGCAAATTGAAGAATAAGGGGCAATTTTCACAGAAGAAGAGCATATACAAAAAAGTCTTTTTCCTCCTTAATTCTCAGATTTCTCTCAAAATCCAATTTGCATGTTCCTGAAGTTGGCAGAATTTGACAAGTTTAATCATCTGGATCATTTCAGTATAGCTTCCTCGAATTAAAATCTTATGCTTGAATTTTTGGGAATTTTTAACTTTAGAACATCCGTTCTCGAGTTTCTAATTTTCTCAGCTGAAAATTCTTTGCACAGTCAAGTAGAAGTCAGATTTTCGCATTTCTAACGTTCTAGATTGTCTTAGAATCTTTTTCTGGAGAAAACCCATATCTCAGATTTTTCGCCGAAAATAACTCTTCAATAGGCTATTTTTAGCCTCAGCAAGCTATTTTTAGCTTTCTAGAAATCTTGTCAGAACATAGTCAAGTGCACAGTCAACAAGCGAGTTTTTCAAAATGCAGTACACTCAACACAAATACAGGACCAAATTAGTCCTTACTCACGACTTCATCGAGACAGTTGAGACGAATCTTCATAAGGTGCTGCCAGAAGCAGTCTTAGATCCAGTCAAGATCAGAGATTCGATTATTCAAAACATTCAGCAATCCAGGTTATTAGAGGCCGCTTCCATTCCTATCTTTGTTCATTGTATTGAGTTAGTGATGTCTTGTATTAAGCATTACAACTCTGTTACTCGTGAGATAGTGTCAGTAGATGGACGAGTTATTTGCAGTCTCAAGCCTTTGGACATTGAAAGAAGTTTTGGTATTCCTCAACACCCGAACAGTTTGGTTATTTCTATGGAGCAGTGCGAGTACACGTTCAATGCTGATGTGGACAAATGTCAGAACAAGATGGCAAAAGCAAGCGAAGAACAAATTGCCAAACATTGTGGGTCGTGGTGAGTACAAGGATGAATACGCGATTCTAATCACACTCTTGAATCGTCTCTCAGGTCAGTCACATGCTAATGTTTTCCAGCCTTGGATGTATTACATCACTGGTCGCATCATATCTGGGCAGGAGCATTATGACTAAGCATCTTTCATCAGCGATATTATCCACAAGCAAATCACCAGTTTCTTGGTTGCTCATGAGTTTCACATGTGTTCTTATCTCGTGTACTTGATTGCTTATCAGGGTCAGTTCTAAGGACTAAACACCGTGGGCATTCTCAGTGTTCAGAAAGTCTATCACTATTATGATCAGCTTGAGTTCACTAAGGCTGAACGTCATTTCAAGCGTGTTCATGAGGCTTTCTTGACTTATACAGTGAGGAATTTGGACCGGGAGTTGCACATTCGTATCTCGGCAGTTGCTAGAGCAGCGACGGATGGTTGGGCAGATTGGTTTATTCAGTTCCCGACATACACTTACATCCGAGTATATGGATTTATAGGAAATCCAACTATGCTTCCACGTTATCCTTCGGATAAGATAGTTTTCATGGAATTCCTAAGGCAGTTGCATGATGTTCATCATCATTTGCATCGCAAACATAAATTATCTACCAATTTTCCTTTTCAGCTTGGTATATATTGGTGCAAGTCAGCAGTTGATGCCAAAGTTGCATGACAGGAGCTCGAGAAATATCATCTCAAGTATCTTGTTGAGGCTTGTGACTATGATCTTCGAGGTCATTACACAACTCGCCTCGGTGGTCGCGCATTTCATAAACCTTCTATGGAGGACTATTGGGCCAATTGCGTAGATGACTTCGAAGTTCGCAGACGTAGCTATGGTCGCTTCTCTCTCTCACAGATTTTTGTTTTCTTGTCAGAAGATGTGGGAGGTTTATCAGATGATGAGGGAGAGGTTCTTCCTTAGTTTTTCAGGGAGCGGGTTGATACACAGTCGTTGCCAGCAGTTGATTGGTACGCCAAGGAGTATGCCACAGTAAAGGAGAGGTCAAGTAAAGTTATTCAGAACAGTATACTTTACCTCGACAACAAGAAGACCAGGAGGGTAAGTGTGCCTAGAGCAGAGCCGCCAGTGGTGAATCCTTCGCTACCTTCCTCGTCAAAACCTAAGCAGAAGAAGAGCAGTAACCCTCCCAAGAAAAGTCAAGCGCCTAACAATTCAAAAGGCAAGGCGCTTGCCACTAACGCACACAGAGAGCCTGTCACTCAGCCAATTACAGAGCCAGTTCAGAGTTCGCCAGTGCCTGAGGTTCAGCCTCAAGTTCCTATACTAGTTCCAGAGCAGTCACCAATCCCAATTCATATTGAATTGGACTTAAACTCACCATCTCGCAATAGTTCCTCTATATATTCACTCTCGCCAGTACCTCCTGTTGCTAGTACAGATCCTTCCAGTAGCATTAGCCGAGATCAGTCTTGGATCGAAGTTCAACTGGGAAGGAAGAGGAGGCAGCCATCCTACGTCCTTAATCATTCAAATTTTGATCAAGTTTATTAGGATGCGCCAGACAAGAGGATCAAGAACATGGTTCACGTGGAGAGGAATACCGATATGCAGATCGTGGTCGAGACTGCTATACCTCCACAGGGGAAGAGCTTGGCTGAGTTGGAATCTCAGGATTTCGAGGTTATCACAATCAACCTTGGTCGTAGCACACGCCAGACTCAAGTTGATCTCCTACAGGTTGCTACAAACAATGCCAGGGATAGAATGTTGAAGGACGAAGAGGATAAGGCAGCCCTCAAGGCTGTAATCAGACAACTTCGTCAGTACATTTCCATCCTTGTACATAGGTCTAATGTCACCGCTACACTCCTGCCGATGCTTGAGCCTCCAGCAGAACAAGGACAATTTAATCATTTAGTTGCATATGGCAAGCATTTGGATGAATGGGAGGAGTTTGTTGCTAGAGGTCGTTCAATGCTCACAGAGTTATATCAGTTGCGGTACAATGCACGAGAACTCCGTCTACGTCTCCAAGATGAGGAGCAAGACATGGCAATTGGTAGACCACGGGATGAGATTATGATTGCTCCCCTGAGTATGGCATATGATGCAGTCACAGATGCAGAGGACAAAGAGGCTATCTACTCTTGGAGAACACAGTTGGTTTTCAAGGAAAAGATAGAAGAGACTTTGGCGTCAGAGTTGGCTGAGAATAGAGAGCACGTTACTAGTGCACTCCGGTTTGCGAGGACTTTAGTTTCCCACTTACCGTGTCGATATCAAATTGAGGGTGGTGCCTACGTTGAGCTTACCAATGTTCAGTCAGAGCTCCAGGCACTCATTCATACTATTTTCAATGGGGATACCGTTGGCTGTAAGATTAGTCAGCTTACAGTCATGTCGACATTGTTCGATGAAGCAACCAGGAGCAAAGGCGAACTTCAGTCTCAAATCACAGCTAGTGAGGACATGCTACACAGACAAAGCATACTTCAGCAAAGTATCATAGCTCCAGAAAGTGATGCAGTTAACAATCTCATTGAGGGATTGGTTGCTCGAGATCACGCTCAGTAGACTTCAGTTCCCACCTCTCAGGATAGACATTACACACAGGAGTTAAACTTGACATTACCTTCTCAAGTTGACTCGTTGTCTTATCTCATGCATACCTATTCTGAGATTATCTTTGTTCACTTGGAGTTACATTTAGGGTTTAAGTTAACTGATGGTAGTGTTCCAGTTAACTTGCTTTCAATAAGGACGTGCATGTTTGCACATTGTCCACATAGATTAGGGTTTTCGGTTAACTGATGGTAGCTTTCCAATTAACTGTATAGTTTACTTTATTAGGGCTTAGCAATAAATCTTGCATGCATTGCAGGACTATAGTTGACTCAAGGTGATTTTAGGGTTCCCTACAGCTTTCGATGTCTATAAATAAGAGCTTTTGCTCGTTTGTACATAACTTTTGCACGAGAGAGAAATATATGCTATGCCTACCTTGCCTTGAATATTGCTCGTTTTGTATCTGTTCATGCGTTTTTACTATTATGATGAATTGTTATGCCACTTGGGTTTCATGCAATTATAATGGTGAATTCTTTCCCTAGTTAGATCAAATATGTTTTGTGTTCAATAAACTTGTCCAGATTGAGCTAATAGATGTGCCACCTTGCCTTCGAGTTGAGAATTTGTACTTGGTTATTGTGTGATGTGTGTGAACAATAAACTTATTTGGATTGAGCTGATAGTTGTGCCACCTTGCCTTCAAGTTGAGAATCCGTACTTAGTTTATCGTATATTGTTGTTTCCAATAAACATGTTTAGATTGAGCTGATAGATGTGCCACCTTGCCTTCAAGTTGAGAATCTATACTTGTTTATCGTCAGATAGTCATCCTTGCTCCGTTTCCTCATGCTCTGTTTTCTTGAGGAAACTGGATAGATTAGTTGTAGTTAGTAGTCTACAAAACCAGAAAATACTTAGCTGCAACGTATATAGTTTTCGAGAAAGCCTTGTACCTCTACAGCTAAGACAAAAAGACAAGAGATAGTTTAGATTACTTTTCCCTTTCCAAGCATTTTTGTTAAGCACAACGAGGGAGCTTCCCCTCCTAATTTGAAGAGCACTCATTGCATAGTGTGCATAGCTGTCCGTACCAACTCTTACTCCAGAGGTGCTAGTTGTTACGCCAACAATCTATACCTGTTAAAACCTCAATTAATGTTTTGTGGAGTAATTTCTTTGCTTAAAAACCATTTATTAGTAACTCGGTCACTAGCTCTGTCTTTGGATCCTTAGACAAGTCTGCATCTCTTAAATCCCTATCCAATTCATTTGCACCAATGAGGCCCTCAATTGAAGGTTTCTTGATCAATTCATCTAACTTATGGCCATTCATGGGTACCAAATCAGTCATAGGCTTGAAACTTGGACAACAGCTTTAAGTGACCAAGAAGACTATTTTTTTGAGTTTTGAAACTCCCAAATTACCAGGAAAACAAATTTGCTCATTTTTTTGAAATCTCTATATTAGCAGCAACTCTGTCACAACTCTCAACATTTTGAGGCCTTAGTTGGGCTTATTCAAATTTCAATCTCAACCTCATCTTTAAGAGCGACTTCTTTATCAACATTACCCTCAATGATAAATTTTGGGAAAAAGCATGGGCCACTCTTGTCAATCCATGCAATGGACTTTTGACGACCCACCCTCAAATCTATTTGCAGTGTTCTCAAAAAATCAACTAGATATGGTGAACCATCCATTACTACTTCTACAGTAGGCATGCCAGCCAAAAACCCAACCCTAAGAGAATCCAAAACTTGGGCAGAAAAATCATTCCTTGAGCCATTCCAAAATACATAACCCTCATTGGCACTAAACCCTTACGAAAATTCTCATAATTATGCAATGCTGCCTTGCCAGAACAGCACTGATATACACAACTACATTTCGAACCCCTATCCTTCTCGCCATAGGTAATTCCATTCTTCCTTCCCCACTTAGATGCTTCCCTTCCAAAGGCTAAGAAACCATTTTTATTTCCTTGTTCTTATTTCATTTGAGCTTTCTCCAAAATCTTTCTACCAGGCTGACAGAAATGCTTCCCTTCACCCTTTACCACACAAAAATCACCAATTCAGGCCCCAAACCGCTACAACGTCAAAACCTAACTTTGATACCACATGAGGTTTTCCAAGGAAATCCAAGTCAACTAGGAGCTCGATTTATTCTCCATACTTCAAAAGGTGATATGATCAAAGGTGGTTCCTTGCTTTTGGGGAAGGAAAAATAAAATATCAAAGTGGGAGTTGTTATTGGTGGTTTAGCTTTGGCTCATGCAGGAAGGGAA
The DNA here is from genome assembly GCA_007258455.2 of Sequoia sempervirens. Taxonomy (NCBI): domain Eukaryota; kingdom Viridiplantae; phylum Streptophyta; class Pinopsida; order Cupressales; family Cupressaceae; genus Sequoia; species Sequoia sempervirens. The sequence goes on along the minus strand of VDFB02271358.1, from coordinate 1,014,606,818 downwards.
AAAATTGGTTATCAAGGGTGACTCAAATCATAATCAATGGTCTTGGAGAAGGGATGTGTCTAAATTGGAAACTTTGGAGCATTCTTGAAGAAACTACCCTATTATGTCAGAAGTTTGAATATGTGCTTTTAACACATTGTTTTTGTGACAAAAATAAGGTGATAAATCTACTTGCTAACCTTGGCATTCGACTCTCCCTTTATCTTTCATTAACACAAAGATTGATGATTGGAATGGGGTTAGCAAAGTCCTATTGGAGGATAGGCCTCCTTGATTGATTGCTCCCTTTATTAGCACAAGGTTCATTAATTAGTTATCTAGTAAATTTAAGATGTAGAGTTGGGTTTGCTCATGTTAAGACGAAATTACCATCATGATTGGGAGTGACATGGATAGATGCCTATGTGATGAGATTATTGTGGGAGACTTCATATTTTTTAGATGTTTAGTGTTCAAACTTAGATGGTTGGTCTAGTTTGGTTTTTTGTTCATTGTGTTGTGGTCTTTTGGTGAGTCATGTAAATTGGTGATTAGGATTTTTCCACCAAGTGTAGATTTTATGGACCCCTATCTCAAATTTGCAAGATATTCCATTGCCCCAACAAGGATTTTTTTAATCTAGTGAAAAGTGTAATTGGTGAAGATCTAAACGATTCTAGCTTGCCCAAGTCTAGGGATGATTCTTGTCGACTATTATGTTAAATTTGGTCAAGACATTCTATCTACAAAGGTGGATTGTTGGAGGGAAATATTGTTTCTTGCTCTTTATAATGCTTCAACTGAGTTGGCAAATGAGGAAGAGGAGATTGGGCAAGTTGGTGAGGCGACCGGTATTGTGGAATGAGATTTACAATAATGAGGGATGATATTTGTAATCTTTCTCAAGATTTGGGGACTCTCATTGCCTACTACCAAAATTTGAGCATTGTGGTTCATCACTTGCTAGTTTCTCATTGTCAAGGTACCTTGGAGGTCACAAGTGTATGTTCTCTTTCGCATTTGAATAGAGGCAAATTAAGAAGAGTTAATAAAAGGGAAAAAATATTGGATGGTGTGCAATTTGTTGGTTGAGGTGGCCTTTCATCCCTGAGTAATGTGAAATTGAAATCAGTGGTTGTAGCAGCAAAAGGGTGGACAGCTAAATAACTGAATAGGGCAATGAAGGGTGTTGGTCACAAAGGGGTACCTAAGTTCCCATGAATCTACATGGTGTTTAGTTATGTGTGTTTTAGTTCATTTTTTAGTGTTTTGTTTGATGTTCTTACTTTTGTTATTGGCTTGCTCTGCCCCTACAGATTGTCAATGTAAGATTTAGCTATGGAGATAGCCACCCAAGATCAAAGAGCTTCAATGAAAGTATGAAAAAGACCCAAAATGAAAGAATAATTTTATTCTATCAAAGGATGCAAATATAGTTATACAAATGAGATAATAATATGCAAGAGTAAATGAGGTGGGTATATACACCACTAAGAGATGTGAATGTACAACCAATGCGGGATGAAGGAGATGTATTCACATGTGTGTAGTACAACTCCACCAAACATAGAAAGTATAAGTCGCATGTGCAAATGCAACCTACCTAAGTAGATACCTACTTAAGCAAGTTTATCCAGTCCTAGGTGTAAATATGTAACAAAATAAATAACTAAATACAACAAAATAAATATGCACCAACACCCCCCCATAAGCATAGCTTAGGTGGGTAGAAAAGACAAATAGATTGATCCTAGCAAATGTGTAGCCATGTTAGATACATTGTACAAAATGATGCCATTCAGAAGATAAAAAGGAGAAAACCCATGGGACAAAACTTCCTCCCAATGAGAAGAAAAGACAATACAGCATACAACCTCCCTAAAGTGTAGTCTCCTATGATGATGGTAGATGCTCAACACTGAATACTAAAAATGATCCATGAACATTGAACCACATTCCTCCCCTTAGGAAGAAACAAACACAAAGATGTATGCAAGATATATTCCCATTCTAAAAAGGAATTAGCAAGAGGAAAACTTATACAACTCCTAGCTTAGAAAGAACACTTAATATCAATTGTATATCCAATTTTTAAATTTTACAATCCTTCAATTGTGCTCTTAGTGAGTTGATCTTGGCAAGAAGTCTTGTATGTTGTCAAAATTGCATGGATTGAACCAAACAAGTTTGACAATATAATCCACATAGCCATAAGTGTAGCAAGTTGATTGATGTGAAACAGCAAATCAAGAGAGATATGCAAGCACAAATAGCCAATAGCTTCTCCACAACTATTCAACCACTTAATCCTTTCTTGTTCATCCTTGGATTCACCATCATGTTCATGAACTATCTTGTACAACTTCTAAATTCTTTGCAATGTGTTCATTTTAGATTTCCATGCACAATAGTTGTAGACTGTTAGAAGTGGAACTAAAACACTCTCCATGATGAAGCAAGAAAGATAGAACACAAATCGAGAGGAAACAACCACAACCACAATACCCCTCAAATTCACTCAATCAATGGATACCCCCTAGCAAAATATGACAATGCGACTTTTTAATTAGTGTGATTACAATTGCCACTTGCTAAATCAATGAAGTGGTCATCATCTTGGTGTATTACAAAAACTAAATAACCCACAAGGCTAAAAGTACAATTTTGTGACAAAATGAGATAAATCAAACTACACTAATAAAAAGTACACAAAAAAATTGCACACAAAAATGCTATTATATGAGTTTAAGTTAACCCCAAAAATTTCCAAAACGAAAACTACTCAACATCACCTATGAGAATCTGCAATTTCTAGAAATTCAAACACCAAAACCAAGAACCGCCTACACCACTGCAAAACTCTCAAAAAAATAGCCTAGATAAAAAAAAAAAAGCCAATATGAATAAGAACAAAGTCTCTTAAAATTGAAACCATGTGAGATTTGGCTATGGAGAAAACCACCCAAATCAAGAAACTTCAATGAAAGCACAAAAGAGACCCAAAATGTGGGATAAACGAGATGTACTCATGTGTGCAGCACAACTCTACCAAACAACAAAAGTACAAGTCACATGTGCAAATGCATCCTATCCTAGGTGCAAATATGCAATAAAGTAAAAAACTAAATGCAAAAGAATAAAAATGCAACAACATTTAACATAAGTTGTTTTTCTTGGATGTTTGCAATGTCTCCTTTGTTTGCTTTCTAGAGCATGGCCCCATAAATAAATCCCCAAAATTAACAAAAAAGAGTGCCAACTCACCACCATTTTAGCAAAATTCAATCTAGTGATTGTTAAATCACCCTACCATCATTTATTAACTTTTTACATCAGATTGTTTTGCCATGATAATCTATGCATGATTGCAGCCTTGAATTTATGGTAGACGGTTCAATTATACAACATATTTGCCATTAGCATTAAATTGACCATATTATTGAGGTCCTATTTGCCATGAAAGCACCACCCATGGTTTGGATCCTAGTCTTAATCGCCCATTTACATCCACCGATATAAAATCTAACAAGATTCACCACATTTGAATTCATATAAATACCATATAGGCTCTCAAATGATTATTTTACACATTTAGTTCAGCTCTTAATTATTTTTATCCTTTGCTTGGTTTTTCCTATGCCCAGTGTCTATTACCTATCCAAAATTCATTTTTTTCTCATCCATTCTAAAATATTAGTGTGGATATTATCTCAATTATCATAAGAATTTAGATTGAATTTTTCTTCTTTAATGGTCATTGGTGCAGACTAACACCTGAAAATATCTTGATTCTTGCTAGTTTGATTAACGCAGCAAACCTGCACCCAATTGTCATGGCCAACAAACTACAACTATGAATGAGTCAATAATAGGCTAGTGATTTTTTTTATTGATCTACGATTCTTTCTATTGATTAATATATCTGTTTTCAATGTTAGACATGATATTGAATCTTTTGAGTCTTTGATAGTAACCTTGAACTTCTGTAAAACAAATTAATTTACTGTATTTTTTGGATTTTGTTTGATGATAATCTATATTTTCTTAGGGTAGTGTTTTAGCCAAATTTTCACTTATCAACAATAACAATTTATAGATGTATTATTTGTCAAATATCTCTTTTTTAACAGCTTCCAATTTGTGAGAAATATCAAGCACAGTTCCTAAATGTGGCAAGAGGCATGCATCAAAATGCAGAAACATAACGTCATATTTTGGCAATGTATACAGTCAAGCGGATCAAGCTATGACATTACGAATTTCACTGTCTGTTGACAAACAACAGAGTATGGCAGAGCACGATTGTAATGGGGTGCATAAGAATGTCAGAAATAATATTACTTTGGAAGAGTCCTAAGATAATGTGATCTGCAAAGGATCGAGGTGAAATAAGAAACAACAAAATGTGTTTTTTCCAAAATTTAAAAACGTGCAAGTGCCCGTTGTTTTATGACAGACAAATTCAGCGCCCGTCAATTATATCTAATAAATGCATGATCACCCCAGAGATTGCAGATTTACAATGGCATTTGTCTGTCTACCACGGTGAATGGTCAGAAGTCCATCGCGAACAGTAAAATATCCAATCAAAATAAGAAATACTACTGTGATTCTTACTGTTGCTATGTGAGAAATGTATGCGTGGGAAACAATTTTCCCCGATTTGCCATTTATGTTTACCATAAATATAGCTGAAAAACAAAGCTATAGATAATGTATATCTAGAACATGGGACGTTGTCCATGGCTTCCCAATTTCACTAAACTTCATTGCACAAACAGTTCAGAGACTTGTGCGTTCCAACAAAAGGATTCCCCCACCTTCTTTTTTCTTGCGTGACAGCAAAAAGTATAAAACAACCGACCCGTCAGGAGTATCAAACCTTCAGAAATATACTCCTATATGTACAAGCCGTGGAATACTATATAGGCAAAGTCCTTTTATAGTTGGGGTACGCCACAGCTATTTTGGGATCTTAGAGCCAAAATTTGGGCCCAACCAAAAACCGGTACAATAATTCGGTTGAAAATTTTCGACAGAAAACTAAAAGAAGGGGCCCGCGAAAGCATAAAAATTAATGGAAGGCGAGTAACATACCTGGTAGACGACTTTCTCAAAAACATATCCAAGCCCCCAGTGTACAATGTTTAATAGAAATCTTCGAGATTTTCTTTACTTTCCGGATATAAAACCAGGCCCAGGCCCGCACAGCTAATTGTTCTGGTGCACTGTGTTTCTTTGGATTATCATCTTATAGAGAAAGCCATAAAAGTGAAGTGTGCACATAGAAATCTAATCACTAGGTACTTTCAGAGTGAAATCGACGGTTTCTTATGAGATTCTTTTGGTTTGAAAGAACGTTTTAGATGGAGGTATTAGCAATAATTTGTTTGCTAAGTTATTTAAGAAGGTTGAAAATATAGATAAATATCGTTGGTTCAAAATGTTTGTTGAGGAGGAATTACATCATAGAAAGAAGAATTGGATGAAGTAAAACATTAAATGGATGAGCAATTGGGACATTAATTTACAAAAATGTCCTAACATTGTTGGCAAGAAGAAATGGAGAGTTACACTCCAGATATATGTACACTAATATACCTTGTGTAGTATGTTTATACCCAAGAGGATATAGTGAGAGAAAAGAGTATTTGTGGTTAGAAATTATATCAAATTGCATACCATATGTGACTTAGATAAAGAAAACATTCATTCATAACACATATATTGATTTAATCCTTATAACTCCATATATTTATAGGTTCATATTGTAGACACCTAGATTTGGACACTTAATTTATCTAAATTTATTATTTTTTATCTAAGTATTCCCTTATCCGCATTAATTAAGTAATACCATTATTATTTAATTAATATCTCTAAAGTTCTTCTAATCCTTAAGGTATCTAGTTAAATAATTAAATATCTTCCCCTTTAATCAAATGAATTAAATAAATATGACATTTATTTAATTCCTCACATGTCACGTCTCTTTCTTAATCCTAATTATTCTCCTAATCTCATCATTAGGGATGTGCACATGCCTAATCCTTGATTAAAATGTATCACATCCTCCAACTTTTGCATATTGGCCACTAATCTCTCTTAGCCATCTAACCCTCCTTTAATCCTTCATTAACTATCCTAATCAACCTCTCAAAGAATTTTTAATTACTTTTATCCTTCTAAGGAATATTAAATTTCATTTTATCTTCTCCATGTGATCTTTGACTTGTCACATCAAATTACATGTGAACTCTTCATAATCTCCCACTTACCTCTAGCAGATCATTAATTTGTCTAATCAAGTACTTGCACAACTTTAATCACCCAATTAGATCAACCTAATCCCCATGTCATTTATGAAATGTGTTCTAAATCAACCTTATTAAAGAATTTCTTATTTTGGAGAAGGCACTCCATTCCTCATGTGAATTTTAATTCACATTTAATCCCCCAATGCATTTCAAAGGATTTTAAATTCTTTCTCTCATCCCCATGAGGATATTTGAGAAATTTTTAATTCCTTGCATATCATTTCACCCACATGGGGACAAGGACCTCCATTATGAGAAAATATTGTCCAATCCCAAGGTACTATGTAGTACCTCTATGTCATGTACTCTCTTTCCACCTCATTTACACATCATCCTTTTTGAGCCACTTCACATGCCGCATGTTAAGATGTGAGGGCTTATGAGTTCTCAACTCACCATAGCCTTATATTTTGGCTTTGTTGGCTTAATCCTAACCATCCATTTCTCTAAAGATTTCAAAATTATCTATAAATACCCCATCTTTTCTCTCATTTTGGGGGGAGATCATTTATGTTAGCCAAACTCTTGCAAAAAAAAAAATTAAGCCATATTTAGCCAAATTCTCATACTTGCATCCATTTTCACTCGTTTTCCATCATCATCTCATCTTATATCTTGCATCTTTTACCACCAAAGGAGTATACAACATCAAAGATCGAAGGGCCAACCAAATGATCAATTCAAGACAAGGTGAATCCACTCTATTTGTTATTTTTATTTTGTTTTGAATCCAACTATGTTAATCTTGAGGTGTAGGGTGTTTTATAGTTGTTGTTTGCACTCTTTTGTTTTTTGCTCATTTTCTAACACATATTTTCGCCCTATCACATTTCTGGCACGCCTGATGGGACTCACAAACAGGTCGGTATCTTTTATGTTTGCTATTTTTTTTCACTTTTTATAGATGCAAGTTGCAGAAAGGCGGACCCGAATTGTAGAGGGGTAGACCTGACCTTCCAAGGGCGGACCTAACCTGACAGGCAGGTGGACCCGACCTTGCCCAAGGGTGGACCTACCCTCCACAGACTCCAGAAAATTTTTTTTTGCAAAATTTTCACAGAGGGGCGGACATGGCCTACAGATAAGTGGACATAACCTGCAGACAGGCAGACCCGCCCTAGATAGCGTTTTTCAAAAGGTGAAATTTTAATTTTTAGCATATTTTTTTGTTATTTTAAGTATTTCTAACCCCCTAACATGTTTTGAGTTTGTGCAAGCATCTAATTGGCATTTGGCGAGGTACAAGGATAAGGCTCACTAACAATTTTTCTTGTAGAGGTAGTTATTTATTAATTTTTGCTTGATGTATTTCATAACTTAGGCACATAGTTTAACTAGGGGTGTCAATTAACATTGTTTGTGGTGCTTGTTGGTAAGCTATTTGGCATATACAATCCCCTTGCGCCATTTGGTGATCCTGTGTGACGAGAAATCATAGCTTACCAAGTCCTTTGAGTCATCCTCTTTTTCTTTTCTTAGTGAGACTTATTTGGGGATTTCATCACCCCAAGGGATGATTCCAACCACGTGTACTAGCGGGGTATATAAAGGAGGGAGAGTGAAAGTTGTACCTCAATCTAACCAAGTTGTAATTGGTGAAGTGTCAGGATGACGTGAAGAGTTGGTTTGATTCTTTAATATCTCACTAAGATTCTCGACTCATGCTTGTAATAGGTTGGTGTTCACGGTTTGGGCCTCACATACCAGGTGTATATCGAGAACTCCTTAGCAACCATGTTCATCCTACAATAGAAAATTTTATCAATCATACCCTTTCTACTAGACTTAGGATTGTGTTGTCTGAATTGTCTCCTTTGTGCAAAACTAGTAATTTTTTGTTCAGCCATATCCTTTTGATTGATGTTTTGGGTCTTTTTCCTTAGTCATCTTTTCAAAAGTCAAGTTTAAACCTCCCGACAGGTGGACCTGCCCTCTAGGGGCGGACCTGACTTATAAACCAATCCTTTGGAGTCTGTTTTAGCCAATTTTGACCAACTTTTGCTCCATAGGCGGACCTACCCTCCCAATAGGCGGACCTTCCCTCCACAGGGGTGGACCTAACCCTTGACCAATCAGTTCTATCATCCGTTTCATCATTCTATACCCTTGTTTCATCATTTCGATCCCTTGTTTTTCCATTACGATTATTCGTTCACTCATTCTGAGTAATCTTTCAAACCTTCATCTCCTCGTTCCAAGAATCATTCATTTGTTGTGAGTGATCATTTACTCATTTTGAGTAGTCGTTCATCCCTCTCAATCATATGCTTACTCATTCTGAGCAAACGTCCATCCATTCTGAACCTTCTTCTATCACTTCGAGCTCTTGTTCATCTATTTCAATCAATCGTCTACTCGTTTCGAGTAATCTATCATTCATTCTAATATTTTGTCTTCTCCTTCTGAGTAATCTTTCATCTATTCTAAACCTCCTTCTCTCATTCTAAGTAGTTTTTTGTCCATTTATATCATCCATTTCTCCAATTAAATCATTGTTTTCCCCATCCAAATCCCTTCAACTTCGTTTTGAGGTTCTTATCTAAATTGAGTTAAGTGTTTGATCTAATCGTCATCATCAACATCCGCTTAGGATTGTCATCCATCATAAGTTAATCATCATCATCAGCCCAATCAATCCATTTTCAATCTCAAAGTTGATTCGGTGTTGCAATCGTCCTTTTATCCTTTAATATGATCAATCAGCATCTTAAGTCACCTTGGATAATCTCTGAACGAGGTTTAGAATCCCTCTCGTCATCCTCTCTAATCCATCAGTCAAATCTTATCAATCATCGATCGATCTTATCCAATCTAATCCAATTGCATCCCTATCCAATCACCTTTGACCCAACCAATCTACTTCCATCTCGAAGTAGATTCAGTGTCGTAATCATCCTTTGGCATTCAAATCCGATCGTCAGAATCAATCCCATTACATCATCCAATCATCTTAATCTGAGTTTTAATCCAATCCCAATCTGAGCTTAACCTAAATCTCGATTTGAGCTTTAGTCCATTCCCATCCCAAATCGTTGATCTATCCTCTTTATCTTTTCATCATCATGAATCTTTATCCTCCACCAATAGTCGTCAAGGGAAACCCTAATTACGTCGACAACGATAACGAAAGTCTTGTTGATCAAGAGGAATATGACATAGATTCCCTTGACACTCTCATTGCTAGTAAGCTTTCTCCACCTACTTTCCAAAATCCAATCACCCCTTTGAATTATCCTGTTATGTCTTCATCCATGCCTAATCATGCTCCTTATGCCTAATCACTCCTTATGCTCCTTATGCACATACCTACACATTCTCCATCTACACGTAATACTCATAATCCTACCTCTATTGCTCCACATCATCCATCTCCTTGCACCCATCCCATTGCTACTAAAAGCACTTTGGATGCTAAAGCAAAAATACAAAAATCCAAACATCCACATGAATCTAAAGCTCCCCATGTCCCCTCTAAAATACATTATGATGAGAAGAAAAATCTAAATCCAAATCAAATCCGTATGCCACAAAGGCCCACCAAAGTAAAGATCAAAACCATGTGGATCCCAAAGAAAAAAGATGCAATGTCTTCAAATAAAAAATCTGTAACAACATCCAACATTGCTCATCCAAAAGCTAATCATTTTCATCCACCCTCTCCTAAATTTGTTTTGGGTTCTTACGTCCCCAAATTCACTATCCTATCTCCTCCATTATCCCCACATTCTCCATCCATTAATCCTCTTATCTTTTCACATCCACCACCACATGTGCCAATGTTGGTCCTAAACACATCTCCCCATCACATATCCACCCCATCATTCCATCCATACCATTTCCAGCATCCCATCCATTATCCTGCATATCTTCCCCATCAAATCCCTCTAATTCATCCTCTTGCATAATCCATTTATCCAAATAAGGTTGTACTAACATCCAACAGTTGCTTCAAACATGGGCTCTTAATATCTCATATAGAACTTGATGCTTGAGTCCTTCATCCATATCCTTATCGCATGTCTTCTAAATCTGCTTATTCACCTCCCTATCCTTATTCATCTCCTTCCGCATGCTATCCAAAAAGTTAAAAAATCCAAAAAAATAAAAAAAACAATAGTAAAGAGAAATAATTTGTCCAATGGTGAAAACTTGGCAAACAAGCGCATTTGATAAGTACCATGATGAAAACCTGGCAAACAAGTGTCATGTGTAAATCCCTATCTGCACTTGGGGGTAGCTTCCTGATATGCATTCCCTCCATCCACTATGCTTCATGTTATGCTTCCAACTATGCACCCATCTTTTCACTATACGTCATTTTCATTCATCCCCTCCATCCTACCTATCTTACACATCTTGCTTGGCATATCTCATTTATCCCAATCCTTCCATCCTCCTTGTGATCTTGATAATGATAGGGGCAAACATATAAACATGCTTTAGACACCTCTTAGCATACATTCCCCTCATCTGCACACTATCCTACTCCTCATTCACACTCATTTACCTTCCTTATCCACCTATCATGCTACCTTCAATCTCCCTTCCTTATCCATGCATCCTATCTTCATCCATCTCACTCCTTTATTTTCCCATCCTTCTCTATTGCATCCTTCATGCCTCCTCGCACATGACATATCTAGAGTGGGGGCATCTATCTTTCTTTGTGATATAGTCCTTGGAGACATCATTCATTCCATCAGAGAAATCCCTTCCATTTCCCTATCCTCATCTCCTTATCGTTATATCCATCTCCCCATCCTTATCTTTTATCCCTCCAAACAATCATTTTCCTCCCCCCATCTTATAATCCCTGATCATTGGTCTCTAGCTATAGGCTACTCCCCACGCAATCCAATGTCATCTATATTATCATCATCACTTTGACTTCTTTCACACATCTTGCCAATGTCCTATCCTTTCTCATCATTCATCTTTCCCCTTTTTTTTTGGTCCTCTCGAATCCTCGACCTTGCCCTGGGTACAGGCAGACTCACCTAGGCCCATGGGTATTCCCGCCCTGGTCCATGGGCAGGCCTGCTCGAGCCCAGGCGAACCCGCCCGAGCTCCCGAGCGGACCCGCCCAGGTCTACGAGAAAACCTGCCCCTATCTGTGGGCGGACCTGCCTAGGCACGGGTGGACCCACCCCCATCCATGGGCGAACCCGCCCCCATACATGGGTAGACCTGCCCGAGTGCAGATGGATCCGCTCTTCCATGGGACCCGATCAAAGGTCCCCTGCTCCTTTAGTTCTTTTTCCCACCTGCTATTTAGCCCTCTTTTGGGGGTGTACTCGACTAATTTATCCATCTTGTCGTCCTCCCACTTCATCTTTGTTGATTAATTGTTATGCTGAAACTTTCAAAGGCCATAACTTTTGACTCGGGTGTCCATTTGAGCTAAAATTTTACAAGTGGTTGCATTATGAGGTGGCATGTGGATTCCTAGTTGGACCTTGTTTTGCCACATTTTTGAGGCCTCAAATTTTCATCTTGACCCTCAAAATTGCAATTTAGTGTTTTTTTTTCAATTTTTGAAAAATCATTTTTGTCAATAACTCGGAATGCATGTCTCAAATTTGAAATGTTAGTGGCAATTCATCCTATCTTAGTTTTGGGTATTTTTTGGGAAAAACTGAACTCTCAAACATATGACCGTGAAGTTTCCTAAAATGGCAAAATTTGACAATTTTTGAAAATTGTCAAATCTAGAAAAATATGATTATCAAAACCTTACATCCCTTAAACTTCAGAACTTGGTGTAGAATCAATCCCATCACATCCTCCAATCATTATAATCTAGGCTTCAATCCAACCCTAATATGAGCTTTAATCTAATCCCAATTTAAGCTTAACCGAAACCCTAATATGAGCTTTAGTCCATCTATAGTCAAGATCTTTGGATATCGAAACAAATCTTAAAATCCCTCCCTCCATCTTCTTCAATTTTTTCCTCTTCATCCATTCTAATCATCTGTTCACTCATTCTGAATAATCATTCATCTATTTTGAACCTTCACCTATCATCTCAAACATTCATTTACTCGTTCTGAGTAAACATTCATCCATTTCAAACCTCTTATCATTTCGAACTCTCATTCAACAATCCCAATCAATCGTTTACTTGTTCTGAGTAATCTTTCATCTATTCCAAACCTTCATCTTCTCATTCCAAGAATCATTCATCCATTGTGAGTGGTCGTTTACTCATTTTGAGTAGTCGCTCATCCCTCTCAATCATTTGTTTACTCGTTCTGAGTAATCTTTCATCTATTCTAAACCTCCTTCTCTTGTTTTGAGCTCTGTGTAGTCACCATCCTTTGATCCAATCCAACGAGTCTATCTTGGCTCATCATCTCAATCCCATCATCTTATCCCCTTATCTAGGGTTATCTCATCATTCCTCATCCATTGTTTATTGTTGGTCTTTTGTCGAACTACATTTCCCCTGCGCTTTCACATAGGCAAGGTCGATCATTTGATCTGCCCCCGAGGATTTGTCTATTTTCTCTTTTATCATCTATCATCAATCGTTATTGTCCACTTTTCTCCTTTTCTCCATCCTCTCTTTATCATCCATCGAAGTCTCCATCATGGTCTGTCATCAGCCTTTTATTGAACTATGAGGGCTCTATGCTTTCACGTAGGCAAGGCTAATATTTGATCGGCCCTCGAGCCCCTAAGTCACTAGGATGTGTCAGTCTCCTATCTTGTGTCATGTCTCTTGTGTCACATCATAAAGTTATACACTTATCTAGCTGGTTCTTAACAAACAAGATCCACTTGTATCATCAGATCCAATCAGTTTTGAATATCTTGCCTCATATCAATCTTTTAATATCCATCATCGATCTCAACAGGATGCATCCTTCCTAACAAACCTCATCAATCTCATCCATCCCCTTGATCCTATGGAAAAGGACATTTGAAATTGATTGCGATCTTTTGATGTTTTTGGCTTTTGTTTATCATTTGAGCTCTCTATCATCACTTGTCAGGGCCGCCATGATCCATCATATTATGGTGCATTTTGACTAGTCAACATAGGGGCATATCTTGATCTTTTTCTCTTTGTTGTTATCTTCTTGGTTATCCCTTTTCATCCAAACATTCCCTTATTCGCATTAATTAAGTAATATCATTATTATTTAATTGATACCTCTAAAGTTCTTCTAATCCCCAAGGTATCTAGTTAAATAATTAAATACCTTCCCCCTTTCATCAAATGAATTAAATAAATATGACATTTATTTAATTCCTCACATGTCACATCCCTTTCTTAATCCTAATTATTCTCTAATCTCGTCATTAGGGATGTGCACATGCCTAATCCTTGATTAGGATGTGTCACATCCTCCAACTTTTGCAAGTTGGCCACTAATATCTCTTAGCCACCTAACCCTCCTCTAATCCTTCATTAACTAGCCTAATCAACCTCTCAAAGAATTTTTAATTACTTTTATCTTTCTAAGGAATATTAAATTCCATTTTCTCTTCCCCATGTGATCTTTGACTTGTCACATCAAATTACATGTGAACTCTTCATAATCTCCCACTTGCCTCTAATAGGTCATTATTTTGCCTAATCAAGTACTTGCACAACTTTAATCACCCAATTAGGTCAACCTAATCTCCATGTCATTTATGGAATGTGTTATAAGTCAACCCTATTAAAGGATTTCCCCTTTTGGAAAAAGGCACTCCATTCCCCATGTGAATTTTTAATTCACATTTAATCCCCTAATGCATTTCAAAGAATTTTAAATTCTTTCTCTCATCCCTATGAGGATATTTGACAAATTTTTTAATTCCTTGCATATCATTTCACCCACATGGGGACAAGGACCTCCATTATGAGAAGATCTTGTCCAATGCCAAGGTACTATGTAGTACCTCCATGTCATGTACTCTTCTTCCACCTCATTTACACATCATCCTTCTTGAGCCACTTCACATGCCACATGTTAAGATGTGAAGGCTTGTGAGTTATAACTCATCGTAGCCCTACATCTTGGCTTTATTGGCTTAATCCTAACTGTCCATTTCTCTAGAGAATTCAAAATTCTCTATAAATACCCCATCTTTTCTCTCATTTTGGGGGGAGATCATTTATGCTAGCCAAACTCTTGCAAAATTTTCTCTTAAGCCATACTTAGCCAAATTCTCATACTTGCATCCATTTTCACTCGTTTTCCATCATCATCTCATCTTACAGCTTGCATCTCTTGCCACCAAAGGAGCATACAACATCAAAGATCGAAGGGCCAACTAAAAGATCGATTCAAGACAAGGTGAATCCACTCTATTTGTTGTTTTTATTTTGTTTTGAATCCAACTATGCTAATCTTGAGGTGTAGGGTGTTTATAGTTGTTGTTGACACTCTTTTGTTTGCTACTCATTTTCTAACATGTATTTTCACCCTATCACACATATAATAGATACAACGTCAGGTCTTAGTCTCTGCTCTATAATCATATTCATATCCTATCTTTTCCTATTCTTATGTACTATTTTCCTTCATATCATATATTTTATATATATTAAATATGTATATCTTTGTTTTGTCCCCTAGAGAGACGTGACCTTTGTGGGGTACCTCTTACTCTATCTTCCATGTCAGCCCTAGGTTCCGTGAGTCCTATGCGGCAACTTGTAGTAATGTTTGGTCTAGTGTAAGGACCAAAAAAACACATTTATTAATTATATCCTTTAGTTTCCAAAATATTTTAATAGAATGAAATAATTATAAAAAAAAAGTGTGGAATAAGAGGAATGATTAAATTACTTTTGTCACTATATTCAAATGGAATAACATACATCAATGAATCTAATTATCTCAAAACAATGTCATACCTTCATTAGATTTAGCCATGTTGGCTTACACAAGAACATCATATCAGCAATGCAAATTAAGGAAATTAGCAAGATCATCAATGCATCCACAAAAGAACCATAATACAAAGAATTTCATGAGTGGAAAACCCTCGTAGGGATGAAAAACCACTCGTAAATGTGTTTCACTGATAGAGCCTTACTGGCTACAAAATCTCAATGGTTACAAGATGCCTCTATGACAATGATCATATCATCTCCCTAACGTGACCATTTACAACTTCCATACACATTTCTAATTATTAAAGCAAACATATATAAAGGATCACATGGTTCATCTACAAAACAGTTATCTTCTTAACACTTCCACAATTCATATCCTAATATTCATAAGAACTAGAATATTAACATATAATAGCCCACTATCTTGCATGTAGTTAGAAGATACTTTTTCAAGTTTCACCAATGCATCATCCTTGCATATGAAATTTTGGTAATGTCAACGCTATTATGAATCACTCCCAAGTGTTTTCAAACAAGACAATTCTACCTTCAACGACCTCTCAAATATCACACAAGTACACTAAAAATCGTAAGCCAATCACATAAAGTTTTATGAAAGTAATCCTAGCACTGCTAAAATGCACACATGCCTATGCAATTATAACAAGAATTCTTACTTCATTGATTCAAATAGGTTTCAATGATAAGAGAATAATACTGTAAAGAGTTAAGAAGGTATAGCTTATGTATGTATGAGAATACATATATAAGCTAATGAATATATATGAGTATACATTCTTATAAAATCAAAAGCTCAATTTACCTTGCAAGAAAGATTTTAAAAATGAATTGCCATAAGCAGAGTGCACTATATAAAGGCCATAAACTTAATACTAGGGTTCGATATAGCAACAAATTATATAAATGTGCATAACTTGTACTTAATATCTATACTTTCAATTTATGCCTAATATGTATTGTATTATGCCCAAAAAGATTCTAATCAATAGTCAAAGTTTAAATACATATGTGTACATATATAAAAGGGATCACAAACAAAGTTCGTGAATTGTTTGACATAAATCTTCACAAAAACGCCCTCGCACAAAGAAGTATTACTTCCCAAATATTCTACTTAAGCAAGGAATAAATGAGGGAAAATAGAAAAATGAAACTGCCAAAAAATATGTATAAGCCTTTAATTCTTCTCAAATAAACCACATTACCATTTGGCATTTAACCAATTATGCTAGCACAACAAACAAAAGGATAATGTTTGAAGCCATCCCAAACTATTCCTATGTGAAGAACCCAACTGGCTCCAACTCAACTACTAATGTTTAAACTGTCTTGTTTTGTGTTTTTTAAGGTTTTAATGAATTTTAAACAAGGAATATAGAAGTGCACCAAGCATAAAATAATAAAACTTAAATCAAAGCAATAATATGGAAAATTTCATTGTATTAAGTATTAAGCAATAGCTATAGATAGATTGCAAACAATAGACATACCTGAAAACCTCCAAATTATTTAAATAAGAAATTTTGGCACATGCCAGTCAAGAACAATGGAAATTGAGGAAATCCAACTCCTATCTCTTGATGTTAGTTTCTCCTCATTAGAAACTATAGCAAATGACTGAAGAATACTAGGTGACCAAGATAGGAAGGATAGAAGGCTCTAGAAGAAAGCATTTCAGCCTTCTGGTTCAAATGCCTCAATCCCAGATGCACTCACCATAGGCTTGAAATGGTACAACCAACCAAGGAAAATTTGTGGCTTGCTCCTCAAATGCCAAATTTGTTGAATGAAGGTGCCTTAATCACTGTAGACCATTCCTTACTGAAAAACTAGTAAGAAAATGAACATAAAATCTCTAGTGAAGCTCAAATAGACTCATGAATTGAAGCCATCCTTGTAGCAAAGATTCAACTGGTCTTTCACAACTTCAAGTATGCAAATCACTGAAGAATTTTGGCTCTCCAATGGTAGAAAAACATTGTAACGCTTGTCTCAGACAAATGCACAGAGAAGTCAAATAGAAGCAATTTCAAATAATCATCAAAAATGAGGTTGAATTGCCTCCTTTTCTCCTTATATCCCCAAAAGGTATGATTCTCGAGAAGTCATGACTTTTGTCATTTTAAATACATTTAAAATGTATTAAAGTCACTTTCAATAGTCTTTCTTTCACTTGATCAATTGGGCGTACCTTTTTGATGACTTAAGTGATTTGATTTCACTTTATAAATTTAAGTCATCTCACTTTAATAATATTTTAAGTGGCTTTTAATTATTATAAAGTCAAATTATAACTTTATAATATTAAATGACAACCACTTAAATATTAATATCTCCCTCAATTCTCATTGTTTTGACATGTCATCAAAAGTTGGCGAACACTAAACTACAAAAGTTTGTACTAAGCTCAACACTAAATTGAAGGGCTGGAAATGATAATATCCACCATTATTTTCCATTGATACCCCCTATCCAAACATGCTAGCCTACAAGAGTCCAAGAAATAGGCTAACCATCATAAAACAAGATCACGCTAACAAGGGGACATTACAGTCCCCCCTCCCTAAAATTGTTTGTCCTCAAGCAATCTCAACAACAACAAATACACCACTCCACCAAGATCCAAAGGGAAGTGTTGTGTAATGTCCCTCATGCCACCAATGAACTCCTGTAACACTAACATTTGAACAACTGATCAATCATGTTGAACCATATCAACTCGAACATTAGGTGTCGCAAGAGAGAAAGCCTCAAGAGGAAGCAACTCAAAAAGCTAACCAAGTTTTCTTCCCATGTCTGCGCAATGTAAGTTTTCATACAAACTGTTTAGTACATGTGCAACTGAACTGTGCATCTAAAAATAATCGTGTACATGAAGATTGAAAGTGAAATTGTGAATACTCCTTACCATGTACACACTATGAAACTCCTCAATAGGCCTTGTTTGAAATCCCGATGGACTGAAAGAATCCCAAATACTATGATCAATGCTCACCCCTAAATTAGGGTCAAGAGTAGAATCAACATCTACCTCAAAGAGCAGATTATCACAAGACAATGTAGCATTTACCTCAAAAAGAGGATTGTTCACAAACTGAACCTTATATCCGTGTTGATCCCAATCAAACACCTCTGACCTCCCTAGAGCAAAGAAGCAAAATCATACTCCTCCTAAAGCATCTTATGCTCCTCCTTTAAAATCTCCTGCTCTATCTTCCCACTTTCATCATTGACGTGAGTGATAGAACGCAAGCTTCCATCTACAATATCAGCTTGTTGTTTTGTTAAATCAGTCATGTCATCACCCTCATAAAACCACTCCATATGCCTATTTTGACCTTTAGGCTTGGGACAATCGCGGTTTAGATCATAAGGACCCTTGCAATAAAAAAACAACTTTCTCCTACGCAAATCATTGATTGTTTCTCTACCCAAAGGGGCTACAAATTTATTCTTTTCATCAACATTTTCTGACTTCTTTGAATATGATTTGCTATCATTATAGGATGAAGATGGTTCTGAAGTTGAGTTGGACTTACTACATGGAGTTGTAAGTTCCATGCTATGAGCTTTCCTCACAACCTCCTGCAAGGTAGGGGGATCAAAAGCCTTTATCCAACCCTTCATAGGCTCATATAGACCCTCTACAAAAAGTATTACCAACCTCCTCTCTAAGATGCCTATAACTATGACTGAGAGCCTTTGGAATTCACCAATGTAAGATTCCAAGCTGTCCATTTGTTTCAGTTGAGCTAGATCCCTGAAGTACAACTTTGGATCTCTTTTGTCGAAACATTCAACTAACCTGTTAGTAAACTCATAATATGAAGTAATACGGTCATGTTTCAAGGTAACCATCCCATGGTGCCACCAGTCATGGGCTACCCCATTCATATGCAAAGCTATGAACTTAATGGAATCTTCTTTTGTCATAGGACGTAGGTTCAAGAAAGTGTCCAACTTGCTAACCCAAGCTCTAGTTGTAACTCTACCACTTCCATCAAAATTAGTGAGTGTGAGCTTGTTGGTTGCATGTTTAAGATCATTGTTTCTATTTCTTGGTCTCTTATTGGTTTTGTTTCTACCATGCTCTCTTTTATGAGTAATGAACCTGTCAAAGTTAAGGTGGTCCTTAACTCTCTGTGGTAGTGCTTTCCACTCATCATGTAATATCATCACATTATCTGCAAAGACCACGTCACCTTCCTCCTCATTCTCGTTTCCTTCCTCAGGTTCATTTCTCTCAAATGTAGGGTGAGTAGGCCTATCATAGGTGCATACTAGAGTAATTTTCCTCGATGGGGCTCCATGTACACTACCCTCTTCCTTCTGGTTCTGATTTGGTCTCCTAGGATTGGCCATCTATTGAAATGTTGTAGAAAGTTGTTGCAACACAGTTGCTACCTGTTCATGTCCAGCTACAAGGCCCCTCAGAGTGTCTCTGGGTTCTCTATCCTCATCTATAGCACAGTTTTTGAGGGGCTCATCCTCATCCCTATCGCCCATTATTTCTAATGGTATATCCTCAAACTATGAATCTTTTGGTATATGCTCAAACTAGTTTCCCTGTAATCCAGGTCTCCTACATGAGTGATACCTGTTATATCTACCCCAATGAGGCTGCATATGAACTTCTAACCCTCCAAGATGGTAGGATCAGAGCTCTGATACCACTATGAAGAATCCAAATGGCTCCAACTCAACCACTAATTTTTAAACTATCTTGTTTTGTGTTTTTGAAGGTTTTGATGAATTTTAAACAAGGAATATAGAAGTACACCAAGCATAAAATGGTGCTAAAACTTAAATCCAAGCAATAATATGGAAAGTACCATTGTATTAAGTATTAAGAAACTACTACAGATAGATTGCAAACAACAAACATACCCAAAAACCTCTAGATTATTTAAATAAGAAATTATGGCACATGTTAGTCAAGAACGCTGAAAACTGAGGAAATCCAACGCCTATCTCTTGATGTTGGTTTCTCCCTGTTAGAAATTGTAGCAAATGACTAAAGAATACCAGGTGACCAAGATGGGAAGGATAGAAGGCTTTAGAAGAAGGTGTTTCAACCTTTTGGTTCAAAATGCCTCAATCCCATATGCACACACCGTAGGCTTGAAATCGTATGGCCAACCAAGGAAAGTGTACGACTTGCTCCTCAGATGCCAAATTTGCTGAATGAAGGTGCCTCAATCACTGTAGACCATTCCTTATTGAAAAACTGGTAAGAAACTGAACATACAATCTCTAGTGAAGCTCAAATAGACTCTTGAATTGAAGCCATCCCTATAGCAAAGATTCAGTTGGTCTTTCACAACTTCAAGTTTGCAAATCACCGAAGAATTCTCGTTCTCCAATGGTATAAAATCACTGCAACCCTTGTCTCAGAAAAATGCACAGAGAAGTCAAATAGAAGCAATTTCAAATAATCATCAAGAATGCAGTTAAATTGCCTTATTTTCTCCTTATATCCCCAAAAGGCACAATTCCTAAGAAGTCATGACTTTTGGCATTTTAGATACATTTAAAATGTCTTAAAGTCACTTTCAATAGTCTTTATTTCACTTAATCAATTGGGCATACCTTTTTGATGACTTGAGTGATTTGATTTCACTTTATAAATTTAAGTCATCTCACTTTAATAATATTTTAAGTGGTTTTTAATTATTATAAATTCAAATTATAAATTTATAATATTAAATGAAGTAACCACTTAAATATTAATATCTCCCTCAATTCTGAGTGTTTTGATGTGCCGTTAGAAGCTAGCGAACACTAAACTGCAAAGGCCTATATTGAGCCCAACATTGAACTGAAGGGGTGGAAATGACAATATCCACCATTATCTGCCACTGAGACCCCCTTTCCAAACATGTTAGCCTACAAGAGTCCAAGAATAGGCTAACCATCATAAAACAAGATCATGTTAAACAGGGGACATTACATCCTATGTATGTTGGACTCACTCACAAGACCCGATAGACGTGGGAAGAGGAATAGAGATTAATTTCTTCCTTCACATTGAGGGTGCTTTAAATGGAATAAGGTGTAATTTTTTTAAGTAATTTATGCGCAATATCTAGTTAATATTCCTAATTTGCTTTCAAAGGTATGTCACTAATGAAAAGAAGAAAATATTTAACTATCTTGAACCATATAATTTAAAACTAAAATATTTCGTAGTTCTATTAGTATTGAATAATTAGTTAACGAGACTATAAAATGTAAATAGCTCATGCAAATAACTAAGTATTCCATACACTTTCCAGTAAACAACAAAAAAAGGTAGAGAGAAAAAGAAGATGAAACATTTGAAGACTCGTACTGCATAGGAAGGAATCAATTCCATTGAGACGAACTTAGGTAATAGAAGAAGGCAATATGCCTAATGAGTTTACCAACAAATCAAACAATATATCATATAGGTGAAACAACATGGAAGAATACAAGTTGAGAGTAGAAATTGATTCCAAAAGTCCATCAAGGAAAGTTTGAAGTGGAGGTGGAAGTTGGGGTCAAAGCACAAGCTAAGGGAAAAGCATTAGAAAGCCAAATTTTGAATTCATCACAAGAAAGAGAGTTATAAAATTCTACTCATCAGTCGCCTATGGTTAATCAATACCATATTTGAGATACCATATTCTAATATTGAGTATCATTCACCTATTTGAATATCATTTAGGCATCATATTGGGAAAGTACCTTGCAAAAGACATTCACAATAGCACTCATGGTGTTAACTACGTTCCTAAAAAAATATACAGGAAAGATCCCGAAGAGAAATTTGTATGATAGCTGATATCTGATAGAAAAATTTAATTTTAATTGTCTTCAAGTTTATGAATGAAATGGAACTTAAACTTTCAAACAATAGTTTATTATGAGAAGTCTTAATTGGTCAGAACCTTTAAATATGGCCATAATTACAAGAACAAACTTCTATAGAAAACACCCAACCTAGAAAATCCTAATGCAAAATCAGGTGGGATTTCATCTCTACAAGAAAGGGGACACATATGATATATCCAGATAACCATTCTAAGAAGGTTGTTCATTCACTTGCAAACCAAGATTTTATAATACAAACCAACCAAAATGATGGAAAATTCACCAAATCAAATTCTAATACAATGTTCTTCTTGATTTCAACTTGACATTTCTTTTTATATAAATATTCCAAATTTTGTGACATTATATTTGTAAGAGGTCCATACATAAATATAGAGCTTTTGAAAAAGGGGTTATTTTAAGCTAGGCTGTTTGACATACCTGAGCATGATGGATCTGAACTAAAGAAAGTAACTGAACCCTGAATTGTCTTGTTTCTTCTTTGGATTGTGTTATAATTTTAGTTGATTTCTCATATGAGGACACAACCTAGCTAAAATCCAGTACTATTGGGACACCTTTACCCTACTTAATCACATTGTGAAAACATCTATACCATTTAATTGAATAGATAAAATTATCTAAAGTGATTTAATTCAAAGATGCAAGGACATTACTAAAGTATTTTACATGAATTTCTAATGCTAATAACCCATCTAAAATTGCCTATGACATCAACAAAGAAATAGAGAATAGATTCAAAGACAACATTCATCTTTTCAAGCATTACACATAACAATTCAAGCCACATCTACACACCTGTTATGAGCTCTGCTTTGGTTTGGAAAAATCTAACATTCTAATTTCCTTCGTGCATCAATAGGATGAGGCCCATGCGATGGTAACGCCTCTGATAGTTTTGTCTCAGTTGATAAAAAACCATGGCAAATGATAACAAGATTTCTTGAGTTAGTATTGTCTCCTTTGTTGGGCAAAGAGCTGAATAGTTTTAGAGGCAGCCAAAGGATAACCGATAAGTCGTTTCTTTAACTTCCACAACACCCCTCTCCCCTCCCTTCTTTCCATACCAATAAATCCATAAACAAGGTGCCAATTCCAATAGCGTAACCGAATAGTTATTGTCAGTTTCAGAATTTGAAAAACAACATGCAATAATATAACGTTTCTTGGACAGTTATTCCAAATCAAATTAATAAAAAAATGATCATATCTATTTATTCTTATTATTATTTTTATATTTTTCTATATTTACAACTTCTTCCTCGGTTATATAAAATACTTGAGCAATCAATTATTTCCCAAGAAATTTTAACTATTTAACTATTTTGATTATTGAAAGAAATAATATTATCCTACCAATTACTTGATAAATATTATTTCCAAAGTTAACCTTAACTACATGTTCAAAAGGGGTGGTCATGACATCTAGGCCTTGTATCTTGCTAACACCATCCCCCTTTTTAAATGATGTCTTATCCTTAAGACATGTTGTTTAGTTCCCCAAGAGAATATGCTTGTATATTACCTTCAACTACTAGACAAGTGTAGTATCCCATTGTTGTTTTGCATGTTGGAGGACTTTGATGTGTCCTTGAATTCTTGTGTTTGTTTCTTTTTCCTTCACAAGGGTAGTGAGTATTTGTATTTTTTGTGCTATGTTTTTAACTTGTCCTAGGATTTTAGTTAAGTGTGCTAGTTTAATGTTAATGGTTTCCCTGAGCTACTTGACTTGCATCTTACTCTATTCCCTCTGCTCCTATATTTGTTATAGTTGAGTGTGCATATTCCTTGTTTATGCCTTGATAGCTCCATCCATGTCTTTTAGTGGATCATAAGAAGATGCAACCTAGACTATTTGGGCTTCTAGTTGTGTGATCTGATCCTTCAAGTTCTTGGTGAGGTTGGGCCACTAGAGACAAAATGGGTAAAGCATATTTGCCTATGTTATGCTCCCTTTTATATTCTTTATTTTCTTCTCTAGTTATGAGTGGGCTACCACACATCTTTTAGTGGCATCTTATTTTTTTTCATCATTTCCTCTTTGCTTCCTTCCTTATTTCATCTTTTTGTAGATTTAGGTTGTTTTTTAGGCCATCCACCAACTACTTAAGTTGTTGCAGTAGTGGGAGAGATGTCTCTCTACATCTGTAGTATTGAGTTTTGTAATGTGCTTACTGCTTCTTGTAACTACTTTGCACTTTCAACATGTTGTAGTATTTCTTCCTTGGTAGTTGCATAGAATATATCCACTAATTGGAGCTTTTGAAGTGGGAAATATTTGATAGCTTCACTTGGGAACCCACAACTAGCAATCGAAGTAATTGTAATGTGGGAACTAGCTATAGTTGTTTTTGTTGCACTAGAAAATATTTTATATATTGTATGGGGGATTGGGATGTAGATGCTTCTACAATCCTTCCTTCATGTCACTCATCATCTCCTCTGCTTTGTTGGCTACTTTCTGAAGGGGATGTTGCTTATTTCTTTGCACATTCCTCTTCCAAGAGGGAATCATGGAGCTTTTTGGTAAGCAATGTCATTTCTTTTTGTACTTTCTCTATTTTTATTTTCTCTCCCTCCATTAAAGAGTCCACCCTTTGTTTTTTCGAAGCTCTTTAGCTTGGGCTTGCACCAACTGTTCCTTTTTTTCTACAATAAGATTAGACCCTACCTCCTATATTATTTTTTCTCTTATCTCCGCTACTTTTAGGTTTATTCCCCTCTTCTCCTAAAGTGTGGCAATTATTGGTTTCAAAAGATCATTAATTGCCTCTTCTAGACTTTTATTGAATTTTCTTATATACTTTACTAAACTTTGTATTATTATATTATTTTTTGTATCAACATCTTCATACATATGGAGGACTTGCGATGACATATTTTGATAGATGATGGTGTGTGTTGTGGCCAAGACATCTATTATTGGTTATGGTTGCTTTGGAGCCTTTGGTTGTTGTATATCCACCATCTGCTCCTTCTTTTTTGGAGGTTTTTATACTTCTTCAACTTCTTCTCCCTTCTCTTCTCTGTAAATTTGTGTTATCTTTCTCTTCACTAATTGTTTGTCTCTTTCCTTGTGAGTTTTCTTCTCCACACTCATTTGTAACAAGGTTTCTCATACTTCTTGCACATTTGGTGTTGTTATAGTTTGTGAGGAGGCATGAACCTTTGATTACGTGTTGGCTACTCCTTGTAATCTTTCATATCTTCTTGTTATTGGTGTGTTGGTCTCTGGAAGTGGTGTAGAAGCGGAAGGTTTGTTGTCCCTTTTGGTGGGATTCCCCATTACTTTTGAAGGTGTTCTTTATTCTTCTCAAACTTCTCCTTTGAATTCTTCTTATGAATTTCATCCATGATTTCTTTATATGTCCCAAATCTTTTTGCATTTGGGTCTTTTGGCTTGTTGAGTATATTTGTGACATAGGCATCCACTTCTCTCTGTGATACTTCATAGGGGATCTTGGGAATCCATGCTATCATTGGCTCCATCACTTCCATATATGTATAATCTTTGTCTACCAGGAAAGTGATGGTATTGATATATTATTTTATGGATTTATATGGTATCTGCTCTCTAGCCTATAGTTGTCACTAGAAGTTCTTGAAGAAACCACAGTATGCAACAATGTATATTTTTTTATTTGAAAACTATTGAGTGTGGATCTTTATTTGTGTCACTACTAGTAGATTTTTTTGTGATACCTTTCCTTTGGATGTTAGTAGTTTGTTTAGGAAGTAGAACACTAGGCAGATGAGTAGTGTATCGTATTGAAGTTATACTAGGAGGTTTTGATTTTCTATAGATTCTCAATTAGCTACTCTCTCATCACCTCACATAGGTCAAAATGTTTCCCCTCTATAACCATCTAATATGTTGTGTGAATTGGTGTTGTTGTTGCAGATTCTTCTTTATTGGCGTAGTAGATTTTGTATGCGATACCCATTGTGGCTTACCGCACAATGGGGTTTATAATCACCTAGATGCTCCAGCTTCATCCATTTGGTGTGGATCTTGTAAGCTTGATTACTTTTTCATTTTTGATGACTTTCTTTGTTGGAATTATGCCTATCATGCTTATCCCCGTTACCGCATGAATTTCCTGGACTTTGTGATTTGATAGGGTTTTTCTAGGTAGATGAATTTTTCATGTACTTTATTCAAAACTAGCCTAACCCAATCATGCTCATTACAAAATTTTGGGTAATCCTTTCACACATATAGATGCTTCTATCCCACCTCTTGATACTATAGTTGATATGTGTGTTGATTTGGTGTAAGTAGGGTTTTTCGAAGCTCCTCAAATTTTGTATGATCTATTTCAGCTATGGGCTCAGGATGTAATTTCTTACATCTTTTGTATACACCACATCTATGGGGATGCTTGAGAATGCCCCATTTTTATCTACCTCCATTTCCTTGAATGGGTACTTCTTGTATTTTGTGTGTGGTTTCTCTGTGGCGTTTACCAAAGTTGGTGTTGTCATTGTTTTTAGTTGTATTTATTTGTGTGATTAGTAGAGCTTAGCATTTTTCACTTTAGAGAGTTTGAGTGCAAAGTGATTATGGGGCAGGTGTAGGAATGTTTAAATAGGTTTTATTTGGTGACATTTATGTCTTTTTTTGTTAAGTTTTGTGGGCTTTCGTAGCCGTTTGTATCCTTTGACCGCTAATGGCTTAATTTTGTTGTTTATTGGTTTATAATACATAACTTTAATTTACAGTAGGCGTCTTTTCTTCCTTTATTATTTTCATCCTTCTAGTTGGTGGTAGTGTTTAAATCTTGTGTCATTCACATATCCTATGATATGATCTCTGTCTAACCTTCTTAATCTTACCACTCCTAATTTTGTAATATCATGTATGTAGTAAGGTCCTATCCATCTTACTTTTAATTTACCTTGCTTTTTAAATTTGTTGTCGTATACTAGGACTAAATCTCATATTTGGAAAGTTGTATTCTAGAGGTTTCTATTATGCCAAGATTTTTGTTTAAATTATATAGATGCATGATTGGAAATTTGTAGGTAGATATTAGAAGTTAAAACCATTTACAAATCAACACCATTTTTTGTGAGTTAATTGATAGGAAAGAACTAAGTTTGAAGAAACAACATAAAAACAATAAAATGTTGCATTTTCAAGGTAGCTCAAACACATCAATCTTCAAGGAAAAATGGTTCATAAATGAAGAATTTGAAGGCCATAGAAGAAGGAAAATGTGCTTAGCGATAGGGGCTCTGCCTCTCAGGAGTGCGCACAGGGCGTTACCCCTTGACCCCATTGGAGGTTGCTGCCCCTAGACCCTCACTTTCGAATTTAAAAAACAAAGAGGAAATTTATGGGGGAATTGAACTAACACAAAGTGATGTTTTTATTTCCCCTCTACCTAATGAATGAAAATTAGATAATCTTGATCTTCCAATACCATTGTCACAAACATCTACAAATGTTATTTCCATAGTTGAGCAAGAACAAATAATTGATGAATTTTTAGGACAATGAAATTTTGAAAATGATGATTTGACCATTTGTTGTTCCAATTGTTGCAAGGAATAGGCTAAGTGCACATGCCAAGTTGTTCAAGAGGACATGGTGAAGGAGATGGATGTTATAAGTGACCCTCGACACAACAAAGACGAAAGTGAACAAGTCTTCTTTGTAACTCGAGGACAACTTCACACATCAAATTGGGAAGATCAAGGTATTCTTAATGATTTTAAAATTTCTTATAATTCTATTTGATTTGAAAGGAAATATGTTTCTTCACAAAGTGCTTCTCCACCTAACATTTATGGTGAATGGGAACAACCTCCATCTTACCAAAAATGTCATAATGAATGCTCACAACAACCACAATACCCATCACATATATTACCATCTCCACAATATCTATCCTCTCTATTACCACCAATTCTATATCCAACACAACCTTTACCATTGTCATTATCCTATTCATATCATCAACCGTCCACTTCTTCATATCCACCAAGGGAAATTGCAATTCCTAATAAATTATTATTATCTAATAAGGTGGTTCAAATTGCAGATAATAGTGATATTTCAATGATCCCTTTGCATTCCATTAATGTGCTTGAAATTGGTGAATCACAATTCAATTTTGTCAAAACAACTAATGGATGTGATTTTGGTATAATTGAATTTGAGGAACAATATGATCAATTAAAATATAATCAATTTAGTTCTTCATATCTACTTAATGAAACACAACTATTAGAAATAATTCACACACAGAAGGAAACAATTCAATCTAATTCTAATTGTGTCATTAAAATGATAAATATGCATGTTGAAATTAATCATGCAATAAGAAATGGTGAACTATATGCCTTAATGATTAAATAGTTGTGTGAGATACATAATGACATCCTACAAGATCAATCATTTATAAATGTTTTTATATTCAAACATCTAGATCTTTGGAAGCCTATGGTAAAAATGTGTATTCCTCACACACTTATTGATTTAGGTCCACTAATAATTGATTGATTAAGCACAAATAGATGAGTTTGAATGCATTGATGACCATACCAAACATGCTACAAATGGATGATCATTCATTAAAGCTCTGAGATATTAAATATGTATTTATTAATTCTTTGGATTATCCTAATACCCTCATGATTTTACAATGTGAAATCAAGTTTTTTGGGGGGGATCCATTGAATTTTGGAAATATTTGGTTGATTTTTCATTGAACAAGGCTCAAGGTATTCTTAAATATTTCACTATCTTTATTCATTCTTTGGATTATCTTAATGCTCTCATGCCTTTGCAATTTGAAGTTAAGTTGGGGGGGAATCCTTCAAATCTTGATGATTCTTGGTTGATTTATAATAAAACCTCATTGATTATTTCATTGGTGCTTCTAATAAAACCACTTGTGAGATACTTGGACCAAATAAAGGTATGCATTCTTGTGTTAATTGGCATTGATATTATGTCTACACAAGCATTCATTATAATAATATTCATCCATTTTATTATTATCAAGTATTTATTTATATTAATAACTCTAACCTTCATTTACAAAAATGACTTACTACTTATTAATAGTGGAGTTATTAAATGGGTGATATTGCATTACTATATTTGATATGCTTGTTCATGAGAATATGGTTACAAGTTTCTTATCTTGGTGATCCAACACTTTTGCATTAGTACCAGTTGATGATGCTTCTCTATAGGATCATCCAAAGACACATTTTTTCACCCTTGCTAGTTGTGTGGTGAACATCAAGTTTCCTTTGTGCTTCGCTCTTGGATATCACAAGAGAATTCTTGGGTAGAGTGTTCAACATTCATGGACGAAAGTTCTATTTTGTACCATCCTTGATGCTAGACAATGTGGAAGACAATATGCAACTTGAGATCCATGAATCTTGTAGTACTATGCTCTTGAGCTACACATCCACAAACAACTTAAAGACATGAAGAAGGAGCTTGAATATTTTCTAATGTAGATCATCACACTTCATCATATAGATGAGTATCCACCTACCTACAGTTTACATATGGAAACATTAGACAAGTTGGTAGACTACAATTAGTCTTTCACTACACAACCTTATCTTTGGTAAGGAAGTTATATTATTTGTAACTCTAGCTTTTCATACAACTTTGACAATAGTTATGGATATCTCTCATGCTTAAAAAGGACAATAACATAGCTTCATGAGATGTCGATATGATTTGTTTCAAATGGGTCATCATAGAACAATGTTTCTTTCAAATATTGCAGGCATTGTGAATAATTCTACCATCCAAGTGAGTGGGCATATATTCCAAAGTTCTATAGTCACCTTTCAAATATAGTGGCATGAGCTAAATGAGATCAATATTTCTTGTAGCGGTGGTGCTATGAGATATACATACCATCCAGTTTCAACAATGAATTTTTTGGGGGTTCATAGAAAGAACTCAGGTTTTGGATGGTTTCATATTAACATCCATATGAGATTTTCCTTCTCCTTGGATCATATGCAAGTTATTTGACAAAAATTAAAAAAATGAAAAAAGCAATAAATTCTAATAATGAAAACCTTCAGTTGTTGTTAGAAAATTATAATTTGAAAATCATTTTTTGGCAGATTGTAGTTGAATAAAATTCTTAGTGGTGAAAATTGTTTCCACAGCGCCACTAAGTGGTAAGTGATTGAAAACTGGCTTGCTAGCGGCCAGTTGTTATCAAAATTGAAAAAAGAATTTAAAACTAAAAAAAGAAAAAAAGGAAAATTATTTATGTTCTTTCTATGGGCTAATTATTTTGTAGGTACACTATGTTGCTTTAATGGTTGTAGCTCTATCACTTCCTATTTCTCACTTATGTAGATGTGCTCAAATTTGTCATGGTTAGCATAATTGTGATCACCTATAGTACAAGCTACACATTTAGTTGAGGTGTTAGCAACAATGAAGAGAGAATACAAGCTACCATCACTATGTTCCATAATGCTTCAGTCTGATGTAGATCTTTCATGTGTGGTGTGACTACAATCCTTGTCACAATTTTTGGTTCCTTCCTTGCTAGAGATTCATAGTTGCAGAGTTATATTGGCTACCAAATCTTGGCATTAATGGACATGCAAGTTGGTAAAACAATCATTTTTATTTTTCCTTGTTTTATCTCTTAACTTTATTAATATTTCTTATTATATTAATCATATAAAGCAGCATTGACACCAACCCTCTCCTTGTTTCCCGAGGACGGTCAACCCTTTAAGTTGGTGGGAGGTTCATCATCCTTATCACCTATCATTTTGTCTATTATTTTCTTCTGCCGTAATTGCCTCATCATACCCATTATTTTCACCCTTCATTATCATTCATATTGTCTATCATTTCACCCATTTTACATAGCTCATGAATACAAAGATAGTTTTTTATGCTACCTCCTATATATAGTTTTTTTCCCAACAAATAATGCTATGGAAAAAATGACAAAAAGATAAAAAATTAAAAAAATAGAGAAAAGAAAAATTGATGGAAAAAAAAAAAGTTGAAGGAGATATGAATATGGAAAAAAGGAAATGAAAAGAAATTTGAAAAAAACAAAAGCAAAGCCAAGAAGCTTGCTATGAAGAGGAGTGATAGACAAAAGTTGTCATTATGAATGAGCTATAATAAACCAAGGGTGAAGAAAAAAATCAAAGTCATAAATCAAAAGGCCACCAGTTCAAATAAGAACCTTTTATAAATAAAGATTGCACAAGGACATGCAATATGCTAAGTTGGGGGGAATGATGAGAGCCATTTTATACCATATTTTAGCCTTTTTCCTATACCATTTAATCCATTTTCATATTCCATTTTACCACCTTTTGCTAAATATGGTTAAACATAAATAAGTAATATTTAATATAGTTTTTAGATAAAATATGTGAATAATAATATTAGATTGTATTTATTAATATTTGTTTCTATTATGTTAAGTAACTATATTCAATAGCATACTAAGAATGTAGATTTCCTATCACTTTAGCAAATTAATTCTAAACATTATTAAATCATTTGTTTTGAAATATTTTGGTTATCTAGTTATAACCAATTAATATACAATTTAAATTGTATGGAGAAAATGTCTCATGCCAAAAAAAATTCTATTTTATTATAACTACGAGCTAAATACAGTCCTCTATTTTAGGTTGATCTATTATCAATAACTAAATGTAAACTGTGGGTTTCAAACCACGAAATGAAAGGCAACATGGAGTGTGTGAGAATGTAGTTGAAAACATATATTGCCAAAGATTTCTGTTGTAGAATCACATTATGAATAGTACAAGGCTGAGATTAGCATGAATTTGTTAAGTCATTTTAAAGGCTAAAACAAAATATGTTGTTTTAAATCTGGTTTTATAGATTAGAGGTTACACACCATAAGGTATATATATACCATGACATATGTAATGCAAAATATGGATTGAAGGAAATAGAAACTACGAGTTCTGATTGAAGAGTAGTAAAAAGGAGATTTCTTTCATCACCTAGCTGACTATGAGGAGGGCCCACTCAAGGGACACTTGGTGATTATGTTTAGTTTAGTTTGTTTTGATTTTGTTTTAATTATGTTTGTGATTGAATTGTGCCTCATTGTAATTTTACTTCCTTGTAGTAGTATTAATATGTGTTGTACTTCTGGTTAGAGAATTCTACATAATTTGGCATTTGTATATTTGATGAGAAGTAATTAATTGTATTAATTATCATCATGATCTTCAACTATAAATTTAATGGGTTAAATCTATAATCGAATTCAAAGGTAAATATAAACCAGAATAGTAATTATATTTTATTCTTGTAATTAGTTATTTCTATTTTGTTCATGTAATTATTCTTGTAGCATTTTTTTTCCTGGAGCAGATAGTTTTTAAAATAGCTTTTAGCAAAGTTACTGTAGCATTTCAATGGAAGTCAGAAGTGCATTTCATTCTTACTCAACTCACTACATGCAACCCTTGTGCAAATAGCCATGATGCCTTTCACAAGATTATGCCCCTGGACTGACACATAGACCAAACTAAAATTTTATTTCTTAAACATTAAATGTATTTCACTTTGTACCCTAGTTTTGGCCTATCAATAGGCTCAAAGTACTAAAGGTATCTTTGTATCCCAGTCTAATCTGTTTCCATCACACATCTTAGTGAGTGTTATTCTAATTATTTTGTTGAGAGCTTCACTTGCCCAGTTTGCTTGTAGATAGTAGGGTGAGCTCTTATTGTATCTAATCATGAAATTTTGTAATAGCTTTACAATTACTTTATTGACAAAGTATTTATCTTGATCACTTACGATATTCAATGGGAAACCATACCTAGTGATTGTATTCTCATATAAAAACCTTACGACAGTCTTTGCAATATAATCCTTAGTGGGTTCCACTTCTACCCACTTTGTTAAACATTTTACCCTTGTTATTATAAATCTTGCTCTAGAATGTTTGGCAGGTGGATCAATGGGTCTTATGAAGTCTATTTCCCATTTTTCAAATGGGATCTATGCTAGTACTGGTTTTAGGGGCATTTCATCTCTTGTGTTAAGTTTCCTCACCCTTTGACAAATGTCACAATTCTTTGTATAATAATATGCATCTCTATGGAGGGTTGGCCACCAAATTCTAGCTAGTTTAACTCTTTTGGTCATCGTGTTGCTGCAATTATGTCCTCTTTCTATTCCTTCACATGCTTCTCTCAAAATGGATTCTCTCTCATGTGCATAAACAACCCTTATGATTTCATCTTGTCCCATGTCATGTAATTCTCATTCTATCAGTGTGTAAGCTAGGGACTTCTACACTAAAGATTCTTTATCTTGTGGTGAGGGATCTATAGGAAATTCTCCTTTTGACAAGATTATAGCAATATTATGTAATTCTTCTAATACCATATTTAGTCTAAACAAGTGTGTGCTAAGTATATCTTATGGTTGATCCTCTATTTTGGATAGATAATCAAGTCCTTGATTGTTCTTCCCTAGTTTCACCATTATTTTAAAATCAAATTCTTGATGGGTCTAATTAGTAAGTACTTTCTTTACATATTCAACCTTGTATGATGGGTCTAATTAGTAAGTACTTTAGAAAATCATGGTTCGTAAAGAAAGTAATGGGTGTTGGCAACAAATAGTGTCTAAATTTCTAGATTGCATAAACCATAGCTAGTGCCTCGTGTTCGGTAGTAGTATAGTTTTTCTCTACCTTGGATAATTTCCTAGTTCCAAATGCTATGGGATGATTCGTGTTTCCTTTCGATTGGGCCAACAATGCTCCTATTGCAATTCTAGATGCACCTACATGTACATGAAATGGTGTATTCCAATCCAATAAGATTAAGATAGGGGCCTTTGCAATTTTATGTTTAAGTGTGTCAAATGATATTTAATATTCTTCATTCCATTCAATCTTTCTACCGATTTTTTTTTAGCAATTCTTCTAATGGCGCGGTTATAAACTGACAATGATAACCGATGTATCCTAGGAAGGTTTTAATTTATGGGTTTGTTTTAGGAGGTGGTAGTGTCATTATCACTAGTAGAATTTGGCAAATAAATGACTAGGTGACTAAAAATTTTAGTCACAACAACTAAAATGACTAAATTCTTCTCATTTTTTGCAACTCAACTATAAATGAGTAAATAAATGACTAATCTAGTTGTTGACTAAAAAAATATTTAGTCACAGAAATAAAAATGACTAAATAGTTAGTCATCAAATCCAAATTAGTCAAAGTTTATAAAAAACAAGTCGGCCAATTATTGGCGTGATGTATTCATGCTTGTGATGTATTCCCATGATTATTCACGTTCATTGAAGATTCATTTGTCTCGCTTGAACTCGCTTCATTCATTCATTGTAGACCTCGCTTCATTCATTAGCTTGGCATGAGTCATTTTGATCAGTTATAGTAGCTACTTGCATAGGCGATAAGGATTCAAAGAGGACTTGGAGAATTCTAAAAAGGAAAGCAAGGGAAAGGAATTTAGTGTTTGCTACAATGAATTTGAATTCGTTGAGGTCCTCTGTAGCGAAATTGGATTTGGGGACGCCCTCTGCAACAAATTCAAAGGTAATTTGAAACCCTCATTACATTAAACACAAATTCGAAGCACTCATTACAATCTACTGCTCTTAATAATGTTCTTTAACAATCTTGCCACTGTTATGCTTCATAATGTGTTTGAGCTAAATATAATAAAATTTGGGTGTTAGTGCCAAAATAGAATTTCCCCAAACAATTTTGATATATTTTAACTGCAACCGTAAATTGTCCTTGTGCAAAGTAAACATGTCCTAAATTTACCCACACATCGAGCATCTTAACAAAGATGTTTCGTACAACAACTTCTTGTACCTACATAAAGATTTCCTTTGCAATATCAAATTGACCCCTTTCAGCTAGCACAATGGCTGCCCTATTTGCAGCATAAACATTTCCTAATCTTTGTGCCAACACTTTACAATGGTTGCCCCATTTGCAGCATAAACATTTTCACTGCAAGCACAAATTGTACTTGTGAAAAGTAAACATGTGCTAGATTTACCCACACATTAGGCATGTGAACAAAGATGTTTCCTACAACAACTTGTACCTGTGTAAAAATTTCCTTTGCAATATCAAATTAAACCCTTTTGGCTAGCACAATGGCTGCCCCATTTGCAACATAAACATTTTCTGGTCTCTATTCCAACACTTAAGTGGCCCCTTTTATGACATTAAGATCCTTTTGAGTTATTACTATACTCCTATTTTCCAAGAGAAAAATCCCCAAGGCCCATGGGAAATGAACAATGAGCATTTGAGTTTCAAATTGGTTTCATTTCAAAAAGGGGACATTACATTGTACAAAATTTGTTTAACATCAGAATAATTTAATCCACCTATTTGGGACTATAAAATAAAAATAGATGAATTAATCCATTTTCAATTATAGGTTCTTTTAATCTAGAATCTGATGGAAAGATAAACTATAATACATTGAAGGACAAAAAAAATGTTTTAAAATAAAGACTAAAATAGGTTGCCCATGAAAAACAAGAAAGAGGAAAAATGAAAAGATAATACACAGATGATTCATTTGAGATTTTTGATAAGACCTCATTTCATTATGTCAAATGGATTTGGAAGGAACAAAGCATATTTGATTGACTAAAATTTTGAGGTAGTTTATCCATCGTCATTGTATGCATCTTCTCTTGGAATCTGTTTCTACAATGCACCAAGCCTAGAATTGATTGGGGATGCACTTAAGGTGGATAAAAACTCATCAAATGCTTTATGTATGCTTGGCAACATGGAACTGAAAACAAATGACTGGCTTAAAGCAAAAGAAACAATTAAAGTAGAACACCAACTTGTCTTAGCTAATGAAGCAAAATGAAAAGCTAATGAAGAACGAAGGATTCAGATGGAAAGGAGAAAGCAAGAGGAAGAACTTCGGAAAGTGATGCAACAAGAGGAGTAGTTTGAATGTGTGAAGGAATTATGGAAGAGTAAGCGTAAGGATAGGGATGATGACGATGATGAGGCTAGTTACTCTAAGAAGAAACAAAAGAAGAAAAAGAAGAAGGATAAGGACCACAAGGCTTATGATTCTTATATGGAGGAACCTGATGTTGCCATGGAAGATGGGGAAAATTATAAGATCTCATTTAACTATGTCAAATGGATTTGGAAGTGACAAAGCATATTTGATTGACTAAAATTTTGAGGTAACTTATCCATCATCATTCTATGCATCGTCTTCTCTTGGAATCTATTTCTATAATGCACCAAGCCTAGAATTGATTGTTGATGCACTTAAGGTTGATAAAAACTCATCAAATGCTTTATGTATCCTTGGAAACATGGAACTAAAAACATATGACTAGCTTAAATAAAAAGAAACAATTAAAGTAGCACGCCAACTTGTCTTGGTTGATGAAGCAAAATAAAAAGTTGATGAAGAATGAATGATTCAGATGGAAAGGAGAAAGCAAGAAGAAGAACTTCGGCGGGTAATGCAATAAGAGGAGCAATTTGAATGTGTGAAGTAATTATGGAAGAGTAATTGCAAGGATAGGGATGGTGACAATGATGAGGCTGGTCAGTCTGAGAAGAAACAAAAGAAGGAAAAGAAGAAAAAGAAGAAGGATAAGGACCACAAGGCTTATTATTCTTATATGGAGGAACCTAATGTTTCCATTAAAGATGAGGCAAATTATATGAGTGATAAGGCACAAGATGATACAGAAAATTCTCAAGATATTCTTGCAGCTACAGGTCTAGAAGACTCTGATGATGGTGAGACAAATTCTCCAGTTTCAACAAAATCACAAAGGAGACATGCATACTTTGATTCTGGAGATGATGAACCATTGCAGAAACAAAGTCCAAGAGAAGATGATCCATATGATGATGATGTCTAGGCTTCCTAAGCTTTAACAAACCTAGATCCTATTTTCTAAGAGAAAAATCCCCAACGCCCATGGGAAATGAATGATGAGAATTTGAGTTTCAACAGATTCCAAGAGAATATGATGCATATAATGACGATGGATAGGCTACCTCAAAATTTTATTCAATCAAATATGATTTGTCCCTTCAGAATCTATTTTACATAGTTAAATGAGATCTTATCAAAAACCTCAAATGAATCATCTGTATGTTATCTTTTCATTTTTCCTCTTTTTTTTATGGGCAACCTATTTTAGTCTATTTAAACTCAAATGCTTGTCATTCATTTCCCATGGGCCTTGGGGATTTTTGTTTTGGAAAATAGGATCTAGGTTTGGTTAAAGCTTAGGAAGCCTAGACATCATCATCATACGGATCTTCTCTCATAATTTGTTTCTACAATGGTTCATCATCTTCAAAATCAGAGTATGCATGTCTCCTTCGTGATTTTGTTGAAACTGGAGAATTTGTCTTGCCATCATTAGAGTCTTCTAGACCTGCAACTACAAGAAGATCTTGGGCATTTTCTACATCATCTTGTGCCTTATCGCTCATATAATTTGCCTCATTTTCCATGGCAACATCAAGTTCCTCCATATAATAATCATAAGCCTTGTGGTCCTTATCCTTCTTCTATTTCTTCTTAGATTGACCGGCCTCATCATTGTCATCATCCCTATCCTTACGCTTACTCTTCCATAATTCCTTCACATGTTCAAATTTCTCCTCTTGTTGCATCACCTGCCTAAGTTATTCCTCTTGCTTTCTCCTTTCCATCTAAATCCTTCGTTCGTCATCAACTTTTTTTTTTGCTTCATTAGCCAAGACAAGTTGACATGCTACTTTAATTGTTTCTTTTGATTTAAGCTAGTCATCTATTTTTCAGTTCCATGTTTCTAAGCACACATAAAGAATTTGATGAGTTTTTATCCACCTTAAGTGCATCCCCAATCAATTCTTGGCTTAGTTGGATCTCATTTCGAGCCTGACCCATGGCTGCAAGACATAGATATGCATCCATATAATCAAGAATTTGAACAATTTTGGCCTATATAAAATATTTTATTTTTCAGTATCATGTAGGTGTTCAAACAACCTAGCAAGATAAAATAGTGTTGTGACTTTATCCCATGGTAACTCAAGTGAAACACCACCTTCTTCTAGTCGATGGAAGAATTCTATATCCTTAAAGTGCACATAAAAACTACATGATTGGAACTGGGGCTTTTATTTATGAATTCAACCAAAATGTCGTTTCCTAATGCCTCCATAAAAGTTTTTTGAGCCAACTCTAGTTCATCACGTTCAAAATGAAGAGCCCCAATGTTGTTTAACAATTCAATAGGTACATCTTCTCTACTCTTCTTTAGAAGAGACTTTGTTGTCTTAAGAGAATCTAAGGCTGCATTGGGGTATGTCGATATTAATAACTCACCCATCTTGATAAATGCATGGGCATCATGTGGATCTACGCGAATTTTCTTTCTTAAAATTTCCAAAGCCTTCTCTACCCGCCTTTGCTGAGCATATATATGGCCTACAACTTTGGTAGACATGTATGAAAAATGTGGAAGCATAGACAAGGCAATGAACTTTGGAAAAAAATTCCTCAAAGAAATGTGGTCTCATGGTGATGGAATGCCATGAAAAATGCCATGACAAGTGAATTGTTATGGATTGTCATGGCATTCCATCACCATGAGATCACATTTCTTTGAGGAATTTTTTCAACCAGTTCACTGCCTTGTCTATGCTATTGCTTACTATTATGCTTTGATAGATTTTTTCCAAGCATCCATAGCTTGTTCGAAAGCACTTGTTTTAAGATTTTAGCCATAGCAACAAGGCGGTGAACTGTTTGATAAAATGCTTTGGTAGACAATATGTATGAAAAATGTGGTAGCATAGACAAGGCAGTGAATTGTTTGAAAAAATTCCTCAAAGAAATGTGGTCTCATGGAATTCCATGACAAGAAAATGCAATTGGCACCCGCTCCTAGTTATTAGTTATGCAATGTGAAGTAATTGCATAACTGCTTAGGTTGACTTTGTAAAAACTATATTGTAATTGGAATTTTGCCATCTATCAACATCTAGTTATTAGTTATGCAATGTGAAGTAATGCTTTGAGTTTGAAAGATGTGCAATGCAATGTAATCAACAATGCAAATGATTATGAACAAAGAATTGATACCAATTCATAATATACCTCTATATTCCAACCTAAAATACATTAAAAAATTGAATTATACATAGTATTATCAACAAATAATTGAGACCAGAATTTGAGCACTTGACTAAATCTTCTTGTCCATTGATTGCTTCAAATAGATATTACAATATAACATAAGTCTCCTCATATATGTTTCTATAAATGCCTATGATGATGATATCAAAATTCAGTCTTGGTTTCTCTTTTATAAGAGAAGCAACAAGCTTTAGACTGTTACAAAATATGACATCTTTTCAAAATTCATGCCTCTTCATATAAACTAGACTAAACATTAGTTTTTCTTAAAAAATAAAACAAAGAAAGTAGATAACTAATGAATTTCACAGCACTTGTGACACCATAGTCCGTTAATGTCCGTAAGGCACCCGTGATCACTCAAGATCCATTCAAGGTCCTTTCTCCATATTAGTGTATTTGAATGTGTGGTTCTTCCACTGTGACAATCCTAAGGCCTACTATTTGGGGGGAGGACACATATACCTCTACTCCCACTCATACACTATATAATCATGTGGCCATTTGTATTCTTGAATTTTCAATATATTTGTAAGGTGAATCTTCCATCGAATGTCTAGTAGCACCCTGCCATCCATGATAAACTTAGAATATCCAACATCTAATGCTATTACTCCATCCATGATTAATTCAAACCTATGAAGACTCAATTCACCATCCTTTTTTATGTGAGTGATGCACTATGGAACAATCTGACCAAATTCACTCTTCCATTCGTTGAGGTCCTTCAAGTGGTCATCATCTTTCAATATTTTTGGCACAAACCACTGATTCAAAGTATGAAATGAATCTATTCTTGTTATGATATTTTGGTCCTCTCCTTGCATATATTGGAATTCATCTATAACTATTTTGGCCATCTAATCTGTAGGTTTTAATGCTCTAGGATCCTCATTACTCCTTTGTAAGATTCTGCACAAGGTTACCAATGTGTGGTGTATGGGCTGCCAATTCTTAAAAAGGGGATCCAGTATGGGTAGATATTTTTTCATCTAATCAATTGCCTATGCCAGTGAGCTATAGCAATCATACACACTTTCCAACTTATCCATAATTAGCTTTATCCTATGCTCAAGGACCCTCTCTAAAACATTGTAGATTTCCTTATTCGCTTCTTCCTTACCCTCATTGTTGGCTTTCTTTAACTCTTCAA
Source organism: Sequoia sempervirens (assembly GCA_007258455.2). Lineage (NCBI taxonomy): Eukaryota > Viridiplantae > Streptophyta > Pinopsida > Cupressales > Cupressaceae > Sequoia > Sequoia sempervirens. The sequence goes on along the minus strand of VDFB02271358.1, from coordinate 1,014,566,457 downwards.
TCTCCCATCTAAGAATGCTCACTTGTTCAATAGAAGTAGTTTCTATATCAACTGGTGGAGTAGGTGGATGCTGGTATAACATTATCTCCTTGTTTTGTGAGGGGCCTGCTCCTTTCAATTGTTCCTTCAAATTCACATTTTCCATGAGCAATTTATTGACTTCATCATTTAATTTTTTTTTTCCTTTTCATACTCTCCCAATCTAGCTTCCATCTCCTTAACTGTAGCTCAGGTGAACATAGCTGAATGCATTTTCATGGTTGTAGCTTCTAGAGGAAATGTATCCTTTAATGTTTTCACCATAGATGTCTCTTTCATTTCCTACACTACATCTAGTAACCTTGGTTTTTGTGTACTCTTTTGTTTGGCCCAAAATGCCAAAGTTTCAATCTTAGGGTTATACCCTATGCCACTTACCCCTTCATCTAAGTCAAACTCAATAATCAACATTGGGTCCTCTTGTGTTCTCACTTGATCAAGTAAAAAAAATTTCTTTAATTCAATACTAGGGACAATAAGTATATTACTTTTCAAAATCATCTCTCTAGCCTCTTGTGGGCTGACATCAATATTATCAATCCTTAATTCATTAAAATTTTGGGCTACTATCTAGTCATGCTAAGATTCCTCAAATCCCATCTTATTTATTTCAACCCTTGCTTCAAACTCTCTCATTTTCATCTTAATCTAAAAGTCTTTAAATTTAGGGGTTTTGATAAATTCATCATCTTCCAAGAACTTGCGAGTTGTAACTACCCTATCATCCTCATACATTTCTCTTTCGGCTTGTACCTCAATATCAGCTCTAGCTTAGGCCTATGGGCTTCAGTTTCAAGCATAGGTTGGTCCACTTCAACATCATCCTTGAAATGTCTTAACACATTAATTTCTTCTTTTGTATCTCCAACCTTTTCACTTATTTCATAGGAAACAAGTGGCTCTATCTCTTGTGGTTGTTCAAGAGGTGATCCTCGAGAAGAATGACATACTGAAATAGTATCTGGAGTTGGTTATGTAATTACAATACCACTCAGCCTTTTGGAAGACAATTTGGAAAAATCCCTAGTAGCTTCTGCAGTCTTAATTAATTTGTGAAACTTATTAATTATCATATCAATCCTCTTAACAGGATTTGCTTCCTCTACGAAATAACCCAAGAAATCATTGTGCTTCATCTTTCTTTATTCCTCAAACCTTTTCATAATTTCCCATTTTCTCATCCTATCACATGCCTATTGAGGAGTGAAACAATTTATGATTACATCTTCTTCATAGTCAATCTAGTGAGTAACCATAGCCTTGGTAAGGAGGGTGTGTCTTACAAAATTCATGTGACCCTCAAGGTCAAAAGCTCTTTCCTTTCCAGACTATAAAGAGTACCTTGATTTTAGATAATTTTGCAACTCTTAAAGTGTATCGGATCCCACTAATAGTTCCCAACATGTCAAATTGGGTAGAAAAGTACCCTTCCTTTGTTTACTCATGACATCCTTTTCCATCCATAGAATCTACCACATGAACTCTAAAAAGGCTAATTGAAGGGGGAAAAACTTTGGCAATATATGTGGGGCCTGTGGGCATCCATAAATCTTGATTATTGTGGTATTTGGTAGAAAAAACCAATCACCAAAGTTATGATTATGGCCTTGCTCAGGTTTCAAAGCCAAAGGTTTTAACAATTGTAGCACAAGTGTGTGTAGTCTTGGTGGTTGGTGCCCAAGAACTCATAATTTTGTACACAAACTCATCATATAATATCACATAATTTGAATTCTTACATTTGTTGTCCCATATATAACACCATAGTTGCATTGGCAATAAATTCCCCTATTTGTCAATCTGACCAAAACACATCCTTTTGCTCCATCTATCTTTATTTTGGTATAATATCAGGTGGCACAACAAAGAATATTTTCTGAATGTTATGTAGGCTCTATTTTCCTTGACTTGCAAAAATGCTTCATGCAATGCTTTCTCAATATATGAAGCAAAATAATATTCAATGTTTATCTTAGGGTTTTGGATCCTCATAGCCATCACCATTAAACTAATTGCAATTTTCTCTTCTGCATCTATTCCAAGTACTTGATAGAGAGCAAAGTAGGTTTTGTTGAAATAGAATTGGAAATCTAAGACTTCAAATGGTTCAGTAGCAGAAGGGGATATAGGAATCACCCTGTTGTTCACACCCCTTTTCATGTAAATGGGGACTTCAACACTTCTATGGGTTTTCCTCAATCTAGTATATTCTTCTTTACTTCTTTGCAAATAAATTTTAGTTAGGGCTTGTTTTTTTAGGTCAAAACATTCAATGATGACCGCTTTCGTCAACACAACTAATGGTGAACCATTTGGAAATCTCACAAACCTAGTAGTACGATGATAACTCTGAGCCAATACTCTGATGAACTCTACATCTCCCATGGATTTGACACCAAAATATTGCACTCCCTTTTGTCATAAAAGTACTAGAACAATTCCCACCTAGAGATAGGGATAAGGGCATCTCTACAACAATCAACCACATCATTAAAAACATTCTTAAATCTTCTCTCAATTAATTCAAGGAGTATATCCATGATAGACTGGTGTAAGGACCTCATTTTAACATTAGATTCTTCATTTTTAGTTTGAGGTTCTTTCTTCTTAGGTGACATAATGTTTAACTATCTTACTTCTCCTAGTGTATCTGAAATGCAAAATTCCAAACAATCTTGTACTCGTAAAACTTAATTCACAGTTTAACTATCTTACTTCTCCTATACTTCTTAAATGAAAAATTCCAAAGAATCTTGTACTCATAAAAATTAATTCACAAGAGTTATGTGCACTTACTTAGGTTACGATGGTTGCAGAGCTTAACTTGCTTGAACTCTCAGCTCCCCGCACGATAATTTTTGCAAATGAGTGCAAAGAGAATGTCAAGTTCTTGGATTAATGGCTTCTAAGCTTAGTCATGTCAACATTAGTATCAACCTTACGCCAAATATTTTGTTCATAGTTCGAGTTTGAATATGCACCATTGATTTTACAAGATCAGACAGTTGATGTGATTCATGTACTTAATAACACTTTATTGCCACCACTTTCTATAACTGCCCTGGGATAGAGGGGTATAAACCACTATACTGCATGCATCTTTGCATTTCACCATTGGGTAGCAGGAACCTTACCTCTATACCTCAAGCTTGACTTGTTTAACCCACAGTATTGCGGTTTACATTAATGGTTAACGCCATACTGCATGCTTCGTCACATCATTTCGTGGTATAGTGGTTCATACTGCCCTACCGCATGCCTTTATGATCTTCCTCGCAAGATGGCGGGTTATTCCCCACTATACCGCACCCTTCATTTTTCCTTCTCATGGTATGGCGGTAAACATCTTCATGTTGTTTGTTACACACCACCAGCCCGCCAAGGGTTTAGATTACTGCTATGGGATTGCAGTAAGAGATTGTTAAGGGATTTGGAATGTTTTTAGCTGGACATGTTTTTGCTTAAGTATATATATGATGAATTTTTGGCTTTGTATAGGTATTTCAGTGTCAATCAAACCTAAAAAATTTATATGTTTAGTAAAAAATAAAAAGGAATATAAGGGTCAAGACTCGGCTCATGGAGCTCAAGGTTAATTGTGATGATGGAACTAGGCAAAATTTTACACACCTCATGATGAACTAGACTATGTTTTTCCTTCATCCTGCTTGTGTTATATTTTTATGAGTTCCTCTCTTGTGAATATATCCCTAAGGAAAATTTGTCTGATACCTGTAATTTTAAACATTTTCTTGGTTTTTGACAACAAATTATTTTTAATCTGTAAACTGAATTCTATTTTAAGTTTCCATTTGCAGTTATCAACTTATGAACTCAATAAAGTTTTACTGATTCAAATTTCTAATTTATACATTATTATTTATTTGGACTTCAGGAAATGAAGACAAGGACTGTAAGGCGCAAATTAGATGATAGTGATCATAATGTTCAAATTCCAGAGATAGAATATGAGTACACGCGTACTGAAAAAGTGGCCAAGAATAATAAATTTTTTTGAGTCTTGGTTTGAAAAGGAAAGTTGTAAATACATTAAGTAGTATATTATTTGTTTAATAATGTTTAATAAAATTTTATAGGAAAGAGCTTTATGTATATAAGACATAATATGATTTTTTTTGTTTTATAGGCAACAAAAAGAGTGCAAAGAAAATGTGGAGAAAAAACAAAAGGAAAAAAAATACAATGCTGCCATCTCATAGAAGCCAACACTTTTGTGATTCAACAAGTGTAGTTGGTGAAAATGATAGTTGTGATGATGTACAACTTGGTATATCGCAGGTGATGTGCAACCTAATATAGCACATGGTGATGTGTAGCCTAATATAGCACATGTTGATGTGCAACCTGATATAGCACATGGTGATATGAAGCCTGATATAGCACATGGTGATGTGCAACATTGTGATGATCTCTTAGGACTAAGTCTAAGAGAGATTATTGAAAAACATCAAGGCAAAGGAACAACAAGTCTACAGATGCTTTTTTTAAACATTAAAGGATGTGTTTAATAATGTGGAATCCACAGAGACTGGTACTGATCTACCTACTCATGCCACACTTGATGTGGCCGAGGAGCATGAAGTTCTAGTTAATGAAAGTCATGAAGAGAGACCGCTTGCATCTGTTGTACCTCAAAGTGCACCTATTGCATCTAGAACTTTTGATGGAAGTAGTGGATCAACCAGAATACTGGTAGTGGTAATTTAATAGAAGATGTGGATGTTTTTGTCAAACGACAAAGATTAAGTCAAGATTTGTACAGATCTACTGAGAGGAATGCAAAAGGAAGAAGTCGTTCTTGCTAGAGGTATTGAGATATGGTGAGCCCATTGGGCCAAATGCTACAAGGTGGGCCACTGAGTTGGGTGTAAGATGTAAGGCCCATTTAGATATTTGCAAATCAAATTTTGTAGATCAAGATCCACGAGTTGTGGAAAATGTTATACAAAAAATGGAAAATGCTTTTGATACCACTGGTGGAAAAATCTCTAGAAAATATTACAAGCAAAGGATGAGAGTTTCAATGAACAATTATAGATACATGTGCAAAAAAAGAATAATTTTGGGAAAAGAGAGGTTCAACTCTAGTCTATCTCCCAAAGAGTGGGAGGCATTGAGAGAAAGTATGCATTCTGAAGGCTATTTGGTAAAGAGTAACAGAAGCAAGAGAGCAAGAGATAATGTGAGGGCTGGATATACATTTGGCCGAGGTGGGTTGCATGCCAAAATGGACAAATTTGCAGTAAGTGTATGGATTTTTGGTTCAATTTACATTGTATTATTTATTTTGATTTTTTATTGAAGTGACTATAGGTTGAAATTGACATTGTATTTTAGGTGGAAAACAGTAATAGAGAAGCAAGTGCAAAAGATATTGTCAATTATATGGCAACACTAGATGCTAGTAAATCTAAGAGTAGGATGAAGTTGAAATCTAGTTCATCAACAGAGATTTCACAACCATCTATTCAATGCCCAATAGGAGCCTTTGTAGATCATGTCAACTCATATGAACAAGGGTACAAGGGTACCAAAAGGTAATTAATTTCATATTAGGTCTTAGTCACCAAGTTTTGTAGTTGTTTGAAACTGTTAACCCTATGGTTTCTACATGGAATGAGCATAAATCCATGGATTCAAATGAGGTAAGAGGCTCTATTGATCTCATTTCTTCTTGTTTGGCAGTTCTATACAAATGCATCTTAATATGTAGAGTATTGAAATCTGAGCGTAGAAGAATCCAACCCAGTTTCTTTATTGTTGGAGTGATCTAGAAAATGTTCTTTTGGAAAAATTTATAACTTGTATTCTTTACTTGACTATTGAATACTTTGTATATTTTATTGCATGATGGTTAAACCACATGCAAAAGCAATTTTTTCAAAGCAACAAGAAAACAAAAAAGTCTTTAGGGTGTCAACAAAGCTGTCGTTATTGATAGTGATGAAGTGGACAATAATGTGCAACACAATTGTCTTAGTTTTCTTGAAGTTGAGGTAATTAATATAATAGTTGTTAGTTATGTGTCCCAATGTTTTGTCATTATTCATGCTTAAAATTTTCTTTTGGACAAAAAATTATAGCTTTTGCATTCTTTACTTGACTTATATTAATTTTTGCATGATGATTAAACCACATGATGTAGAGCAATTATATGAAACAAGGACAAAAAGAAAAATGCCTTGTCAATAGAACTCTCTATAAAGCTATATTACTTAATGTTTGCAATGACATTGAAAGTGGTTATGATGATGAACTCGATGAAAATGCACATGATATTCATAGTGGTAGTTGTGTTGAACTTGAGGTGAGTGCTATGAAACCACATGCAAGTAAGTACTATTCAAGTAAGTAATGGTTGTTTTATTATGTAAATAAGGGTAATCATTACCTATTTGATAGAAGTTGGGTGTTAGAATAGTAGTGAAGTGTAATTAGCTAGTATACATAGATTATGGAATTAAGGGATAACATATAACTTACATATGGAATCTTAGAGCTTAGTTGTAATAGAGTGTTTTATAAAAGCACATACAAAAACTGATTTGTTTCAAGACATAAGACATTACATACACCTATTAAAAACAATATAATGTGTATTTTATATCTCAATATAATGTTTTTTTTTGGCTGAAATTTATTGATAAACTCCAAGAAGGGGATACAATTGAGGTGTTCAATTTGCATGATGGTGCTGCTACGGGCATTGGGCGGATTCACTCACTATCTATTGTACATGGAGTCACATTGAAAGGAACGAGATATGTAAATGTAGATATTTTACAGGTCTCAAGTAACATACCCCTTCCTCATTGAGACAAAATAGATGGAGTTGTTTGTTTGAAAGAGAAAATAGGGACCTTCATATGTTGGCCACTAAAATATTTGAAAAAAATAACAGAGAGTTAGTCGTAAGTGTAGAAGAGAAAAAGAAGGGTTTGCAGTAGCATAGTGTGGAGAGTGAAGTTGCAAACAAAGAATGTACTGAGCCTGAATAAGTTGAACCCAAACAAAAACCATAAAATTTGATTTGGGTGTACATTATGTGAGTAGAACATAGAATGTTCCATCTTACTGCACCTGTAATGTAAAACCCCTTAATTATGTTTTTCTATTTTTGTTTGGGTTCCACTCATTCAAATTGGTGCATTATAGAAGAGGGAATATGTTGTTGTGTAAGCAATAGACGCAGAGAACAGGGATGCATAAAAAGAAGTAAATACAGAGCAGATAAAGAGGTGTAGAGAAGAGGAAAAGTTGCAAAGAGTGCAACATACATGTATGTGCAGTTACAAATAAGTTGCAACATATAATTGTCATCGAAATTGTAATATCTTGCATAACCAAAACAAAGGCATTGTAACTCAATTTTCTCAGTCACAACACTGAGAAACATACTTTGTAACAATACATTTTTCAAAGCAAAGACACATTTATGTCTTGTATTTGATGTAAGAACATGTTTTCTCAATAAAATTTCAATATTTTGCCTTCTTAATAGTCATTTCATTATGTGCAAATGAATGATTGATTATGTTTTTCTATTTTTTTATCTATTTAAACCTCAATTAAAGCATTGTCTCGTTTCCAACACTTATAGGCAGAAATTAGTGAACACAAACAATTAAATAAACTACCAATTGATTAAATATACTACCAACTGACATAAATCAGTGTTAATAAATATGACTAAATATAATGAATATGCGATTAATAAATAATGTATCAATATACTTATCAGTTAATAGAAATCAATAAGCAAAAACAATTAAATAAATTACCAAATTGATCAAAATGATGATTAAAATTAATGACTAAATACACTACCAGTGGACGAAAATCAGTGAATAAAAATGACTAAATAAATGGAAAGTTAACATCAATCCATGACTAAATTAACGACAAAATATAACAGTGAATAAAAAATGATTGAATAAGTGACCAGTTTAAAACATTCAATGACTAAATTAATGACTAAATTACACACTACCAAATCAATCAAATTAACTACATCAACGACCAAATCGATCAATTAGACGACAAAATTAACAAGCAAGTCGATCATTCAGATGACTAAACCAATGACCAAATCAATCAATCGGGGGTGATCCCATAATAGTGGTTTACAATTTTTGGCCAAACAGGACACTAAAATTATTATTTTTAACTAAATATTCACTTTCGGGCACCTATAGCGGCTAAACTGTGAGGAATTTGAAGATGGTGCAAACTAGAGTCTCATTAAATTTTGTCTGTAGATTCTAAAAATATTTTTTTCAAAATTTTGGAATCAAATTTCACTTCTTTTCCATCTCCCACGAAAATTGATTTTTTGAGAACAACATTTTTAAAAAGTGGCTACAGATAACACATAACTTTTTTCCATGAAGGATAAAATTCTAATTCTTTCAAATTTAGATTTGTAACTCTGATATCTACTGCTTCCACTTGGTTAGATATTTTTTTATTGAATATTTTTTCCTTAATCAAGTTTCAAAGTCAAACAAATTACAATTCAGACACCGGGCGACCGTATAACGTGTAACTTTTTTGTATATGTCAAAATTTAATTTAATTTTTTTGTTGGATCAAGGACTTCAATATCTGGTGCACTCATATTTTTCAATTTTTTTTTTGATAATCTTCTAGTTTTTCACATGTGAAGAACAAAGAAATTCATTTTCAATGAAAAACCTATGTTTAATAAAACTTAATAAACAAATAAATAACAAAACCAAAACATATTAAAATTATATTCATTGGATAGCTTGTTTTGAGGAATACCATAATCATTTGAAATAAATTTTAAATGAATTCATTTGATCCCCCAAAAGCTAAATCAAAAGTTATTTTTTATCAGCATTTTGATAGGTGTAAAGGAGACGCATTTATAGGTATGGTTTAAAACTAGCGAGGTTCTATCCAAGGGGTTTTGATCTAAGGTGATTTGATCTAACCCTCTTCAATTGGAATCCTTAAAATGGAACTTTTTAAGGCTTAAATCATTATATTTTCTAAAAATATGTGATTTCAGCTAAAATTTGTTCCTCTCAGGAATTGTAAACCACTATTATGACAACACCTTCGGGCGACTAAATTAGTGACCAAATCGATCAACCAAACGACTCAAAACAATTTAGCCATCAATTCAGTTGCATTATAAATGAATGACAATAGACTACTACTGGTCACACGACCATGTTCAGTCATTTATAAGCAATTTTTAATAGTTTTTTTAGTCACACATTGTTGTTTCTGAACTAGTGTATTTGGGTCACCTTCATATGATCTACCATCAATCCTTCTTTGTAGATAATGTGTCCTAGTAGTGTTCCATAGGGTATCACAAGCATGCACTTCTTCAAGTTTAATGTTATCTGCATACTTTGAAATTTGTTCATCATTCTAAGTACTTGTACATGGTATTTTACCAAACCATATAATTTCCAGTCATCTAAGTATACCTCTAATAAGTTATGTATGAAATATTTAAATGCATTTATCATTATCCTATTGAGTACCATAGGTGCATTCTTCAGGCCAAATGACATCACTGTGTACATGTAAGAACCCCATTCTATTGCAAATTTAGTTTTTGGTTGATCTTCCTCCCTTATTTTTACTTGGTGGTAGTTAGAGAAACCATCGATGAACAAGTAGATTTCTCTTCCTGCCACTAATTCCAGTATTTCCTTGGTGAATGGTGTAGGGAAAGGGTCATGAATGGAAGCTTTATTAAGTTCCCTAAAGTCAACACAAATTCTTACCTTGCTTGTCTTCTTGGTTTGTATAACCATAGGGCTAATCCAATTTGAATCTTCTACCAGTTTGATTATACTTGTTTTAAGCATTTTGTTTAACTCTACGTTAACTTTCTTTTTCATGTTTGGATTTAGCTATTTGTATGGTCTCTTCTATACTGGTTTAGTTCCTTCTTTCAATTGAATCTTCATAACTCGTGTTTCTTCTTTGATTCCTTTTAAGTATGTGAATGTTCTAAGGAATAATTCTTCAAATTTTGATAGGATCTCTGCAACTTGTGCAACTACTTTATCATCCCAATAGACTCATATCTTTGCAAGTTTAGGGTCCTGCTCTTTGGAAATATTCTCTTCTCTTAGCCTAATTGGTTGATTATAATATTTTTGTTTGGCTTCTATCAAGGACTCTAATTTCTTAATATCTCTTTTAATTGAAGGATCATAATATCCTTTATTTTTCTATCTCCCTTTTTTAATTTTTCAAAGGGTTATTTCATAGCTTTCTCTTCTCTTGGGAAAAAAGTCACATAAAATTGATGGTATGTGGAGGGGACGACCTTCATGGCATGAATCCATGGACGACCAAGAAGAAGGTTATATGGAAGGTCCAATTCCAAGACATGACACAATGTATTTTCAATTTTTACACCAACTTTGAGACGAAGGGTGATAACATCCTTAGGAAAATGTTCTACAACAAAGGACCTTTGTGGAAAGTATCTATTTGTGGAAAAGGTCCTTTGTTGTTATTGTGGAATTTGGTTTATGTTTTGTTTTGGTTTGATAAATGTTTGAGTTTGGGCTATGGCTATGTAGGTGTTTGTGTTTTGATAACCTATTGTAATATTTTGTGGAAGTGATGTGTTTGGAGGTGTAATAATGTTTTTATTTGTGTGTTGTGAAGGGTTAGTCTTGTTTTTCTATGACATGGGAAGTGAAATGTTTGGTTGTTAATTTTGGATGGGTTGGTTTTGGTTTGTGATGTTTTGTGTCACTAGTGTTATATTACTTGATTGTGTTGTTGTTTGGGTATGTGGTGACATGTTGTAAAGTGGGTTTGTGAAATGTAGTCTAAATGGTGAAGGTGTAGGTATGTTCAAGATTGTTACATTATGGTATGTTCTTCTAAGTAGCGTACTTGTGATTAGTTATATACATTCTCCCACTTTTTGTATGCATTGCATAAGGGCCAATCAATAAAATACATCATCATAGCCATACATGAAACCGCATGAATCTCCAATATGCTCTTGTGCTCTATCAAGATACTTACAATAAAACCAAAGTGACCACCATCTCAAGCAAGAGCTCCTCTCATCAGGTCCAACATGCCACCTATGTAAGAAAAAGAACATGCCAAGGTGAAGATACACCAATCCAAAGAACACAATCATCAAATCCAAGTGATAAAAAAGGCTCCAAGTTGTTGTCAAAGGTAAAAAAACCCCACATGATTGGAAATAACACCCACAACATATGCTAATAAATCCAACCATCCATACCTCATATGTAATAACAACATTAGTAAACTCATGTCAACAATATATCCAACCCATAAACCACAACCACAAGCTCCCTACATCAAACCTATAAATGAAGAACACACACATCTAGGAACTCCCACTACATGGGTAATGTCAAATCTAAAATTGATCAAGGCATATAAAGTCTACCAATAAAAAATAATATCAAAGGTGTGATAAATGATAAAAACATGAAGTACCAAGAACAATCACAATGATTCACACATATTGCAACACTAATAGTTGCATACACTCACACAATATATCACCATAACTATCCTACATCATATGATCATGAACCTCCAGGAAGTAGCCATAGAACAAAGAGAGAAAACTTGTAAATCATATCATGTCCTACCAACACCTCAAAGTGCTACACTATGTCAAGTATGATCTCCTTATAACCCCAAATGAAATTCCTCAATAACATCCAACCACTCAATCTCATAGATCAAATACAACATATGTATCATGGATAACTCCAACATGGATGCGAGCCTCTCTAACCAAGGAAACCAAACTCAAACTATCCATCCCCACAAAAGGAAACTTAGCCCAATAAATATCTCCTAAAACTCCTTATTAATGGATGACATCATAAGTAAACTCATATGTATAAGGAGATAACCATGCTAACACTCCTCATATGAACCCTCCATAACTAACTAACAATAGCTCAAGATCCATATCTATGAAAGATAAAGCATAAAGAGAAATGCATCTAAAAATATGATGGGCAATACATATTAGAAGATAAATTTCCAAGTAGACCAAGAGTGGGAATAAAAATTATCCTCTAGGATAACCAAGTCATCATGACTCACTCCATGAATAATCTCCACTCAAGTCCATCATGAAATCACATCCATATCTAGGTGAACGCTCCTTGGTCTTCCTGTTGAAACCTCCAAAGAGTAACTAGCTCAAGAAAATGTCTCTAATCCCAATAGAACTCCAACCTCACCCAAGTCTTCAAGTATCCATGAACACCTACAACCGATCAATCCATGCTAAGCTCCAAATGCAACACTGCACTATCATGAAGCTCCCAAGCACATGACCAATGTACTCAATACCAAGAGAACCAACAAGACCAATGTCAAAGATCCAACCACAAAATCAAGAACTAAAACATGACATTGTGGTCTAACATCTCCTCCTAAGAGATCACATTCATTAATGCACACATCCTGGTCTCAAGATAACCCATATCATGTAAAAATCTAAGTTAGCAAAACCAAGAAACGATGCCAAAAATACTCTAAAACAAAGATCAATATCTCTAATCATATGAAGATAATCATGTCCTAATAGTGAACCTGCAAATGTGAAAGAACTCTTCTACAACAACAAGATCTAAGAGCTCCTAGAAGACATCAACAAACACTGAAGAAGATCATCCATCACCAATGACGAATCTACATCACTACCAACAAATCCATTGAACCATGATACCGAGCTACACATGACATCGTGACAACCATATCCTAAATGAAGACCACCCATGGTCCACACATACTCAAATGCAATCCCAACAACTCTAGAGAAAAAGTAGATCCAATATCTCCAATCTAAGAAGATACAACCGACATCAAAACATCAAGAATCAATCTACACTACCAAATCATCATGATTAAAATCTCTCATTGAAATATGTAATCGATGAAATATAACCAAGCCATCGTGACATTATGATAAAACCACATGCTACAAGTCCCAAACATTGAAAATCCTAGCACTCTAATCACCCATGCTCTCATCCCAAAGCAACATACCAATACACAAATGACCATAGATAAGGTCAACTAACAAAGTTTACATCAACACTAAAATAACCTCATGGATATAAATAGTCCACATCTAAGCCATCCTACTATAACCAATAGGTTTTACACACCTACAAAATTGCATGAATCATAGATCCCAAACATTGAAACATGCAAATTCATCATCACATTAGTAACCTGCAAACAAAGATAACAAAGAAATAATCCTGTAGACCTCAAGACTCAAACACCAAATCAACCATAGATATGATTTTCCAAAAAAGTCCATTAATGAGTAACCATAGTCAAGGAATCAAACAAGAATCTAAAGATAAGAACAACCTCATAGCACCAAACCAAATCACCACCAAAGAACCACGAACAAGATCATGTCATACTAATGCTCAAATATACCTACATATCCATGACAACATAATCATCACCATTGTTGTACCTACACTTAAATCTCACCAAAAAAAGAGTTTAAGTCTCCACACGTGTCAACCCATGTCCTCAAACCAAAAGAAAACCTATGTACTTGTCACCATCAAAGTCTAACTTTGAAAAAACACCTATAAATCTGTATCGAGAAGCATCAAAACTTATAGTCAACTATACCATGGTAAATATCATATAAAAACATATATCCCTCAAGGTTTTGTCTCTTGATTTGTTCGAATGCTCACACAATGATACCTCAAATCTCAAGCACCTAAAAACAATCACATAAAGTACAAAAATCTCTCTACACCAAACACTAAAAATTACCTAATCTACTATGTAGTACACCTCACATGCTCTCCAATGCCTTTTCAAAATCAAAAAATTGATTTTGTATGTAAAATTTATGACCAAAACCATGTACAAGAGAAAATTTGATTTCCATTCCCCAAAATTAATGAAAATGGAAAAATTAGGGAACCAAACCTATACCACTACATAGTGTTCAAAGAGAGGTTTTTGTCAACTATTGGAACTTGAAAATCTGACATCTTGGGTGAAATCGATGCCCATTTGAAAAAAGTCCTCCAATTTGGCTTATAGAGTGGTTGGCTGGTGGCTCTTGGGTGGCCAGTTGATGACAGTGGCACTTGAGTGGTAGAGTGATAGATTTTTTTAAAAAGTTTAAATTTGTTTTATTAAGTTGGTAGTTTAAGTTTTATGCCCCTCATGGGGTTGAAAGCTAATTCCTTAGTGAACCGGGGGCTTGGGTTGGAGGTTTATCCTTGCCAACATTTGAGCTCATCAATTGGCAGTTCTGATAGCTAATAGTCATCCGCCTTGTTAGCATGGTAGGCCATGCAAATTACTAGGGTGTGGGGGGTCTATAGACTCCCTCGTCCCCCCTCCCAATTTTTTGATAAGGATTTCAATTTTTTATTTTTGATTTTTTACATATTCAACCTACAGTTGACTCGCATGATTATACGGGTAGGGTTGTGGGGTTAAAATTCAATATTATTTTTTGTAACGACCAAAATAGGGAAAAATTTAGATAAATCTTCATTTCTTGGTCATCTTGGATCCAATGGTGAGGTTCATTTTGTATCAAGAGGTCATATGTGAAACTTCCGCTACAAAACCCTCATATGAAAACCCATTCTAGAAAACCCTTTTGACCTAAATTTTTACAAATTTTAGATCTGTAATAAACCCAACAAATCTGCAAACCCCAAAAACCCAAATTTGCAAAACAACACTTGCACATGTGTTTCATACCTTCTAATGCCTTAGATCTATTTTTCATTGCCATGGATTCAACTTTGCGCCAAATCTACTCAAACAAGGGTTATAGAAAACCTGAGAGCTCACACCTCCCATAACCATAAGTATAGCTTTGATACCACTTGTTATAAAATAATGCATAATACCTAGAATGTTCAATCCATTTCCTACATAACCCCATGAGAGAAAAACATGCATGCAAGATTACAAAATAACCATAATGCAAAGACCAGATAAATAAGCCACAAGATAACACAAGATATACCTTAGGAAAACCCTCAAGAAGGAAAAACTCAGTCTCGAAAAGCATCCATACTCCATCTATTATTCAACAAATAAATAATACATGCACTTACATAGCTACAATGAATATTTTTGAAACATCAAGCCTCTCTAATGCATCATCCATGTGTCCAAGCATGAATCCACACATCCCATGCCATGCTTCACATATGCACTCCTCTGAAAGATTCAATAATATGACAATCCACTCACCCAACTAACCTTAACCACTAAACATGTGTTTGCTTTTATAGACACAAGTTCACACAAATACCAAGTGGTAAGATAAAACCATGTACCACAAACTTGTGTTGGTGTGGAGCCTGATCAGTCTCCAAGTGGGAGATTGTTGGTATGTCGTGATTGATCATGCTATACTGTATAGCCCATGGTATACTGTCCCTTCAACATGTATCCTTGCTAGGGTCTGGGGCCGGGTCGAGCCCCAGGCGGGGGTTCGAGGGCGGTAGCCCTCGAGAAAAATTTTCCTCCTACTTTTTCGCGTTATCACTAAAAAAAAGAAAAATCAACGAAAAAAAATTGATTTCGTAGAACCTAAATATGGAAGCTTCTAAGCTTTGTTAAAAAGGGGTTTGGATGTGGGTTACAATATGATGAAAAACACGATTATTCACAAGATTGTAATTGGTTTTGCACTGGATAATAAAAGTATTAAATGGCTGTGGTTTGGTGGATGTAGCCCAGATTGGGTGAACCACGTTAAATTCTCTGTGTTATGATTTATTCTGTGTGTTTTAGTTTATCTGTTTATTAATTAAATCTGCATTTAATTGTTAGATATTTTCCTTTCTAACCCTAACAAGTGGTATCAAAGAGGGTTGTATTTCGATTATCATCTGTAAGAAGGTCTCACGACTGAGTGGGAATCTCACGGTTTGAGTGGGAGCAATGGTAGACAAGGGTAAAAAGGTTGAGAAGTTTAATGGGAATAACTATTAGTTATGGAAGATGCAGATGGAGGACTATCTCTATCAGAAGGATTTATGGTGGCCATTGAAAGGGAAAGCCAAGAAACCCGCAACAATGTCTGATCAGGACTGGGGTATTTTGGATAGAAAGGCTCTTGGCAGTATTCGTTTATGCCTGACACAATCGGTGGCGATCAATATTACAACAACAAAGACAACTCAAGAGTTGATGGAAACCCTGGCGAAGTTATATGAAAAGCCTTCCGCTTCGAATAAGGTATTTCTTATGAAGCGTTTGTTTAATATGAAAATGGTAGAAGGTGGGTTAGTTACTAATCATTTGAATGAGTTTAATACGGTCACCAGTCAATTAACTTATGTAAAAGTAAACTTTGATGAAGAAGTTAGGGCTCTTTTGATTATGTGTTCTTTGCCTAAAAGTTGGAATAGCTTGGTAATGGCTGTTAGCAATTCTGTTTCTGGTTCGAATACATTGAAATTTGATGATGTTGTTGGTGTTATTTTGAGCGAGGAAATTCGTAGGAAAAGCTCAGGTGGAACATCCACATCAGGCAGTGTTTTGAATGCAAAAAGTAGGGGCAGAACAAAGGAGAGAGGAAACAATTTTGGAAATCGTGGGAAGCCACGAGGAAAATCAAAGGACAAAAGGTCCCAATCTAGAGACAAGAGGGATTGTTGGTACTGTGGTAAGCTGGGTCATTTGAAGAAAGATTCTCAGTCTCAGAAAAATAAAGGAGACAAAAAGGAAAGAAGTAAAGAGGAAAATGTGGTGAGTAATAAATCTGATGAGGATGCTTTGATTCTTTCCCTTGATAATGTTGATGATTCTTGGGTTTTAGATTCAGGGGCTTCATTTCATACTACCCCCCATAGAAGTTATTTTCTTGATTATGTCCAAGGGGATTTTGGGCTGGTTTATTTAGGAGATAACGAACCTTGTTAGATATTTGGAAAGGGAAGAATCAAGATTAAGTTGCATAATGGGAATCATTGGCTACTATGTGAGGTAAGGCAAGTTCCAAAGTTAAACATAAATTTAATTTCAACATGGCAACTAGATGATGAAGGTTGTGTTGTTCCATTTAGTGATAAAAATTGGAAAGTCACAAAGGGTGCCTTAGTGGTAGCCAAAGGTGTGAAAGTAGGCACCTTATATATTTGTACAAGTCATACTATTCCTTCTACTTTAATTGTTACGAAAAAAGGTCAATGTTTAGGAACAATTGCTGCAGTTCAACAGGTAGAAGATCATACAGTTGTTGTGTACTCTGAATCAACACTGTGGCATAATAGACTTGGGCATATGAGTGCAAAAGGTATGAAAGTACTTAATTCAAATAATGTTTTACTAGGTCTAAAATGTGTCAATATGGATTTCTGTGAAAGTTGTGTGTATGGAAAACAAAAGAGAGTAAGTTTTCTCAAGAATGGGAAGCAAAAGAAAGATGAGAAATTGGAGCTTGTGCATACAGATGTATGGGGACCGGCTCAGGTATCTTCTCTCGGTGGCTTTCTATATTATGTTACATTCATTGATGATGCAACTAGGAAGGTATGGATTTATTTCCTTAGGCATAAATCTGATGTATTTGAAACTTTTAAAAAATGGAGAAGCTTGGTTGAGAATGAGACGGGTAAAAAGCTAAAATGTCTCAGATCTGATAATGGTGGTGAGTATTGCAGCAAAGAGTTTGAAGATTATTGTTCCTCTAATGGTATTCGTAGGCAAAAAATGGTTCCAAGGACTCCACAGGAAAATGGAGTGGTTGAGTGCATGAATAGAACAATAATGGAGCATGCACGGACTATGAGATTGCATGTTGGGCTGCCTTTAAAAATGTGGGCAGAGATTGTAAACATTGTTGTTTATTTAATCAATAGAGGTCTCTCTAATCCTTTGGGTTGTTGTATTCCAAAGGAAGCATGGAAAGGTAAGAAGGTGAGTTATTCTTTTCTCAAAACCTTCGGTTGTGAAGCATTTGCACATTTAGATTCTGAAAATAGAACCAAGCTTGATGCAAAATCAAAGAAATGTGTATTTGTTGGATATGGCATTGATGAATTTGGTTATAGGCTTTGGGATTTTGAAAACCAAAAAATTGTGAGAAGCAGAGATGTCATATTCAATGAGAGAGTATTGTACAAAGATATGTTGCTGCAACATGAGAAGAAAGAAAATGATTATGTAGTGTTGGATGATATTCCAAACAATGATGTTTCAATGGTTTCTCATGCTGAGCAACAACAACAACAACAAATACCACAAACTCCTGTTAGACGATCTTCAAGGACAAGTAGACCTCCAGAAAGATTCTCTCCCTCTTTGTATACTATTTTGTTAACTGATGTTGGTGAACCAAAATATTATGATGAATCTATGTAGGTGGATACCAAGGTTCAGTGGGAGCATGGAATGGAAGAAGAAATGGACTCCTTGCTGAAAAATCAGACTTGGGAATTATGCAAGTTGCCTGCAAGTAAAAAAGCTTTACCAAAAAAATGGGTTTATAGGATGAAAGAGGAGGATGGAGGTAAGAAAAGATTTAAAGCCAGATTAGTAGTAAAGGGATTTGCATAGAAAAAATGTATTGATTTTGATAATATTTTTTCTCCAGTTGTTAAAATGACTTCTCTTTGTGGTTGTTTTAAGTATT
This sequence comes from Sequoia sempervirens, assembly GCA_007258455.2. Lineage (NCBI taxonomy): Eukaryota > Viridiplantae > Streptophyta > Pinopsida > Cupressales > Cupressaceae > Sequoia > Sequoia sempervirens. The sequence continues at coordinate 1,014,547,736 of VDFB02271358.1, read as the reverse complement.
GTGGCTGCTGAAGATTTGCATTTAGAACAACTTGATGTTAAAATAACCTTTCTCCATGGTGATTTGGAAGAGGAAATATATATGGAACAACCACAAGGATTTGAGGTCAAAGGTAAGGAGAAACTAGTGTGCAAATTGAAGAAAAGTTTATATGGCTTGAAGCAAGCACCTCGGCAATGGTACTTGAAATTTATAGTTTTATGGTTGAGCAAGGCTACAACAGGTGTAATTCTGACCATTGTGTTTATTTTAAGAGGGTGGATAATGACATCTACATTATTTTATGTTTATATGTTGATGACATGCTTGTAGCTGGGTCTAACATGGATCACATAAGTGAGCTAAAACAATAGTTAGCAAAATCTTTTGCTATGAAGGATTTTGGGGCAACAAAACAAGTCCTTGGTATGAAAATTTGTAGAGATAGGAAAAACATAAAATTGCTTTTATCTCAGGCTAATTATGTTGAAAAGATGTTGCAGAGATTTCATATGGAGAATGCAAAAGTTGTCAGCACACCTTTCCCTAGTCATGTTAAATTGACTAAGGATATGTGTCCAAAGACACAAGAAGAGGAAGAAAAAATGTCCAAGGTACCATATGCTTCAGCTGTAGGTAGTTTAATGTACGCCATGGTATGCACGAGACCAGATATTGCACATGTTGTAGGAGTTGTTAGCAGGTATTTGAGTCATCCCGAAGTTGAGCATTAGAATGCGGTAAAATGGATTCTTAGGTACTTGAGAGGTACAACCAACAAATGTTTATGTTTTGGGGGCTCTAATATTGATTTAAAAGGCTATGTTGACTCAGATTTGCAGGGGATATAGATACTAGGCGAAGTACCACAGGTTATGTATTCATAGTTGGTCGGACAACAGTGAGTTGGATTTCTCGATTGCAAAGGGTGGTTGCTTTATCCACCACAGAGGCAGAGTATGTTGCTGCAACAGAGGCAGAAAAGGAGATGATATGGCTACAACTTTTCATGGAGGAGTTGGGCAAACAACAGGCTAAAAATTACTTGTTTATAGACAACCAAAGTGCTATACATCTTGCAAAGAATTTTTCCTTGCATTCTAAAACAAAACACATACAATTGAGATATCATTTCATTCGGTCAGTGTTGGAGGATGGACATGTCAAGTTGGACAAGATACATATAGATGTCAATCTAGCGGATATGTTTACGAAGGCGATGACAAGGGAGAAGCTAATCTCCTCTTCAACTTCGGTTGGCCTTCAAGGTTGAATTCAAGTATAACAGAGCAGCAGGGTCCAAGGTACTTATTTCCAGTGGGAGTTGTAATTGCAACAATGTCGTCCAGGATCAGTCTCCAAGTGAGAGATTGTGTTGGTGTGGAGCCTGATCAGTCTCCAAGTGGGAGATTATTGGTATGTGGTGACTGATCATGCTATATTGTATAGCCCATGGTATACTATACACCCTAGCATGTATCCTTGTTAGGGTCCGGGGTCGAGCTGGGCCCCGGGTAGGAGTTCGGGGGCAGTACCCCTGAGAAAAATTTTCCTCCTACTTTTTCGCGTCATCACCAGAAAAAAGGAAAAATCAACGAAAAAAGAAAAAAATCCAATTTTGTAGAACCCGAATCTGGAAGCTTCTAAGCTTGTTAAAAAGGGGTTCGGATGTGGGTTACAATATGATGAAAAACATGATTATTCACAAGATTGTAATAGGTTTTGCATTGGATAATAAAAGTATTGGATGGTTGCGGTTTGGTGGATGTAGCCCGAACTGGGTGAACCACGTTAAATTCTCTGTGTTATGATTTATTCTATGTGTGTTTTAGTTTCTCTTTTTATTAATTAAATCTGCATTTAATTGTTAGATATCTGCCTTTTTAACCCTAACAAAACTATGTGAACACAAAACCATTGACCCCTCATTTAATATTGGGTACTAAGTTTGTACATTATTAAATATCTTTCCCCAAATATTAAATAATTAACCCAATGTTACAATACAACATTACAAGTAGCCCCAAATAATTACCTAGTGCAGCTAACCACATCTCCTAGATACCACAACTAAATAACTATTTAATTACAACATTATAATAAATCAATTTATGCAATGGTGCACAACAACAAATCCTAACAAGATTAGATTATATGTTTAGATTCAATTTAGCAATCATCTCAAAAATCCTTGGTAGCAACACAAGGCAACAAGGTCAAAATCCCTTAATAAAAATAAATGACATTCAGCACATCATATCACTCAAAATTGAAAACATTCACATGTAGAATCAATTACTTGAATTAGTTAATTGTTTCACACTTTAATTTGGGAAAATACAAAAAAAAAGAAAAGTGGTTTATTTTTTGCATTTCATTAATTCATTTGCATTCAAACAATACCAAGATCAAAATTCCTCACTAACATGTCTAAGGAACTCAAAAAATTGAACAAAAGAATTTAAATAATCTCAGTGTGCAACAAACAAAGCATACATCTTCCTTCTCTCTCTTACTATTAGGCTCATGTGTCATAGGGTTAGAGAGGATTTGATAAAGTCCATCTTAAATGAGCTCAAAATTGTTCAACAAAACCAATCAGTGTTCAACCAAGAACAAGTTTAGGAGCAAGTTGTTATCTTGCAAGAGATCCAAGAAGAAAACAAGGGATACACAAGAGAACTAGCCCTCCTACAAGAATTGATTAAGATTGAAAATCATCATGTAATGCCCCGCCACACAACCCTAGAGGAAGTTGCAATTCACTACTTAAATGCACCATTTTTTTTTTTTGGTTAAGTACAAATAACAAGTAAGATGAATACACATTGCCAACAACCTCTAAGGCCACGAGACAAGGATTACTTTAAAACCCAAACAACAACAACCATAATATAAATTAAAACATTAAACACTTAAAGAATAAGATCACATACATTCCAACCAAGAAAAATTACAAAAGATTTCAATTAACAACATTTAAACCATATGATTACAACTCTCATTCCCCGAATGAGGTATATCCAATAAGTATAATTACAAATTACAAATTCCACCTCGATAACAAATGAGGGGTAAAAGAATAAAGATCAACTGAAAAGATCGAAGCCAGAATAGCATCTAGATCCAACGAGCTCTCCAACATGAAAGTCTCATCCATGCGAGCAAGAGCAAAAAACCAATAGAGGAAGGTGCACGTTCCACCCAACCAAGTGAAACCAAAAGGCTCACCCCCCGTGCTAGGAGATAGTAACAAGGATTTCCTAGACAAGGCCCTCTACCACTAGACACATGCTAACACATAAACTGAACTGAGACAAGAACATAAACCACATCACTTAACATCATGGTTACAATGCTTCCAGAGTACAAAATTGAGTACAATCACTATACAAATTAAACCAACAGTACAACACTATACCGACTACTATCATAGGAGGAGTGTCATCGCAAAGGCTGCATTGGTTATCCAATGGTGTTCTTCCTAGGTGTCGGCCCCCCCTCTAGGGATATCCTGGTAACCTCTCACGAACCCGACGCCATATGCACACCAGAGTGGAATCGGTTATCTTTCGAGAAGACAAGATAACGATCTTTCCATTCCAGGCCTTCCCGACTCATCTCAAGTTTCGTACAAGCCCTTGAACCAATGAGCGAGGTTAAATTATCTTATTAATGTTCAAAGCTACTCTCTCCCTAGTAAGTTATTTTAATTTTCACTTAATTAACTGACTCTCACACGAGTTATCCTGGAACCACTTTGGGCCCGACGCTCGTTTGAAAGCCACTCCCCTATCGACAACACACAACTCAACCACATGCCAAGGGTAGACAATGCACTAACGTTTATCACAAATAATTTCAAACACCTCAAAAGGTAACACATCACTACAGATGCCCAAAACTGAAACCAAAGCGTGCACTACCCAAGGCTAACACAAGGTTGACTAACATAATGATAACCCACATATCGAACTAATACACAACTCGACCTTTAATCACAAGGTCACACAACCCGTACGAAGTACCAGGTTCCACTGAAACATCACTCATGTACTATCCAAGATAAACAATAACCAAGCACATGGTACACAACCTCATCTCAAGGAAACACTACTGGAAGACTTACATGATCAATCAAGACCAATATGAAATTAACAACGCAATCAAAGAGTCCCTAGCCTCAGGGTACAAAACCCAGAGCATCCAAGGTACACTCACAATCAAACAATATTGCCCATACCGAGAATAAACAAAAACACCACTAGAAAACATTCTAAGCGATTAAACAGGCTAATATTAGGATTTGTTAAATCCAAGCCACGCGATGACACATTGCATGAAGTCAATTTAAATAAACACCATTATTTGCACATAATTAAAGGTCAATCAATCACGTGAAGAAATTTAAAACTCAATATTTAAATTCGATTTGCCCTATCATACTCGATGATTAAGAAAAAAAATCGATCTTATAAATAAATCCATTATTCAAATTCAATTTTTGCCTTTATTTAAAAATAAAAGCACCAACTTAACATGATTATACTAAAACACAATCATTTATTAAATGAATATTTATTTCATTTTATTTCTTAAACTTTCATTTAAATTCCATAACATCATCTAAAATAAACCCCATTATTTAAAAAAATAAATATAATAATATTCAATCAACTCATTTCCTTTCATGACGTCAAAATATATATATATATATATATATCAACCACTCAATTACTCTAAATTCACAATTAGATTTCCTAATCAAATCGTTTTAGTAAATAAAGTCATTTGACTATACTAATCATTCATTTCTCTAGTTTCACGGTCATACACTATAAATGAAACCATTTGTTTAACAAAATAATCAGATTAAATAATAAGTCAACCAATTACGTCACACAAGAAATTAAGTAAATAGCTAACATTATTCGCACAAGCACAATTGTAGCTCAAGGTACGTTGACAACTTAAGGAGTATAAACCAATAATTATGTTTCGTTTCCCAATCACATATTTTAATAAAATCAACCTTTGAAGTAAAAGCACTTGATTATCTAAGATCTCCCTTTTTAAAAAAATAAATAAATATCCTTTGACTATTAAAATTCAACGTTCTAAATAATTCATTGGAATATAAGATCCACTGTAGCTTCTATTTCGAAACAAAATCATCTTAAGATAACCTATATTTTAAATCTGTCTACTTAATTTCATTTGTCTCAATTATCCGTAATAATCAAAATTAAATTATAAATAAATCAAACTTTTGACAAATAATCTTTTCTCTTAACACGGGAACCCAAGTACATATATGCATCATCTACTTAATCCATTAATGATACTTATAAGTTCTAAACCATATACTTTCATGAACCTTATCTATTCTTTTCAATTTAAGAAATTAAACATCATTCAACAACCTATCGTTAGGATATTTTAAATCCAAGTAAAACAATGGTATAGCGCAAATAATCAATTAATAAATTAACAGTAATTGTGCATAATCGAAGACCATCAAATTTCATTGGTATTTCATTTTCTCCATTTAATCATGACGACCAAAGCAATCTTTTAAATAATCATTTCATTGTAACACCCATTTCCACATCAATGTAATAAATTAACCATGATGAAAATTGCATATTTAAATATAAATATATATGTTAAATATATATATATATATATATATATATATATTTATTATTTAAATGTATTTATATCTATATATATATATTATAAAATATATAATATATAACATATATTATAAAATACATAAAATATATATGTATATTTATTTTTATTTTTTTAAAAACGAAACACAAAAAAAACAAAATTGAAGAACAGGGGTTAGGGCTCAGCCGACGGCTGACCTCCACAGAGGAGGGGACGCGGCCCTGGCTGCGCCCGGCCTCCCCTGTGGGAGGCAGCGCTGCCGGTGGCAGCGCCCCCACACACTGTGGGGGGCGCTGCCAAACCTCCACAGGGTCGGCCGGGGGTAGCATGGCTACCGCCGCCCCCCTCCAAAGCAATTTTTTTTTTATATAAATTTTAATTCATTTCCAAAAAACGCGAAAACGGAAAACTCAAACCCTGGTTTCGGTGTTTTCTAAACCAGAATAAAAAAAAGAATAACATGTTAATATATATATATATATACCAACAGACATATATATATATAACAAAACAGTTCTTAACAAACAGGGAAAAGAGGGAAAAATCTTTCCACATAATGAAATTGAGAAAGAACTTCAAACACAATCTCATGAACACAAATTTTTTCAATTTCAAACAAATTTTTTGCAAGATCTTCTTGTTTTCTTTTCTATTTCATTCTATTGCAAGAATCTGTCTTTGTTCTCTCTTCTTCTATGTTTTCAAAAGGGGTTTCCAGATCTGTTTGCTAACTTCTCATTCAAATTGAAACTAATTTTAAAACTTCAATACAAAACCAGAATAGAACCTGAATAAAGAACTTGAAGAACAATTTGAGGAGGAATCCTTTGATGCTTTCATTCCTTGCCAATCTCCCCTCAAGATCTTCATCTCCAACCAAGATTCCATCCAAGAAAATCAAAAGCCCTCTTTTTTTTTGCAACCAAATTATCCATAAGCACTCCCCAAAGAAAACCCCAAAAATGAAAATATATTCCCCCGAATTTCCAAATCCAAAACCAAATTCAAATTCAGATTCTAATTCAATTGCAAACTCAAATCCACTTCAAATTAATTTCAAATTCTCATTCAAATTCCATTCAAATTAAATTGCAACTTCAATTTCAAATTCTAATTTAATTCCAATTCTAATTTCAATTTCAATTCCAAATTCTAATTTCTTCACAAAATATCTTTTTTTCAAACTAGTCAACTAATTCTAAAAATATCTTTTCTACCCCAAAGTCATTGCATTTGAAAACATTTGAATTTTTAATAACTTAAAACAACTTTCAAATTTCTAATTAGAATTCAATATATTTTAAAACCTTCTTTCCACACACATTAATTTCAATCTTTTAACACTTTCAATTCAAGGAATAATTTAATAAATTCACACAATTAATTTAATTAACCAATAAAATAAATCTAATCCAATATTAGATTATTTTATTAATTAAATTAAATTAATTAATACAGTAATTAATATTCCTAGCATTTCAACCAAAAGCATTTAATCAGTAGTTAAGCAACATAAGCCATTTAACTTGAATTTAAATAAGAACACGGAGACAAAGCAACATAACAACCAACCTGACTACAACTCGATGACACATTGTGACTAGGGTGGTGGCTTGACATAGGAAAACCTAGCTACTATCTCCCAATCGATTTCCATCGGACAAGGGACACGCTCAGACCTGTGGAACCAGGTGGAGTCAATGTCCTGTACCTGCATCTTGCAACCACACGAATGTCGAACATGCATATAACATAATAATAAAACACACCGTGAAGAGGAAATTGTGGAATCACAGTGCGCTCGCATGCGAGTGATGTGCTCCCGTCCCCTTCACCAATACAGTATTACTAACTGACGAAGCTAACATCATTAACATAATCAAATTATAAAGCATCACTAATTCAAGTGTTAACAGAAACGAAGCATAACATAAGAAACATTGCCTGATCACAGAGTACAAAATGGAGGGGTGTTACACATCCTCTCAACGCCCACCTCGTATTCTAATATCATTGACACCCACATGACTCTCCTTCCTTGTGAAGAGGGTAGTCCTTTAAACACTTCCCCACTCCATTAGCTCTTGCTATGTGAGCAAGAGTGATATGATCTCACACTAGTTGCATGAGTGCAATACATGTGCTAACCTAGATCTAATTCATACACATTCATGGTGAGTAGACTTGGACCAACACACCGCCTAGAAAAAACTGTGATTAAATTTGTATGTTTCCATCTAATATTTTTTATATGCTTGAAAATATCTCTATTTTTACTTGATTTGCATATGCCTTCGTTATGTCATCCATATTAAGTGGTTAATAGTGAATTTGAATGGTTTTGTTGGAGTTCTTTTCATTGAGCATCTTTTTCCTAATACCAAAGAGAGGTGTGACCTCCATATTTATGGATCAAGTGGTATTCAAGCAAGTTTATACAATATGTACTTATAATATTTGTGAACTTATGAGCTTATGCCCAACACAAATCAAGTAGGGAAGCAAGCTTATTGCCTTTTAAGCCTAAAATTGAATCAAGAGAGTTGTTAAGAACAAATAGAATGGCAAGAGAAGATGATGGTGAAGGTATATTCTAGAAGTCAGAAGAAGATGTCTCTAAGATATGCATTGTGGAAGAGAAGATTGATAGCTAGAATGGTCATTCCAAAAGAACACCAAGAAGAAAGTGAATCTAAACAAGGCTATTAGGATTATGCATCATTCAGTTTTGAAATCCTAAGCCTTGTAAATCATATTTAATTATGTAGATGATAAATAATTAATGATTTTCAAACATATGGAGTGGGAAAAATAGGATGTCCATCTGAGGGTGGCAGCATTATTTATTCTTCAAAATACTTGGAATAATGTGTAAGGCATTAAATAGGGAGGTTACTTTGAAAAGATCAAACTTGGGAGTTACAATGCATCTTTCCAATTTGGATGTTATGACATAACATTGACTGCCTTCATGGATGCATTTAATGCTAACAAGATTGTAACAATTCTTGTAAGAGAGCTCATAATAGAAAATGTAAATGATTGACAATCATAACCTTGTTGGCTCATGAATACAACTAGCCACATATAAGAATTTCTTACTCCAACGTAAAAGTTTATTATTGAACTTCATTAGAAATGAAGCCCACATATCACAAAGATTAACCTCCAAACCAAAAGGCCTATTGAGATATCAAGTGATAATACCATGCTGGATTGAGCACCAATTGGGGGGATCCAAGGAAGAGGTTTGTTAGGGTTAACTATAAATAATTTAATTTTGAGCATAGAAAGGTTGGAGCTTGACACCAAACATAATAGGTCATCAATGGTAATGTCATTATTCACTCCATCAATTGTGTTTTGAAAGAAAAGTAGATTGCCGCTAACAAAGGGGGAATTAAGATCATGGGCATTCGGATGGAGGGGTATGCCTCTAAGGACTTTGTGGGAATAAGCATGGTTAAGGAGGTATTCTAGAACATCAACAATCAAGAGTGTAATAGGAAGAGGGCAAAGGGACAATCTTGTCTAATAAATTTCATAAGGAGATTTTGTTAAGAGTCAGTCCTACTAGCTACAAGTTTGCCATTGTCATAAATACTAACTCATTTAATAGTTACATTAGGTGTAACTAGTTTAATGCTTGATTAATAGGAAGAGGGCAAATAGTATTAAAAAATAATATACATTCTTATGAATGAGGTGCATCCACTAGTAGCCGATACAATGAATATTAAAATATATTTTGCTCATAGCCGTGCGTAGGAACCTCGGAAGGGGAATAAAGTTTCATTCTCTTTAAAATTTTGTACCGAATCTTATGAATTACAATCATAGCCAACATTACTGGCTGGTTTCAACTGGTTTTTCAGGCAGAATCCTCTGAGCACTCAGTCGTTTGTGAATGCCAAAAATTATCGAAGCTGATGTGGGCTTCCTTTCAATAGTAAGGAAGGGCTCAAACGTGCTAGGTGGTGCGCCATATGATGAAAGTGAAAATGCCTTTAGACCTGCACCAATGAACTCGGATTCAGCACAGCTAATTTCCGACATAGAAACAATAACTTATTTAAGTTTGTAATAATAGTCAAGAATGCAATGGATTTCTGTTACATAATGGGTAAAACATGAATAAAACAAGATTTATGTAATATCCTAACCTAAGGACAGTAATAGATAACATATTTTAGATAAAATTAAAAAGCAATTTATTATAGTTATTCCTTCATTCTCTTCTCATTGCTACACTCTTGCCTCTATTCTGGCCTTTTCACTTCAGTCTCTGCTTATTGTTTCATATTGAACTTTGTTAACTTGGGTATATCATAATTTACCTTTTTGAATCTTAGTATTAAGTTGCCTAATTTTATTTAATATTTTCCTGGAACTGTTTCTTTGTTTTCTGTTCTTCTAGTTTATATAGATACTTACTAGCCTTTTCCTGTGTATCTCTTGGCATACAACTTTTCTTGGCATCTTAACATTAAATAAATAAGATCAGAATCTGCAATCTTCATAATATTTAACCAAGCTATCCTGATGATGGATCAGTGAGTGTGATAGGAAGATGATCAGACCTAAAGTCAGATCTAAGTTAAAAACTATCAAGGAGGTTAGCCTGAAAGCCGTGGCCTTACATTATGTTGGGTCACAGGTTTGAGTCACCCAGTGAAGAAGATTGAATTATGTTTGTAATACATACCCTGAACTGTCCCATCCAGAAAGAACACCCAAAAACTATAAGGAATTTCTCCCTTTGCAAAGCTTCCTTCCAGCTGCTCAGACATAAAACTTAATGGTTAGGATTAGAGACCATATCTTACTTTTATAACTTATAATCTGAATAGGCAAGGAGAAAAATGTTGGACTGGTTTACAAACCTTGTTGTCTTCAAATACAAACTCAATATCAGAAATATCCTTTTCCTTCTCAAGTATATCCTTTACTGCAGGGATAACTTCCTCTGCCATCATTTCAGGCAAAGGCTTAAGTGGAGCTTTTGTTGCTGCTGCTGCTTTTGCTCTTGGTGGAGCGGGTTTCTTAGGTGCTGCATTTTCCTTCACCTCTGTTGGAGCCTTTTCAGCAGTGGTGATATCTTTCACTGGTTTGACTGTAGTGCTTTCCACTTTAGCTTTTGCTTCTGGTTGGGAATTTTTCACTGTAGAAGAGTACGAAGTGTGGAAATTAATTTAAGTTCCTTGGTGTATAAAACCTCTAAGAACAAAATAAGAATCAACGAATCTTCAAGCACTAGGTTAACATGCAGTGTAAGTTTGATTTTGGTTTCCTCAACCGTAGACAGACAATAGGAGATGCCCTGGTAGGAGTTGATCAAATTGTTTGATTAGTAATAAGTGCCAAACATATGGATCACGGATTCAAACAAGACTTTGATTTAAGCTGTGTCAAGAACAGAGGCCCCAATGCAGAAAGCATAGTACTCTTAAACAAAGAATTTGAAGTAAGGAAACTTCAATGTGACTTGTACATTTTATTATCAGGCAAAGTTTGGGGCTGAGAGTAAGCAATTCTAGCTACTTTGTATGTCAATGATTACTCATAATGTCTTAGTCACGACAAACCAGTCCCCTCAGTACAAGCATGTAATATATCCACCATAAATGCAAACGGTAGAAATTTGTCATAAGTGTGATCTGCACCTCCAGAAACTGTCCCAGAACATCTTATATCTTGGATGACACGCTACCATCCCATATAATACACAAAATTTCAGAATCTAACCCAAACATGCCTGTATGTGCAATTGCTTGGAAAAACATTCACTACTAAGCATGTTATAACAGTGTTAAACCTACAGACAGAAAAAAAAATTTAAAAATACAATAGCATCATCTATGCTAAACAGTCTTTCTGCTGCTCAGGCTGTCTTGAGTGAACAATAACAATTGTGAACATTGTTCGCAGCACTTTCGGATAGTGGGGTTCTCAGGTACAACCTAGCATTTACAGAAGAGTTACAATTGGTCTACAGTGAGCACAGTTGCTGATATCTGGTGCACACCTAGTTACATAGATAAGTAATATATAATAGTGATTACTGGGTCACAATCCAACGTGGTAGAAAAGTCAATCAACATATCGAATCTTTGTTTCCATTGAACATCTAATCATTTTCTGTCTGTATTGGAGCCAATCTGTCTTCCATTTTTTGAACGGCAATAGTCTTCTCTAGTGGCCCAACACTCCCAAGCTTGGCTTGGTTCTTGTGGGCAGAGTCAACTTTTTGATGAGTTTTTGCCGAGTTTCAGGCTATGACGAAATTAACATACAAACTAATTCTGAATGTTCAAAATCAGTCTAACTTTAAGTGGTTTGTAATCAAATCTTTTGGGAGCTTTGCACCAAGCATTTTCCTAGTTTGAATAAATTCCGACTTAAGTGGTCTGTAATCAAATCTATTCGGAGCTTTTCACAAAGCATTTTCCTAGTTTGAATAAATTCTGAGGCCAAGTAATGCGACAATGATCTGTACATTATTTGTAATATTAAGACATTTTATTTCCCCATTTCCCCATTTTCTTTTAGAATCAGCAATCAACAATCTCCTGATTCTTCTTCTCTCTCATATGCAATCCATCCCATCCTTCAATTCTTTGTATCAAAACGTCTACATTTAGCAGAATAGTGGTATTAGGTACGACACTACTTATAAAACTGCATCAAAGGTGACCCGTTTAAAGTCTTGAATGGTTGGTTCTCGGTCACCCAAAATCAGGGATTGCACAGGCTGTGATACCACGATCGAATTAGCAAAAGAGCATCTAGAGTTATCAATGAAAACCCATCTGATTCAAGATATGTAAAGAAGCAACAAGCTGACCAACCACATTTGGCAAGAGAATTTCAGGAAGTACTTAGATGGCTTTCAAACATCTAGGAGGTTTTGTTTTAAAAAACGGGATGAACTGTAATATTTGAAAGTAGGGTTAATTATCAAATTTATCCGGCTCGGGTATTACTTGGTCCACTTTAGCAGAAATTTGATGGTTAACAAACCCTGTCATTGCTGCAAACGCTTAAATTAGTTAAGCCTGGGAAACCCCCAATTTCAATGCATTCCTAGGCACCATCACTTAAAAAAATAAAGCTGTTCTTCCTCTATCACTTCTTTCACCAAGATATCTCCTAAGTTCATAAACCACCTTGTGCTTGTGGTGACTCTGAAGAATTATAGATTAAAACTATCAAACATATTCAACTGCGGCCTTGGATCTAGGCCACAAAAAGTTTTTCATAATATACATGGCTTCAGGATGTAATTCTGTTTCTTTTTTTACGATGGATTGACTTTATTCTTATAAACTCATTTATATGCTCTTTTTCAAATTAAAAAAATCATCTTTTTCCTCTGGAGAAGAAGTTAGTAATGCATTTTTCCATTGAAATTCGAAACAGCATAACAATATTTGAAGAAGGAAGAATAGTTTTCGAACTTGAAGTCAATTCTGGACTGTCTAATGAATTCACTAACAACCAAACATATCACCGAGAATACAGGAAACATCCAAATGGCATGAGGACTGCTTCAAGCTTAACGTAACATGTGCAAACCCTAAAGCTAAGTACTCTAATAAACCTCAATGCCACAGGAAATTAATAGCTCCAACAAAGAAATAATATAAGGAAACAACAAATCATCACCCGGTCAAACATTATGGTTTTCAAATACACAGTGAACTAAAATTGTCCCGGGAAATTTGCCCTACTGGATTGTAGTTATGAAAGCAATGTCAAACTGTAATTGAGCTGTGATCCATAATTAAGGCCAATCGAACCGTTGTGCCTTATTGTTAATAATTACCCTTATATTCTTATCACTATACTATTTTTTACAGAGATTAATTGACTACTTACGAGTGGAGGTGGATGTAGCTGACTCTGGCTCAGAAGCACAGACGACTTGTCCCCAATTTCTTCTCACGATAGCAATAAATTTTGTCTCATCTTTTGGGTTCTTCATGAATAGCCTTCTTTGGCTGAAATGCTGATTGAAAATCTTTGTAGAAGGAATGTCCACATGAGAGGGGAGATATAGGTTTCTAAGGCCAACACATTTTCCTGCACAAGCCATAATATTATCACGTCTCTGCTCACACCTCAAGTTCTTCAGAGCAGTTTGTGTACTATTTCTAGTCTGTTTTTCCCATTTGATAAGCTCAAGCTATGCATTACAAATGTTCCCACAGCTATAGTACATATAAACTTCAGTTTCAATGAAAATTCTCGGTGCAGAATAATCCGACATACAGGTAATAGTGTTCTTATAATGGAATCCTGTAACTTATGTGGGGAGGCTAAATTTGGAAGAATTTAAATTGTGCAGGAAGCAAATGTGATAATTTTGGATTAGCTGGGTATGAAATTCAGGGGTGGTAGTAGTCACGCTGTAATTGTATGGTGAGAACGGAGTATCCTCCTTCCTATATAAATGTGTGGTTACCATTGGCCCTCTGTCATCCCCTCACTCTATTGCAAAATGAAGGATGCTGACATGGAAATCAACATATGGAAGATTAACCACTAATTTTAAAAGAATATATATATATATATACCTCTGCTCTTTCTAAGCTAATAGGTGGCCTTGGGCAGAGGGGAACCCTACCTGGATGTTAATTATTTAATGTATTTAATTAATACAAAGTAATTTAGATAGAAGAGTTATGGCATAATTAAAACAGTTATGAAAATTAAATAATTAAAAATGTGATATTTAATTTGACAATTAATGATGAAATGTTGTGGCATGAATCAATTCACTAATGTTTTATATTTTATTGTTGGCTTTGATAAAGATTTTTAATTCTATAAAATGTTTACCTTCAATTTGTAATGGGGAGGACACACCTCTTTGGAATTAACAAACATATGTTTGATATAAAAAACTCCAACAAAACTCTTAAAATGTGTTATTAAGTACTTAATATGGATGCCACATTAACAAAGATATGCAAATTGAGTATAATAAAGATATTCTAAAACATATGTAGAAATAATAGATAAAAACACACACACAAAACTAAGTACATGTAGTTTGTCCTAGATAAAACCCAATATAAAGTTAAAAATTCAAGTTGTAGAGAGTGAATATGCTTTGTTCCACTATTACAAGGCTTGATTATAGATACATAATTTCTTAAACAACATCAATGAGCTCACAAAACAATTTTGGAGCTTCTAATGCACTTGTAACACACTCTTACATAACTTGAACTTGCTTTCACACTTGCATTAGCCTTAAAGATAGATTACAACCACCATACAATAAGAGTCAACCACTTCTTAAATGTGGAAAGGTAAGATATGACCTTCCTTCAACTTCTCAACCTTACAAAGATGGAAAAGTAATTGACTAAACCAAACATCAAGTATTCAAATTCTTCATATTCTATTCATTTGCATCAAAACGAGCTCACTAGTTCCACTAGCCTTAAATACACTTTGGTAGCTATTTTAATGTCCAAAAATGTTTAGGATTTCTATGTAAATAGATTTTTATGAGTCTTATAAAGAGAAAATTGTATTAAAGTTTGCTCACTTTGCTTAGTGCATTCTCTACAGGGTCTTCCCATTAGTTCTCACTTAATGCATTTGGAGATTATCAGTCCCCATTGTCCTATTTGTGCATAAATTGAAATGTTGAAGCATTTCTTTTGGTTTTATTCCAAAGCTTAAGCTATTTAGATTTGGATTTATGGTTTCTTTCAACTTGTTAGGTAAGAATCTATTTCCTAGCACATATGATTCTTTTGGGGGATTAGTCCAATATTATCAATAAATTCGTCTAGATATAGTATGCTTTTAGTGTAGAAATTTTACTCAGTATTTAGAAAGGTAGATTTTTTTTTTTGAGATATTTTTTTGATATTCATTTCTCTATTTATATTAAGTTGGTGATATATTCAAATGTTATTTTGTAAATCTAGGTGCAAGCTAACATGGTTACACGTGAGGTTTCTCACTTTAGGGTTTTGTTAGATCACTATGACAATGATCCTTGTGTAGTTACTTATATCTTGCTAATTTCCCCTTCTTGAAGTGGTCATTCCCCTCCTAGAGGGTGTTGGCATGGATGTAGCCACAATTTGTAGCTTTGTCATGATTCTCATGGTTCTCCTCTATCATGATGTAGATCTTGGGGATGGTCCCAACACTCTTGCCAACCCTCTAATACTTCACAAGCCCATGGCCGGGGTGGTTTGAGTAGGAAAAATGATAAATTTCTTAGACTAGAATAGATGATTTCCCTTATCAAGAATGATAATCCATCTCTAGATGATGCTCACTAGGAGTAGACCTTTGAAGATGTTGCTAATATGGTTGAAATCCCCCTTCAATGGTCAAGACTTGCCAATTGAATGGAAAAATCTAGAGGATTGTGATCCACCAACTATTAGCTTTATTTCTCTTGATGCTTAGTCTATAGTTAATCCATATTTAGAAACTTGTTAATATTGTTGATGTTATGGGATTTGACTAGCCTAGACATCAATTTGTGATTCCACTCCACCTACCTTTGTGGTAAATATAGTATAAAATATTTTTGTATAAAGTAATATAATAGAATCTTAATCATAAAAAAATGTTGTATAGTGAAAATAAGCTTTTGGGTGAATATAGGCATATAAGGGCATCTTCTAGAAGCATCTAGTAGCCCAAAGGTGGCAAAGGAAAAGGATGAGTCACCTAATTTTGGAGATGATGTTTGGAAAATTATAGATGTCAAATGTGGTAGAGGTGGAGTTCAAATTTGGGTAGAATTTTATTTGGGCCTCAAAGGAGCTTGGAGAAGATATTTTGTTTGGAAATATTTTATTTATCCTTCCAGGTTAACATCATTATCTTAGCATATATGAATTTTTTGGGGGGTTGGCCCAATATTTTTGCTAAATTCCTCCATATATGGCATTATTTTAGTGTAAATTTGTTCACTATTAGAAAGGTAGGGATATAACTCTTTTCTCTAGAGCCTTTGTTGATACTAATTTCTTTGTTTATACTAAATCAATGATATTTTCAAATGTCCTATTGAATATCCAGCTACAAGCCAACGAGGTTACACTTAAGGTTGTTGATTTGTAAGTTTTGATATATCACTAGGGATCATATACTCCTTGCATAGTTGCTTGTCTTTCAAAATTCCCCTTCTCACAAGTCATTCCCCTCCTAGAGGGCATTAACATAGGCATAGTTGTAATTCTCAACCTACTCATAGATCTCATGGTTCTCCTCTTCCATGATGTAAATCTTGGGGATGGCCCCAACAGTCTTTCCAACTCTCTACTATTTCACAATCCCATGGTTGGGATAATTTTGGTAGCCAAATGATAAATTTTCTAGACTATCATTGGAAAATTTCCCTCTCATGAATGCTAATCCATCTTTGAATTATGTTTGCTCGAAGTAGAACATTGCAGATGCCACCAATATGGGTTGGGAACCTCCCTTTGATCAAGACTTTCTAGCTAAATATGGGAATCTACATTTGTCATTCTTCTACTCCCACTTCTCCCTCATTTATTTCTTCCTCTCCTCTTCCTTCTCTCCTTTTTCACTACTCTCTTTTCTTCAAATCCCATGTTTTTTGTATAAATATATATTGGATTCAAGCATTGAGAAATTTCATGCCTTTGGAAACCTTGAATTAGTTGGGATTAAAAATCTCTAATTCATTTGGTAAGTACTTTTCCATGAATTCTAGGAAGGTTCATATAATTAATTGTCATACAACACGGGGAATGCTTTTATCTAGAAAGGTAAATCTTATTATTGTTAATTGTCATACAACACGGGGAATGCTTTTATCTAGAAAGGGGAATGATTCAAATGGATTAATTTTATGCCATTGTTCCTCTCCATGATTAAAATTTTTAATTTTACAAATAAAAGTAAATGTTACACACAATTGAAAACCTAGATATAGTATTAAATGAAATTCTATATGTGGGAAAATTGACCTAATTGGTTTATAGGTTGTTGGGATGCTAAGGAAAATATTAATCTATATGTGTACCCACAACCTTTAAAACTTCTAGTAAATTATTTATGGAGCGTGTCTTTTGACAGTTCTTGTTTAAATGAAGGATTCAATGTAGTGGTTGCATTGATTTCCCTTGATGATAGGAGCTTCACTTTTTCCTTAAATTTGACCTTTCAATGCATTAATAGTATTATAAAATATAAGAAATTATTATTAGGCTTTAGTGTTTCTCTCAAGCATGGGATAAAGTGACTCAACATCTATGGTGATCCAGAGTTGATAATTTCTTAGGTTAGAGGTCTTTATGTAGAAAATACTCAAAATTTAAAACAATATATAACTAATACATGGGATACAATTAAATTATTTGATGCCTTTGGTATCAACTGGATTGAGTTTAAATCTAAAAAAATGTTGATGTTTGGTTATCTTGTTATTTTATCTATCAATTTTAATGCAAATTAGGTGTCTCTTCTATGTACTTATAGAGTTAGAGTGCTAGCTAGGACTTTAATACTAGATAACATCTATAACTCGTAAGTATTTTAAGATGATGACCAATTATCTAGGGGAATATGATGAAGAGCTCATAGATTGGGAATCCATGATTAAAAATAAAGATAGAAAATAAAACCTTGTTGGAGCTAATACCATTTAGCTAAAAACTCATACTACCCCGAAAGGATTGGTTGCATTATAGAGAGAATTTGATGAATGCAATCAATTTAAGGTCATAAACAAGTTAGTTAATGCTGTTGACTTGGAAAAAGGTAAACTTGGGTGCTAAATTATCTCCAATGATGATTCATTAGAAAGAAGCTCAAACCCATTAAAAATAAATTCCTTATTTCTTTATTCATAAAGTTTAAGAAGTGTATTTATTAGTCTTATGATTAACTATTTAGACATACAAGGAGGACCTATTTCAATATGGTATTCCATTACAACCTGACACAAAACCTTTTCGAAAAAAGCAACGATCTATCAATTCAACATTAGCTTCTCAATTGGAAAAGGAAGTTTCAAAACTTAGAATGGTGATACTATAAAACCTATCAAACATTCTTCATAGGTTTCCTATTTATTACCTATAGGGAAGAAGAGTGGGTAAATAAGATTTTTAAATTTGAACATGACCTTATTAAAAGATGATCATTGTTTCCTAAGATGGATACTTTATTGCATAAGGTAATGGGTCTAAACTAATGAAAATGATGGATGGTTTCTATAGTTAAAATTAGGTTGCTACCAAATAATTAAAACAACATAAGATACATTTAACCAATCCATTGGTGCATATGCCTACATATGTGTGTCATTTGGATTGACGAATGTTGTATCAACCTTTCACAAATCCATGGATGTAGCCTTTTCAGGAATAATTAATGAAATCATGGTTGCCAATTAGGATGATTTTACAACATTTTTATAAGGATATAAACGAATAATGTAATCATGTGGATCTCATCTTGAAGATATTTCTAGAGAATGGCCTTGCATTTAACCCCTAGAAATGTATATTAAGCATTGAAGAAGAAAAATCACTAGGACATATTGTGTCAATGAAAGGAGTCAAGATTGACCTTGGAAAGTTTAAAGCTATAGAATTCATTCCTCAACTTAAGAATATAAAAGGAATTCAATCTTCCTTTGGGAATATGAATTTTGTGAGAAGGGTTGTGCCTAAATAAGCTAATAAAAATAAACCCATCTTCAAAATATTAAAGAAAGTGAAATTATAAAGTGGGAAGGAGAAATTGCAATGTCCTTTCTAAGAATTAGGCAAGATTTGAAATAGATGACCATGTTGGAAAGACCTAATATTCTAATCCTTCCCAATTATTATTTTTTCTTGCTTCCATGCCATGGCAATAATTATTTTAGAAAATAACAAAGAAGTTTATTAGCATCTTATTGCATTTTTTAGTAAATCACTAAAAAATGATAAACAAAAGTATTCCACCAAAAAAGATAGGCGTATGCATTGATAAAGGCTATTAAATATTTTAGATTGAATATCTCATTGGAGATAAAGGAATAGCATATGTACCTCACTCAACATTAGAGATATTTTCTCAACAAGAGGCATCTAGTAGAAAATGTAGATGGATCTAAACAATCCAAAAATTTGACTTAGATATTTAGATTACAAAATTTGTCAAAGGTTAAGGACTTTCTAGGCTAATGATTAAAACATATTTAGAAGTTACAAAGGTAAATGTTGTAAATAGAAAATTTGCACTAGTTCCTTAATTTTTATGGACAATATTTGTTACTTTAATATTGTTTTTTAATTAATTAATTTGACATGTCTATCTAGTATGAATGGTAAACAATAGAGGACTTTCATGCTCTTTTCTCAAAAGTATATCTTGATAAAAGGTGAACCAATGCGAAAGTATCTTATTATATGAGTTGAGACTTATTACTAGGTCCATCACAACTACTACTCTCCAAATATTAGTCCAACCCATGGTTTCATTCCTAGGAAAAGAACAACTTGTCAAGATACACCATTACTTAAACTTTTCTTTTCAATGGTTGCACAACAATGAATTTCTAGGAACTTTGTAAACTAGAATAGTGGTAATCCATTGATTCCTTGAGTTTTTCTTGCTACCTAGGATCCTATTGCTACTAATGTTCTAAAATCCCTTCTAAAATTCACTATAGAATATTTTAAAAGCTAGGAAAAAGATTTGCAAGATGTGGTAGATATTTGTACTATGTATTATGTCACTAATCAAAACATAGCACTAAGGTTACTAGTGATTTTATTCAAAGGTAAGGCTTTAAATTTGTACCAACTAGCTACCTATAACTCTATTTCTTCATAGGACTAGATGAGAGACCAATTTTTGGAATTATTCAAAGAGAAAGGGAAAACTATTCATTATTACAACTCATCAATGTTAAAAAGTTCCACAAGAGGATATAACTTATTTCAATAAGACCTAAGAATAAACATAGACATTTGCCTCCAACTAACATGGAATTTGTGTTTTACCTCAAAGATTTTAGCTTAGATATTTTAGTAATGTTACAATCAGTTGGAGAAAAATATTTTCCTGCAATATTTGACTTAGTATTCCAATCTAAAAATAACTTGATATGTGTAGGAAGATTGCCACCTAGACTAACCTTGTTGATTTTCCCATAAATTTCACTCCTAGTACAAGTTAATCTTCAAACCATGAATCTGTAGGTGTAAAATTCATGTTTTACCATTATTTACAACATTTATTTTACTCTACAGATTAACCATTTGCTTAGATGGTGAGTTATGAATTTTGAACAAACCTTTCCTTCCATTTTCTGAAATTCGATTTTCTCGAGATTACTTTATATACACATCATTTAACGAATCTAAAAACAGCAATTTGACCCACAATCTCTTGTATTTGGTTGGTTCAATAATGATATTCTACTAAATTTTCATGGTATCAGAACTGATTGAGTTAGATTGTGTTTTGAATTTGGAAAAACCCATTTTTGAGTCTCTCTGAGTATTGAAGCATAAATCCCATGCGTGGCTTCGTTGAAGTTTTTGTGTGACATCGTGGAAGCAACGAAAGGTTTATTGCACCATAGAGCAGGTCAATTTCGTGTCTGGTTTGAATTTTGGATTTTTGGTTCAAATTCAAATTACATTTAGGCCTATCAATAGATGGTTTGAATCTAGTTAAAAATTCAAAGTTTTTGTACATAATGAATTTGTCTGGAAGTGGCATCTGCGTGCAAAGTTCAAATCGATCCTTGTATTTGCAGCAAAGTTTGAATCGATACTTGTATTTGCAACAAAGTTTAAATCGATCCTTGTATTTGTAATTCGCGTTGAAATATCCATATCTATTCATTTATTTTACACTGTGCATAGTAAAGGCATTGGAATTGCAGGCAGAGCGTTCAAATCTAGGCAAGGAATTTGAATTGCAGGCTTCAGCACAGCAAAGTGAAGGCCGTTAGGTATCAATTTTTTTTTAAGGGGCACACTATTCATCCTAAAAAATCATATTTTTTTGAGGTAAAAAATATCCTAGGGCTTATGTCACCAAAAGAAGGGGAAGTCTCCAAAGGAGTTAAGCTTTTGGTTATATGGTATGGTCACAACTAGTCAAAGGGGGCTTAAACTTCATCTTCATTTTCTTAAATTTTCTTCTTTTAAATTTGTGAAAACATTTTTTTGGTTCAAAGATATTTTTGTAAATTTCATTTGTGGATATAGGTAAAGCAAGAAAAAAAAAAATTGATGTAACTTTTGATTAGCAACTTGAAATAGAGTTCCATTTTTTTTAAGTGATTAATTTTTTATGTTCTATCCATTGGAAATTATTTTGCACTAAAATTATAAAGTTTCATTTTTCATTTCAATTGGACTTGCCTACGCACTAAAATTATAAAGTGTCATTATTATTTTATTATTATTATTATTATTATTTTTGGAGGGGGGACGGGGGGAGGGGGAAGGGGGATGTGGTCTCTTCTATTCAATCTAGTTGGGGTGTGTTTTTGTGTTGTGTGCACTTCCTTCTATTTTTCAAATTTCACACTTCTATTTTTGCTTCAACAAATAAACTCAAATCATGGATGGATATTTACCTATCACTCCTTTAACTCCATTTAATTACCATCAATGGAAAAGTAAGGTAACTTATACTAAAGAAAAAGGAGTTCTATAGAGTAACAATGAGACCTAAAAAATAACCTTTTGATGAGAGTGATAAAGTTAAGTGGTTCAAGAAGTGTGATCAATATTTTGGATTCTTATGTCTAACTATGTCTTTTGAACTTCTCTTTCATGTTGAAGCTTTAAATGCACCTAATGAAGTTTGGATAGCTTTAAAAAATTCTTTGGGAAGCAAGATGAGATGAGAAGCCATGAGTTAGGGAATAAGCTAATTATTTTGAGACCTAGTTCTTTTGACACCTTAGAAGAATTCTTCACTTGATTTAAATCACTAAGGTTGCAACTTAAGGAATATGGAATAGAGAAAAAATATGATGAGTTAGTTCACTCTATTCTCTCCAAGATAAATCCTAATTACTTAGTGTTTGTTTCAACCTTTTACTCCACTAAGAGTACTATGGATGCCACTTGGAAAATTCTCTCTTTAGATGAATTTATTGCCAACCTAACTAGGGAGCAAGATAAGTTAATTTAGATGGTGACATTGAAGTCTACAAAAACTCAAGCCCTTATTTCTAGGAAAGGTAAACAAAAGGATTCAAACCAAGGGAAGAAGAAATCACAACAAAAGGACAAGGAGACTAACAACACTAAGAACAAAAAATTGAGTCCTCCAAGCCTAATACTAAAAGCTCTTCAAATCAAGGGAAGCCTAAGAAAAAAAAGAGTTAAGTGTGCTTGCTTTAAGATGACTGGACATGGTGAGCACAAGTGTATGAAGAAACAAATTGACCACCTTTCTCATCTTCTTCAAAAGAAAAATATAGGGTTCCTTGATTCCATCAAGCCATCCTCATCAAACTAGGAATCAACTAAGGCTAAGTAAAAAGAAAAATCTAAGGGAAAGGCTCTAGTTGCTACAACTTTCACATCATCTTCATCTTGGATTATTGAATTTGGTACTTCTCACCACATGGGTTCATCACATGTTGAATTCTCTTCCTTAGAGCCTTCTACATGTCTACTATCACCTTGGATGATGATACCCTAGCTTTAGTTATAGGGAGAGGGTTTGTTGAAGTTGAAGGAGGAATATTCATAAATGTTCTAAGTGTACCTTAACTTTAAGCTAATCTCCTATCAATGTATCATAATACTCACATAGGGAAAGGTATGAGAGTAATTTTTATTCTAGGTATAGTTGAGATCAGAGAGTTAGACAACAATGATTTAGTATTTGTGGGAAGGGCAGATCACCATTCTAGGTTATATACCTTCTCACATTTTGCATTTGATGTTTCTCCCATAAAATTTCTTACTCATTCAAATGAGATTATAAAAATTAATATGGAATGAATAGTTTGGCCACCTTAACTACCATTATCTTGAGAAATTATCAAGCTCGTCTCCTTCTTCTTCATCTCAATATGAGAAACATAAGGGGCAAGCATTTCTTACTTTTGTAGATTTCAATTCAGA
Organism: Sequoia sempervirens; assembly: GCA_007258455.2. Lineage (NCBI taxonomy): Eukaryota > Viridiplantae > Streptophyta > Pinopsida > Cupressales > Cupressaceae > Sequoia > Sequoia sempervirens. The sequence continues at coordinate 1,014,523,974 of VDFB02271358.1, read as the reverse complement.
TAGGTGGATCCTTGATTTAGGAGCTTCACATCATATGACTTCGTCCAAGGATATGTTATCTTCATTTGATTCTTGTTTATCACCACCCATTTTGATGGCCAACAACACTTCTTTGGAAATTTGTGGGAAGGGGTCTATTGACTTTGAAGGTGCAACATTTAATGATGTTCTATGTGTGCCTACTTTGTCAAGGAACATCCTTTCCATCTATAAAATTACACATAGTGGTACAAGAGAAGAAGAGAGACAAGGTTCTCACAAGTTCCAGGAAGTGACTACATTGTAGCTTCACATGGTTTGGGAAAGGCATCTTTCAACATCAACACAGGGAAATTTGAGCAGCTTTCAGAGACTTCTTACATTTTGAGGGTTCTTCCTTCTTCACTTGTGGATTGGGGAGACTTCATTCATGCACCTTTGGTATTGTTTCTTCCTAAGGGGAGGAACGTTGTTCAACAGTTTTGGAGCAGCGTCTTCATTCCTTCTTGAGCATCTTCCATGGGTGATCATTGTACATTGAGGGGGGCTACCTTGTCTCTCTTCTTCTCTTGTACCACTATGTGTAATTTGATAGATGGAAAGGATGTTCCTTGACAAAGTAGGCACACATAGAACATCATTAAATGCTCCACCTTCAATGTCAATAGACCCCTTCCCACAAATTGCCAAACAAGTGTTGTTGGCCATCAAAATGGGTGGTGATGAACAATAATCAAATGAAAAGAACATATCCTTGGACGAAGTCATATGATGTGAAGCTTCTGAATCAAGGATCCACCTATCTGAATTGGAATCTGCAAAAGCAAGAAATGCTTGCCCCTTATGTTTCTCATATTGAGATGAAGAAGGAGATGAGCTTGATAATTTTTGTTTTTAATTTAAAAAACTTTTACAATATAAAAAAACTGCGAATAAAATATTTTGAATGATTTTTTTTTTGAAAAAATATTTGCAGAAAATACATAATTTTTTAAAAAAATAAATAAATTGTACCGATTACGTAGGTTGGCCATACGACCAGCTTGCTAATTTTTTTTGCCTCGATGGACAACTTTCTTCGATTTGGATGATTTGGCAATCAATCTTAGGGTTTTTGGCCCTTCTGAGCACAATGGCGATGTCCTTTTCAGCTAAAAATGCTCCAAAATGGTAGCTAGGTCCTGGATCTAGCAACCATCTCCAATCTTCAACCCTTTGTAGATTTGGCCTCCAATGTCCAACTGGGACGAAACAAAAGGAAAATCTGACTATCTCGGACACTCCGAACACAATGGCAAGCTCAGATTTGATGCAACAAGCTCCCAAAATACACCTGCAATACAAGGCCAAAAATGGAACCCTCCAAGAATCTCTCCAAAAAACAAACTAAAGGCACTCCAATAGCTCCGATACCATGTAAGAATTGGCTATAAAGGTAGCCACCCAAGATCTAAAGGCCTAATAGAAAGCACAAAAGAGAGAGAATAGAAACAAGATGACAAGAATAAACTGTATTCTTATCAATAATGCAAATAGAATGGAATGATACAATGCTATGCAAAAGCACATAGGAGACCCCTTGATTATATAGCCAAGGTGAGAACATAGAAGGGCATAAGACTATGAAAAGTGTCACAATCTTATGACATGAGATAGCTATGAAAAGTTATCACTCCACCTAAGATGGAAAGGGATAATGTGATAATCACCACAAAAGGTGGATCACCCACAAAAGGTGGAGAGATAATCACATGTGTCCACAAAATGTGGAAGTGATAAAATAATGACATGTGAAGTCCACCAAAAGTGGAAAATCTCCAACAACCTCCTATGTGGTCCCTAAGTAAACTTCACTAATGTGTAATCATGACCTAGGACAAGGTACAACACTTTTAATTACACCAACACTAAGTTATCAAGACATAGTCATAAGATTGCCAAGAGTCATATTCTCTAAGGGTCTTTGTGAGGGTTGTACACTTGGTAAGAATCTTGAAGAAAAAATTGACGAAGGAAAATACTATAGGGATACACAATCTTTGGAGATACTTCATAGTGATGTATCAAGGGAATTTCCCCATCCATCTATTACTAAGGAAAGATATGTTTTCACCTTCATAGATGATTTTTCCAGATATACATAGGTCTAATTCTTAGATAGAAATTTGAAATCTTTGACAAGTTTCAAGATTTCAAGGCGCTAGTTGAGAAACAATAAGGGAATGCCATCAAATTTTTTTGAATTGATAATTAGGGAGAACATGTCAACATTTTAAAGCTTGAACAATTTTCTTAAAAAAGGTTTTTCCTTATACTCCTCAACAAAATGGTGTTACAAAATGTAAGAACAAATTCTTGAATGAGATGGCTAATTGTATGATACACTCCAAAGGTCTTACACCGCAATATTGGGTAGAAGCAATCAAATGTGCTTGTTACATATACAATAAAGTTCCTCACAAAGCCTTGAAGGGTATCACTCCTTTGAAAGCTTAGACAAGAATAAAACCATCAATTGAGCACTTTAGGGTCTTTGGATCTCCAATTTTGACATGAATACCTTAGCAACATCACAAGGCTATGGATCCTCATTCCAAACCTTGCATCTTTGTAAGTTATTTAGATGGTGTAAAAGGATATAGGCTTCTCCATCCAACTACACATGATTTGTTCATTAAGATAAGTGTTAAGTTTTAGGAGGGTCCTACTGACTCTACACTTGACATTTTACATTTTATTGAGGACTCACTTGGTTTTGATGATACTTTTGATGAATTTGATCATCCACAATAGGCTCCTGAGGAAGAGTTTTTTTATTTTGACAATGAGGATAGTGATGTGGAGACATATTCATCTAATTCATCACATGATTTAGAAGATGATGTTTTAGCACCTAACTCACCTAATTCTCACCCTCTTTGGGCTAGACATACACTTTATAGTGCAGTCACTTGGGTAGGGAATCCAACATATAATAGATGTACACAATTAGATAATCAATAGGGGCCATATGATTTTTTAGCTTCTTCCTCTGATCCATATATATTTCAAGAGGCATTAGACATACTTGAGTGGGATAGGGATATGCAAGAGGTATATGATTCCTTACTCAAAAATCACACTTGGGATTTGACTTCATTTCATAAGGGAAGGAAGATGGTTTGATGTAAGTGGGTTTATTGGACCAAGTTTGTAGTAGATGGGTATGTTGATAAATACAAGGCACACTTGGTTGCTAATGGTTTTTCATAGGTTTTTGGAATTGACTACAATGAGACCTTTGTACCCATGGCTAAGATAAATTCTATTTGAATCACGTTGGCTATTGTCACCGCATGCATATGGATAAGATGTGCATCAAATGGATGTGAAAAATGATTTTCTTTATGAAGACCTTAAGGAGGAGATCCACATGGAACAACCACCGGGGTTTTTTCAAGATTCATCCTTAGTGTGTAGACTTAAGAAATCCATTTCATGACCCCAAACAAGCTCCTAGGGCCTAGTAGGTCAACATTCTTTCCTTCCTTCTAGCTTTCAGTTTTACTCAGTTCCATTCAAATCATAATATGTACTTCTTGAAACAAGATGATTCATTATTGATATTGGTACTTTATGTTGATGATTTACTAATCACCAAGAGTTCTTCATCTACTATTGCAGTAGTGAAGTTAGCTCTCCAAAACAGGTTTAATATGACTAACTTGGGTTTACTACATTACTTCTTTAGCATTGAGATTTCATAGTCTGATACAAGGATGAATCTTGCTCATCCCAAGTACACCATTGATCTTCTTGGTAGGTTTCACATGGTTGACTACAATCCATATCCAACTCCCTTTCTATCTGGAGTCAAGATTGGGGTTGATCATACTACACCATTGGTCGATGCTAGCTTTATCACCAACTTGTTGGTAGTCTCATTTATTTGACGCATACTAGGCTTGGCATTTCATATGTTGTTAGCATGGTTTCAAGATTAATGCAGGAGTCTCATGAGTTGCATTGGGAAGCAACTAACATGATCCTCTACCATCTTTAGGACACTATCAAATTTAGGATTCACTATAGAGTTGGCACAGAGGTTGATTTGGTTGGCTATACAAATTCAGATTGGGCTTGTGATTCTCAAACTCACAATTCCACTTTGGGATATTATTTATCACTTGGTTTTTGTTCTATCAGTTGGTCTAGCAAAAAGAAACATGTTATTTCTTTACCCTCCATAGAGTTGAGTATCGAGGAGTTGTTAACACAAAAAATGAGGCTATTTGGATTTAAAGTATTCTCTTTAAGTTTGGTATTTCCTTCAGATAACCCATGGTTATTTATTGTGACAATCAAACTACTATCCAAATATGTAGGAAACTAGTCTAGCACCAATGAACATAACATAATGAGATTTATATGCATTTTATTCGGGAGATCATGCACGGTTAGATCATTAACTTAGTATTTTGCTAGTCTTTAAAGAAGGTTGTTGAAATATTCACCAAAACTTTTATTAAGAGCAAGTTCATTCATCTATGAGATCTTCTTGGGGTGCGATTCACTTCATCAACAACATCATCCTTGGGGGAGCCTTATATTCCTCTTCATTTACACTCATTTGGGGGGGAGTTTTTCCTAGAGTTTTCTCCTCTTCTTTATGAGTCACATTGTACCTGGGTACCTCATGATGCATCATTACCAGGATCCAATTTTTTGTCCCCACCTAAGATATGCTTAAGGGGGTGTTGGTGTAAACTTCATGTTTTACCATTATTTACACTATTTTTTTTAATTTGCAAGTTAACCACTTGCTTAGGTGGTGAGTTGGTAGTTAGAGGTATTTATTTCTTAGTTTGTTATAAATTTTGAACAAACCTTTCCCTCTATTTTTTATAATTTGGTTTTCTCAAAATTTCTTTATATACACATCATTTAATGAATACAAAAAACATCAATTCAAACTACAATCCAATGTATTTGGTTGATTCAATGTTGGTATTCTTCTCAATTATCTTGGCTTTATTTTTATGGTAATCCTACTTTAAGAAATTCTCAAGATCTGAAATTTGGGTATATTTATCCACAATTCAATGTCCACTTCCTCTACCTCTTCCAAGATAGATGATGTCAAAAAAATGCTCCAAATTTTTTTGAATGAGATTGCCAATTTGAAAATATAGTAGCATCGATATCCTAGGCTACCTAATTAGAATAGCCAGGGCCCTAGACTTTGTTATCTACCTAATGAATACCAAAATTATCCTTCCTTTTAGAATCAAATCCAAACTTAGAATTATTCTTAGCATCCATCATAAAATCAACTTGTCCCTCTAGATATGTCATTACAATATATTCCAAATATACCCATAAGAGACATTGTCCCAAGATAAAATAACTTTGTGGAAGAAACCATGTGGTGCTTCCCTTGTAATGTTTCTTGTAATTCTAAGACTTTTCTAAGAGGAAATACAATAGAGAATCACTACACAAAGACAAGATACTAATACACAAGGAATTCTATTGCCAATACCCTCACTCCAACCTCTAGGAGTGCAAAGTGTTGTTTATATAGCCCAAATGCATGAAATGCATTTGCAACACAAGAAGAAATCATCTTAGAACATGCATTATTTTCCAATATGGAAGAGAAGAAGTAGTGTTTTCAAATGTCATTATTAGCAATGGATTGACCAAAGCCAAAACAATAATGAAATTCCTACCACAAACCCCCTTAAAGAGGTTGAAGAGATCCTAGTTGAAGGGGCACCCTACAAGAAAATAGTAGAATGCAAGGGACATATATATGTATAATACAAAATACAATGTCCATAGTATACATCAAGCTACCAACAACACTTGCATAAGGAAATCTGGTCATGTCCTCTATCTTGATAGGAGATTTTGGGAAATCCTCCACATAAAGCTTTGTCCCCTGCATAATAGGAACAACTAACTATCTTAAAGTAGTCATGTTGAATCTCTCCAACACAAATTTTGCATACTCGCTCTGGCTAAGCCAAAGATTTTTTTTCTCTATCTCTTCTAATCTCAATCCCTAGAATATACCTCGCTGCACCTAGATCTTTCATCTCAAACTGTGTTGACAAATGAGACTTCAAATCTAAAATCATACTTTTTTCATTCCTTATAAATAGCATATCATCCACATACATTACAATAATGAAAATGCGACCATTCTTAGTCTTGTAATAGACACAATGGTCATATTTGGATCTCAGAAATCCCAAGGAAAATGCATAGGTTTCAAACTTCTAGTACCACATCCTAGGAGATTGCTTCAAACCATATAAAATTTTCTCAACTTGCACACCAAATTTTCTTTCCCTTTCACAATGAAATTCTCCAATTGTGACATAAATTTCCTCATCCAAGTCACCATGAAGGAAAGGTGTCTTCACACCCATTTTCTCAACTTCGAAGTCATAAGCTAGTGTAAGTGATAATAAGAACCAAATGGATATCAACTTGGCTATAGGAGAGAAAATCTCCCCATAATCTATTCCCTCCACTGGGGAATGTCCCTTCATGACCAACCTTTCCTTATGCTTCTTAAAACCACCATCAGGACCCATTTTATTCTTGAACACCCATTTGCATCTAACAAGCTTACGTCCTTCTGGTAAGGGTACCCGATCCCATGTAGTATTCTTTTTCAAAGCCACCATCTCTTCATTCATGGCTTCCATCCAGGAATATGCATCACACATACCTATAGCCTCTCTCACTATCCTAGGCTCATCAGTGTTAGAAATCAAAGTAAATATGCAACTGGATTCTAACATATAATACCCAAATCTATTTGATTGTCGTCTTTCTCTTGTATACCTCCTCAATGGATGAGGTTGAGTTTTTTTCTATTCTTGAGAGTTATCAGAGCTGCTACAACTCTCCTCATTATCAAGTCCACTAGGAGTGCATAGTTCATCCTTTTTAGGAGTGGGTGGAATTTGAACTACCTCCTTATTTTTCTCTTCCTTCTCTGATTGTAGATCAACTGAGGAAGGTTTTAGCTCATGAAATATTACACTTCTACTATAGAGAACCTTCTTTGCAACTCAATCCCAAAGCTTGTACCCATTCACACTGACACCATAACCAATGAAGATACATTTCACTGCCTTATTATCAAACTTAGATATTTTCACATCAAACACATGAGCATATGCCTCACAACCAAAGACTCATAGATGTCTCATTGAGGGATTCTTACCAGACCATGCCTCAACATGTGTCTTTTTGATAAGAGTCAAAGTAAGAGACCTATTAATCAGGTAACATACATTAAGAATAGCTTCGGCCCAAAAGTTTTGTTCAAGGCTAACACCACTCAACATACTCCTAGCCCTATCCATCAATGTTCTTTACATCCTCTTTGCAACTCCATTTTGTTGTAGGGTGTATGGAGTTGTCTTGTGTCTGTCAATCCCATGGTCCTTATAGAACCTATCAAATTTTGTGGAACAAAAATCACCACCGTTATCCATCCTCAAGAATTTTATTTTTCTAACAATCTAATTTTCAAACAAGGATTTAAATTCCTTAAATTGATTGAAAAATTAAATTTTACTTCTAAAGAAATACACAAATGTCCTTTTGGAATAGTCATCTATGACTGAGATAAAATACATAGATCTAGACAATGAAGAAACATTGACTAGACAAAACACATCAGAATGCACATAATCCAAAACCTCAAAAGATTTATGAGAACTAGAATAAAATGAAGCACGATGTTTTTTTCCATATATACAATGTTCATAAAAATCAAACTTGAGATTACAATCATCAAGGCCTTTAATAAGGCTCTTATTTTTTAGGGCTCTAAGACCCTTCTCACCAATATGACCAAGCCTTTGGTGCCACAATTTTTTTTTCTCAGTAGGAAGTTTCATTTCCAAAGCATTGGCACCCTTAGGTACCCAAAAAGCATGACCATCAAATGTAGACACCATAGTCTTCTTCTGTACTCGATCGGATGGTGGGGATGAAGAATCCAAAGCCCTTTTCTTGGGCTTCATAGAAGTACTATTGCACTAAACTATGCATGCATCTGGCTTATATATAGAGTGCCAATCTAAACACCCTTAGCAAGCACCATAACACCTCTGGTCATCTTGCATCCACTACTCAAGAAAATAACTTGCACTCCTGCATCACCCAACTTACTCACTAAGAGTATGTTTCATGCCAAACCAGGGATGTGCAGTACACCATCAATCGCCGTCACTCTACCATCAAGGAATTGAATCTTGACTCTTCCGCGACCAACAATCTTCAAGTGAGAGTCATCACCTAGATACACCTTCCCATAGTCATACTCTTCATACTTTGAGAACAAACCTATGCGAGAGATCACGTGGAAAGAAGCACCTGAGTCAATCAACCACACATATATTCTAATGCATGAGTTTCCAAGACTGCAACAAATACATTTGCATCTTCATATGAGGACTCAAAATTAGATTTATCACTTTTCTTATTTTTCTCCTCTTTCCAGTCTTTTTGGAAATGTTTGGATTTCCCATAGTTCTAGCTTTATCTTTGGAATTTTTACCAGGAGACTTAGATCTCCTTAGAGACTTGGACTTAGACTTCTTGTTCTTTTTCTTTCCTTTCTCCTTCGATCTACCACAAATCGATAGGGCCTCCTTGGTCATCTTAGAAGACTTCCTTTGCATCTCTTCAGATAACAACGAAGCAACCACATCTTCCATCTTGAATGTGGTCCCACGAGTCCAACAAAGAATGTAACAAAAGCATGCAATAGTCCTCATCTTCAATTTTCACACCAACAAAACCCAATTGAGCCATTAGCATATTAAATGCATTAAAGTGATCAACAATTGATCCTCCTTCCTCCATCCTCAAAGAATATAGTTTATTTCTTAGGAAAAGATTATTTACCAAGGATTTACCTTGATAAATATCACCAAGATTCTTCCAAAGCTCAGCTATAGTCTTCTCCTCATGGACATTTAGGAGCATAGAATTAGCCAAACATAGTCTTATTAGGCCCTTGGCTTTTTGATCCATTAAATTCCAATCCTCTTGTGAGGTTGTTTTTGGTTTTGTACTAGATATTGCAACCCACAGATCTTGGTCTTCGAGCATATTATCCATTTTGAGTTTCCACAACTCAAAATTGTTGTCATTAAACTTCTCCATCTCTATTCTTCCAAATGTGCTTGTCATCCTAAAACTACAACAAGATTACAAAGTTCTCTTTGCAATAACTCCAACTAAATCTAGACAAGCACAAAAAACCATTCTAACGCACCAAGAAAATAGAGGTGATCAAGCTCTAATGCCAACTGAAAGGAAAGGTGAGTGCATAAATGCCTCCCTAATGCAAATCAATTAGGGAAGAGGTTGTAAAAACTTTGTTTTAAATATTTATTTTTATAGCCAACTTAAGAATGCACATGCAATTAATTATTATTTTCAAATTTGAAAGCATTTAACACATAACACAAAATTTTATGTGGGAAAACCCTTTCAGGAAAAAACCCACACACCAAAGCATAGATCAATTATATTAAAGTAATATGGCAATTACATTAAATATTTAGAGTTTATGCTCTTCCAAGTGTTGATTCACCGTGATACAATTCTAGAGTGAATCTGATAGCATAATGGCATAGATATTACAATCACATTGCAAATAATAAATTCACTAAGGAATCAATATATATCCTTCTCATACATGGGTGTTGATTTTTTCCATGTGTCAATCTCTTAGTCTCTACATGCATGCAAACTGAAAATCAACAACATGCACAAGTTCCAAGTGACTCGATTAGCAACTTGTCAAAAATGTACGTGCATCCACCAACATGCAACAACATGCAAGCACACGCAAGGATTGCAACTCCAAAAATCAAGAAAATTCACATGCTAGGCATCCCATAGAGAAAATCAGATTTATTGCCAAATATATAAATCACCCACAACTCCTAGTCACTCTGAGTGACAATTCAATCTCCATTAAGCAAGTTTCCTCTTCAAGCTTCATTCAACAAGTCAAAAAAATGCCACATGGCATAAGGGAACTCCTCCTTGAGGTTTTTACAATTTGTAATGCTCAAATATTCCCCAAGGTGACAAGTGTCACCATCCTTGCTTTTGCTTTTCCAAAGAGATAAGTGTGCACACAAGTGGACCCCACCAATACATATTTTCAAAATACATTGCCACATGTCAAAATGACACCCATTCTAGAGGGTTTAATGCTTTCTTCTTTCCCAATTGAGTGCCCATGTGACATGTGTCACATCTTGCTCTTCATACCTTGCATGTAGGATGTCAACTCCCCATTGGGTCCCACAAAGTAACTTATCAATTTGGAAACAAATAGTATTGTATTTAATAGATTAAAGCATAAAATTAGGGATAAATAATTAATAAATTAATCAAGGGACTCACTAAGGTTGAGACACCTTAATCCCAATGGATTTTTTTTTTGATAAGCCTCCCACTACCTCAAAATTTCCTTCTCAAGTTTATGAATTAAATGATAAATAATAAAATAAATTTAGATTGTTAAGATGACCCAAGCCCTTTTGTTAAACCTATGAAAACTAAGCCTTCCACTCATAAAAATAGCAAAGGGTTTAGTGACCCTAGTTGTAAAAGTATTTAAAAAATCTTCTAAAAGGAAAAAAATCATTAATATTGATCGTGCCTTTAAACTTCAAAGTGATGGAAACAATGGAGGTATTATGGTAATTAATAAAAAATGGTAATTCTTCAATGGGATTGAGGAGCAATACTCTCCCCTCTTGTTTTGAAAGAATGAATGTGGTAATAATCCTCCCAATTAGTAACTATGTATTCCTCTTTTTCTTGCTTTCATGAAAATACTAATTCAAAATTTGACAGATCTTGAGGCCCATGACTAAATATTTGGTGAAATCCCTATGTAGATCCAAGAAAAATTGGATTATTTTTTGTAAGATAGGGGGACCACCACATGCAAGGCCCCAGGTCACAGAGGGCCAAGATACAAAAGACTGCCCTAACTTACCTTGGCTTAACAGGGTGTTAGGATATGCAGGAAAAGAATGATGAGGACTATAAGGTCCTTCAATCACTCTACAAACCCAAAATATAGAACAGGGCTAGGCAAGCCGATTTTCAAGTTCAACACTATGCCTCAGGAAGCTCTTTGCTTGAGGACATAAGTGCAGTCCTGGGATGACAACGCAATGCACTGGCATATCTCAAGTGTGCTAGCGTTTGTACGACTAGACAACTATAGAGACAAGGTCAAACCTAAGAAAACAAGCTAACAACCTAGCTAACTACTACTAAAGGGCCAAAATAACATGATTAAGTAAATAAAATACTCTCGAATGTGGTAAAGTAAAAATGCAAGGGTTAGGGTGGCAAGAAGGATATCACAAAGAAACTCATTCGCCAGCTAGCTTCTTGAGAATATGTTCACCTACACACAAAGAGGAGGAAAATGTTGGGTGGTTGTATAGGGGCCTACCTTAGTTAGACCCCCATTTAGGTGTTTCCACCTCCGTGGATAGCCAAGAAAGTGAGAATGATAAAGTAAGTACTATAATGAAGAATACCAAGAACACTACAAAATAGTAAGTGTGTTTACTCAACCAAGTAATAGAGGAGAGGAATGGGAAGCTTACCACCTCCACCAAAAGCACTCAAGGATCATGGAGGAGAGAATGAGAGTACTCGAGCCTCTGTTGCAATGGAATTGTCCCAAACTTGCTCTACTGAAGTGGTGGACTGAAGTTGTTACTGCTATGGAGTGCCAAAGTGCTGCTAGAATGCTTCGAAGTGCAAGAGTATGAGGAAGCTAATCTCTAAGCTTGGAGGAAGTTTCTAGAAGATGAAATGCTTGTTGAAGGAGTGAATTTGAAGAGAAGATGAAGAAAACAACCATATTCGGGTCGGTCGGCCAAAGAGGGCATTACAACTTGATCTCCAATGAGAAGTGTAATGCCCTACAAGTTCAACCGTAGGAATCTGTGAGGGATGTAAGGTAGATGTTTGCACGCTGCACAAGCGTACTTGACAAAAATTCCCCCATCAACACTCAAAATAGGTGCCAAGTGTGATGAAAGCAATGGGCTTAGGTGTAATTAAACCTTCGAACTTGGTTTTCTAAGGTGGAGAAGAGAAAAAGAGGAATTTTCATGAGGGGTGCAAATTCACTCTTATACATTTTTTCCCCACTTTAGTGAGCACGAGTACTGATGAGTGCTTGGTAAAGTAGATCAAGTAAGGAGTAAGGTTATAAATGTATACCTAAACCATTGAGGAAGTAGACCACAATCTGGCGAACCTGAAGGAACAGGGGAAGTGAAGGACTCGATAACTTCTCAAAACTATGAAGTTGAAGAAAGAAAGCATCTTATAGGCTCGTGGACCTACAAGGAGGAAACCCCTGAGATCTCTCAAATGAAGGAAGCCCCATGAAGCAAGTGCCTTATAGGTCCACAAACCTACAAGGAAGGTGTCCCCCAAGAAATCTCACATGGAGGATACTTGGGAAGCATCCCCCAATATATATTGCATGGAGGAAACCCAAAGGAAAAGCCCTACAGGCTCTCAGGCCTGCAAGGAGGTATCCCCCAAGATCTCTCACATGGAGAAAACCCAAGAAAGCAAACTCCGCAAAGTCAAGAAGCAGCCACGTAGGCAATAAGCGGACAGTCATGTAGATTGTCGATAATTTGGAATACTTTCAAAGGGGTCTCTTGGGAACCTATCGTGAAGAAGGGGGTCCACTCAAGGGATGCACAGTTTGAAAGCTGATGTTTTCTTTCTTAGAGAAATCCATCATTAAGGGATCCTGTTGAAAGATGTTCACTTCATCAAGGAATTTGAAAGGAAGAATATGCCCCCACATGAGGGGAAGATTAAAGTTGTTCCCACTTCGAAGGCAGGTTTTCGAGTCCTTTCTTTATGAACCTGTAATGAAGGAAACATGTTCCATTAGGGTTCCAAGTTGAGAATGTGATTTTGAAGAAATGTTTGTGAAGATTTTTGAGAAAAGATTCATTGGCAACGAATGCATTTTCTGAAAATTGAAATGTTGAAGAAAAGGCATTGTCACACATGAGAGGGACAACTCAAGAAAAGAAGAGAGAAAGATAAAGAGAAAACAAAACAAAAAAAGGACAAAGGGGTAGTCTAATATTTTGGGGTCAGAACTGCTCATAGATAAATATATGTATGTATAGTAATAGTATATAAATCAATTGTCATCAACCCCCTACTATATCAAGCCATGTGAAGAATGCACAAGAAGATACAATGACAATAAAAAATTGGGTCAAAATGGAAGGGAAGCCTAAATGCCCCCAATGCTTTGCATCATCCCCAATTTATTGAAAATAAAACACAAACATGGAAGAATGATGATACAAATAGAAGAAGGTTTATGACATAAAAACTATGCCTGTATCCAAGCACCAACAAGGGTGATGAATATCATCCAGGAACACATACCACGAGCATGGGGGAACATATCACAAAACACACACACACACACAAAATATCAAGAAGAGGCCTCCTCCTAACATTGATCAACCAAGAGGCCATCTGCTTGCCACTCTAGATCATCATAGGGGGAAGGAGGATGATCCTGTAATGGTGGGATGTTAAGAGGAGGAGCATTCGGCCCTCCTGCAACAAGGGCCAAGGAAGAAGGCCCTGCAAGGTCTTCTTCATTGAGCTCTTGTGGAGCTAGGGTCAGCGACTTCGCGAAGATTATTGACAAGGTCAAGACTTCATCCACAGAGTTAAACATGCACCCCATAGGAGCATCGTGTTTAACTTCAGTGGACGGGGCAGGTTGTGCTTGAGATTCACTGCTAGGCTCACCGAATGACTCGAGAGTGGTGAAAAACTCAAGGGAAGTTGGGACTGGTTATGTTACGAAGACAAAACAATTCAATGTAGGGCCACCTTGTAGAGAAGGCGAGCTCCTCTTATGTCCTTCATTGCTAGAAGGACCACACTCCACCTTATGCTTCGTCGGAGGAGATGAACTCCCCATAGACGAGGCTAGAGGTGCAAAGGAAGAGGAGGAAAGAAATGCAATAGATATGACTGAGCTATTAGTCATATCCATGGGTTTCGGGAAAGGATGGATATCCAAAATGAACATCAGCAAAGGTGGCTCCACCAAAGGAGCAATGAACACCTATATCCACTTGGGGTTAGGCATATTCGTACTTGCAACTGAAGCCGAAAGCAGTGTGAGACTAGATTGAAGAGAAGAAAAAGGAAGGGGAGAGGAAGACATTGCAAGAGGCCTTGAAGTAGGGGTGGTTGTTTCTTCTTCCTTCCTTTGCGAGGCGGCCTACTCAGCCAAGAGAGCCTTTCGTCGGCGCTTGTGCTCACGTGCAAGGCAATTTCTACAACTCTTTGAGTTGGAGGCCGGAGGCTACGAAGGAACAAAAGGATCCTGCTCAACTATGGGAACATCCACTATAGTCATTTCTAGTAAAGGAATGGATTCCAAAATGGGAGCAAGAGGAACAAGTTGACGAGTAGTGGGGGGAGTCAACTCATGAGCCTCGGCAACGGGCCTCTTCCCTTTCACTTCCTTAGGAGTAGGAGTGGTAGGAGGCCGTGAAGGTCGAGACAAAGAGAAATTTTCATGGGAGACCTTGTTATACCGAATGGGTCTAGGCTCTGTCGATAGAACAGGAAGTTCAAATGCAAGATGCTTAGGTTTTGCCACGCAGGCACCATAAGATTCTCCTACAAACGAGGATCAAAATTTCATGGTACCATAGTAGAGCGAGAAGAAGTATCAGGATAAATAGTGGGAGACAAAGGAGGATTGCAGGATTACTTCTCTTCTTCCTTCCTTCGTGCCTTAGTGGCATCGTTGTTAGCCTTTAAGCAAGCCCTATGTGAAACAACATAAGACGAGGGAGGGTATCTCACTTTTGGCCTCAATCACCCTTTCTTATAATTCTAATATGTTTGGTGCAAAAGGTCTGTCTTAGGCAGAAGAGGACCAATGGGTGCAAGCCAAGAGTAGTCCAAGGAGTAGCTACCATGAGCAACCAGTGGTTTATAACTGGTGTCGTGAATTACATGCACGGAACCCCTGTGGATAAATTTTAGACATTTATGCACAATCGAGGGGACCACATTCATAGCTACCAACCAAGGGATACCCAACTTCACCCTAAAGAGCTCAGACCCAAGGATAATGTCAAACAAGAGTTTCACAAATTTAGGTCCAACCAAGACCGACAGGACAATACTACCCAAGGGGGGCACAATAAGCCCATCATGTGTGCGAATGGTACTCACAGGTGCATTGTACCCATCTTTATGTAAGAAGTTGATCAACATAATCTCCTTAGTTATTATATTTAATTGTAATGTTAGATCAAAAAGAACACACGCTACAATGTTTCCATTGATCTGCGTGGGGATATAAAGAGGAGATGGTTCCTTGTTAAAACCCATTGATAGGTCCTATGAAGTGAAGCTTATACCAGTACCACTATCCATAGGCTGCACAGAGGGGATAGGTTGATGCAGGAAGGAGGCCATTACACACACTAGACAATGCTTCCACAGAGTCCCTAAAGGTTAGAGGATAAGACAGTGACCCAATTAAGGTTTCATTATGCAACACCTTCAGAACTTTCCAACTACACCAACTAGGGGTCGTAGGTTGGGTTGTAAGGCAAGCCTCACAACACTCCCACCTACAACACTCCTAGAGTATGAGGAAAGGAACTGTCAATATCACAAACATGAAACCAAAATGGTTCATGTTGGATTCACCAAAAATGTAAGAGAGGGGGACCACCACGTGCATGGCCCTAGGTCATGGAGGGCCAAGATGCGGAAAACTTCCCTAACTTACCTCAGCTTAATAGGGTGTTAGGATATGTGGGAGGAGAATGATGAGGACTATAAGGTCCTTCAATCACTATACAAACCCAAAATACAAAATGGGGCTAGGAAAGCTGATTTTTAGGCTCAACACTACGCCTCAGAAGCTCTTTGCCCGAGGACTAAAGCGCGGTCTTGGGATGATAGAGCGACACATTGGTGTCTCTCAAGTGCATTGGCGTCTGAACGACCAAACAACTACAAGGACAAGGTTAAACCTAAGAAAACAAGCTAACAACCTAGCTAACTACTACTAAAGGGCCAAAATAACATGATTAAGTAAACAAAATACTCTCTAATGTGGTAAAGTAAAAATGCAAGGGTTAGGGTGGCAAGAAGGATATCACAAAGAAACTCGTTTTCCAACTAGCTCCTTGAGAATGCATTCATCTACACACAAAGAGGAGGAAAATTTTGGGTGGTTGTATAGGGGGCCTACCTCAGTCAAACCCTGTTTAGGTGTTTCCACGTCCATGGACAACCAAGAAAGTGAGTATGATAAATAACGTACTATAATGAAGAACACTAAGAACACTATGAAACAGTAAGTGTGCTTACTCAACCAAGTAATAGAGGAGAGGAAAGGGAAACTTACCATCTCCACCAAAAGCACTCAAGGCTAATGAAAGAGAGAATGAGAGTACTCGAGCCTCTGCTTCAATGGTGTTGTCCCAAAATTTCTTTATTGAAGTGGTGGAGTGAAGTTATTGCTGCTAGAATGCTTGAAAGTGCAAGAGTATGAGGAAGTTGATCTCTAAGCTTGGAAGAAGTTGCTAGAAGATGAAATGCTTGTTGAAGGAGTGAATTTGAAGAAGAGATGAAGAATATGGCCATACTTAGGTCAGTCGACTGAAGAGGGCATTACAACTTGACCTCTAATGAGGAGTGTAACGCCTCTATAGGTTTAGCCGCAGGAATTTTCCAGGGACGTAAGCGCACTGCGCGGATGTCAGCACGCCGCGCGGGCATCCTCGACAAAAATTCCCCCACTAACACTCAAAACAAGTGCCAAGTGTGATGAAAGCAATAGATTTAGGTGTAATTAAGCCTTCTAACTTGGTTTTCTAAGGTGGAGAAGGGAAAAAGGGGAATTTGCATGAGGGGTGCAAATTCACTCTTATAAATTTTCTTATTCCATGGGTCAAAATGGCTAGTTGTTGTTTGGATGGTGTTTATAAGACTATTCAGCCTAATGTTATTGAAGTTATTAACCCTCTTTGGGGTCTAAATGTAATCAATCATGGCACTTCCCCTACTATGGAGTGATGTGGGTTGAGCTTAATTTGGATGACAAATTTTTTGGTATTTGTTCCATCTATGCTCCTAGTGTTCATAAAGAAAGATCTAATATCTATAATTGATTGGCTAATAATTTGAAAGATACTCCTTTGGTTTGTGGGGTGACTTTAATATGATTGAAAATAATTTTGATAAACTTGTTGGATGTAAATTTGAATACAAAGGTAATGCAAATAATTTTGGGATAAATTTAAGAGAAATTGATATTGAGTTGACACCTTAATGGGTTGTAAACTTGAAAATAAGGGGATTTGGTTTACTTGTTCTATATTTTAGAAAGGAAATAAAATGGTGTTCTCCAAATTAGACAAGTTTATGATGGATAATTTAATGTTAATACCCCTCATATTATGGTTAATAATATTTTCCATATTGTTCTTTCTACTTTTCTCACCACATTCCTATTAGGATTAAAGTTCCATCTACCTTGTAAATCCTATGTCATATTGCATGGTTCAAACATCCCTAAAAAATTTCCCTAGGAACTTAGGGTGTATTGGAAAAATATTTTATAATATTTATTATCACCATTGTTTTTAATGCATTCATAAGTGGTTTCCACTAGCAATGATAAAGGTGACTTATGGACATGAATATTTAATATTGTTTTCCCCACATGTGGATGCCTAGAATGGGATGGTATAAGACAAGTGAAGTGGACAAATGAGTGACTATTGGGCTTCTTCAAGTGGTTGATTAGAAAGAGGCAATAGGTGTCTCTTGGTATTCCATCTTTTGTGGCATTTAATGTAATATTTCATTTCTAAGTTTGGGCATCCAAGTTGGAGGGAAAGTATTTGAGCCAAAATTGGTGTCCGTTCTTATTCTGAGGAGGCTATCCAAGGTTTGAGATGTTTGGAATGAAGAGTCATATTTGGACACCATGCTTGTTGCTTAAGACCTCTTCACAAATCTATAAAATCAACTCTTTGGATGGACATTATGAGCAACAATTGAATGTAGAGTTACTCTGTAGGAACAAGGATAGGTTGAGGCATAAAGAGGTTCATAGGTACATAGGTGCTACCATTTTGGAGGAAAAGAGAAGATTGAATTGTAATCTAATTTATTTGAAGATAATTCATAATTGGCCTCTCTTCTTGGTAGATTTTTTCTCTCAAGGGTTTTTCCACATAAATCTTGTGTTATGTGATGCCTTTTATGTTGCTAGTTTGTGCCTCCTTGTTGCTATCTTATGGTGATGTTATGCTTCATTTATTTTTGTTATAATTTCACATAAGTTGGTTTTATTAAGCATGTTATGTTAGCTATTTTTTAGCATCATAAAGAAGATGGATCTTGTTCCTAGTTTGTGCCTCCTTGTTGCTATCTTATGGTGATGTTATGCTTCATTTATTGTTGTTATAAGTTCACATAAGTTGGTGTTATTAAGCATGTTATGTTAGCTATTTTTTAGCATCATAAAGAAGATGGATCTAATCATGGTAATTACACATTGAGGTCACTTGATTGCATATTTGTATGTAAGTTTCAAATTTTCATATTGTAGTAGTCCGAGCCTTGTATCTCATACATTGAATACACAATTTGATTATTTGGATAGAGATTAAAATTTCCCCACACTTCCTATAGAAATTGAGTTTTTTCCTCTTTCTAGTCCTCATTTGTCTTATGCTTTTAAAGGTCTTTTTAAGCGTAATATTTTCCACTTAAAGGATCTATCTAATTGTAATACCTCATTTAACCTTTAACTTTAAACTTTTATATTTTTTAGAAGGGTTTAATGTAGATAAATGGATGATGCAATTGATTTTTTTGTTAATTTTTTTGAGAACTTTGGTAAATTTAATGCTAAAGAGAGAGTTGTTAGGATTAGGAGGTTGGGGAGGATCTTGTAAGGCTGAAATGTGATCTTCAAAGCAATCCTTTTGATGAGTTACTATAGAGGGAGGCTATGGAGTTTAATATTTTTTTGAGATATGATCAATTTTATAAAGTTGGAGGTTGAGGGAGCAATGGGGTACAAATGCAATCTTATGTGGTTATATTTAGGTGACAAGGGTTCCAAAAACAATTTTTTTTTTTAAAGGTTAAGCATTTAAGGGGGAAGAGTTATGTTCCCTTGTGATGGTGGTGTTTTGTTAAAAGGAGACTCGAATATTGGGAATGTCTTCCATAATTTATACTATAATTTATTTTTGAAAAGTGATAATTATGTTGTTGTAGACCATAGTTACAAGATTCAAACTTGGATCAAACTCAAGAAGCTATTTTTTACTCAAACTTGTAATTAGTAAAAACTTAACAAATTGTAAAACCATGAAATAAAGCAATTTTTAAGGATTTAACACTTTTATTATGTACCCTTCAATAGATAAAATTTCAAGACATAATAAACTAATCAAACAAAAACTACTTTATTCCCATACACAAGTATGCATCAATCATGAGCACAAAATTAGATTTTAGATAACAATAACATATTTAAATATATAGTGTCAAATGTATACAAAACTTGTGGATTATGGAAATCCATGACATAAAAATAAAATATCAAAACTAAAAGTACTATTATGGCTTAGATGAGCCTAATCCCAATATATGCATTTGTACAACAATTCCTATGAAGGCATCTTAGATAGGTCCTTGATGATGATGCAACCATGATATCTATGTGTAGAAATGACACCAACATCTAAGGGATTCTCTCGTGCTCTATCCTCCTCTGTAATGGATACAACCTCTTCTTGATCTATTTGAACAACCCATGCAAGGTCCTCTTCACTAAAAATAGGATTCTTAGCTTTAGTGATCCAATTTAATGGTAGATCAACCTCCTCTAGAGTGAAGTAAAGGTAATTCACTAACCAAAATTTGCTTTCGACAAAAGTGAAGGTTGTAATAAACATAACCAAGATCCTTCAACCTTTGCACCAATAATCTATTATGCCTCTTGGAGTGTAAGTGCTCAAAAATAATCCAATTTTGTTCACATCTTGAAGCATAACATGGTCCGTTCAAGACATAAACCACAATCCTCATAAGATTTAGCACCTTAGCACCAAAAATTCTCATTATGCATATGAAATGGAAAAGAAAAATAGAATACAATCTCATTGTTTAACTTCTACATTTTAATATTATCATTAAAAAAAAAACTTGAAATATATCCTTAATAGACTTCCACCTATGTACAATGTCAATTGAGTTGCGTTAAATATATTTAATACAAAGAGGTTTTACACAAGCCTATATGGGTAGAATTGGAATGCTAGATTCAAGAAATAGGCAATTATATGTAAATTCCTATGAGATGGTGTCATTGTCGATCAATGATGTCCCAAATGTTTGATTATTCCATCATCTTCTACGCATGTGTTTGTTTTGAATTTGTTATTTTATGTTCAGAATATGGTTGAAAGCTTGGTTATTTTTTGAATCCATAGCTACCAACAAATACACAGGTTTCTTCATGTTTTCATGTATAAATTCATAACATCTACAACAATAATGATGAATTGAGTTTTATTCTCTGATATGGTATCTGATCAAGGCACCTATATTCTTAATTTCTTATAACCCAGCAATAGATTAATTGTTCAATAAATTCATAGAAATAAATCTGATTTATAACAATTAACACACTAGGTTAATTAACAACAAATAACAATGGAAGCAAAAATAACAAGAATCCAATCACAAATGGACAATAACATAGATATACCTAGGAAACCCCAGTGTGGGGAAAAACCTACAAATATTGGATCTTCTATTCAGCCTAACAACAAACTTTCTTTTTGAAAAATACAATATGAGTTTGCTACAACAATCTTACATATATAGAGCCTAGTTGTTTTACTTAGCATGCAAGAAAAGAAAATGTTCCCTACATTCTTTGGCTAACTCACACATAAAATCACTCTCAGTTTTATCTCAACCTTACAAACTTAGAAACATTCTAAGAATAAGTACCCTCACAAAATTGGAAATATTCTAAGAATAATAAATAAAAATTGTTGCTTTAAAGCAACTCCACATCTCACCTTTCAAGCTAGAAAATCAACACTCACTCTTAGTGAGGAAGGCATTCTGCACAACATCCAACTTGTCCCTGAAGAATTCAAATCTACTCTTCATGAAGGCCTTGGTCAAGATATCTGCTATCTGTTTGTCTGTAGGAATGTAATGGAGCTTCACTATCCCCTTTTCCACACAATCTCTGATGAAGTGGTACTTGATCTCAATGTGCTTTGACTTGTCATGAAACACTGGATTCTCAGAGAGTTTGGTACAACTCTGATTATCACAGTAAATGACTGTAGGATTCAACTCCTGGTCAAAGATCCCAACTAGAAGTTTTTGAATCTAGATAACCTCACATGTAGCCATACTGGCTGCCATATACGCAACCTTTGTAGAACTCAACACAACTGATTTTTGTTTCCTACTGTACCAAGAGACTACTCCTAATCCCAAACTAAAACTACACCCTAAAGTTCTCTTCTGATTGACTGTATTGTCTACCCAATCTGCATCAGTAAACCCCTCGAGCTTCACTCCATCCTACTAAACATACTTCAACCCATAGTCAACTGTGCCTTGAAGATATCTCAAAACATGCTTCACAACTATCCAATGCACACATTTAGGTTCACCATAAACTAACTGAGTGAGTTCACTACAAAACAAATGTCTGGCCTGGTGTTGACTAGATACATAAGAGAGCCTAACAACTATCTATATAAAGTTGGGTCCACTACCTCTGATTTGGAAGCATCAATATTCTTCCAATTGGTCACAAGTATGTTGACGTAGGCTTACAGTTCTCCATCCTGAATCGCTTCAAGATATCAATTAAGTACTTCCCTTTTCCAAGAATATCTCTCTTTCTTTTTTCCACAACTCCAATCCCAAAAATTAGTGCATCAATCCCAATTCCTTCATCTCAAAATCTCCTGCAAGATCCCGCTTATAGTGTGCTATGAGCTCCTTTGACCCTATGAGAAATAGGTCATCAACATATAACACCAATATGAGAAGTTTTCCCTTCACCTGAACATAGTATAAGTTCGGATCTACCTCACTCTTGATGAAGCCCACACTCTGCAAGTAACTGTCAATACATGAATACCACACCCTAGGAGCCTACTTGAGTCCATACAGTGCTCCTCTCAACTTGCATACATGAGAATCCCTCCCATGGGCTTCAAATCCTTCTGGCTGCTCTATGTAAATCTCTTCCTAAATCGCTCCATTGAGGAAGGCCATCTTTACATCCATCTGGTGAATCCTCCAACCCATTTGTGTTGCTACAAAAATTATAGCTCTTATGGATGAGTACCTGGCTACTAGAGTGAAAGTATTGTCATAGTTGACTCCTTCCTTCTGAGAAAACCCCTTAGCCACAAACCAGGCTTTGAAATTTTCCACACTACCATCTGTAGCATGCTTAATCTTATATAGCCATCTTGATCCCACCACAAACTTATCTTCTAGTCGTGGTACTACCTCCCACACACTATTCTTCATGATAGGAGAATACTCTTCCACCATGGCATCTCTCCACACTTGGTGCTTGGATGCCTCTTGAAAGTTGGAAGGCTCTACTTCAATTAATTCACTCATAAGTTCCACATACTTAGAATAATGTTTGGGAGCCTTTCTTTATCTAATTGAATCTTGAGGATCACCTACATATTCTTGAGCCTCTCTCAGTGTCTACTTAGTTGCCCTATTTCTCCTATTCTTAGTAATAGAAATTTGAGGCTGAGTAATTATTTGTTCCTCCTTTTGATCAACCTGCTCAGCCTGCTTGCTCTACTCTCCAGCTTGTGTGACTGAAGTTTGAGGAATTTTTTCTACCTCAACCATGGGCGATTTCTCCTCCTCATTCATCAAGTTGTTAGACTTTTGAAGAGCCCTCTCTTCCTCAAACTTCACATCTCTGCAAACAACTGTTTTCCTAAGAGTAGGAATATAAACCCGATAATCCTTAGAAGTTTCACTATACCCAACAAGGATACCCTTCTTTGCAATAGGTTCCAACTTGGTTCTCTTCTCCATAGGAATGTGACAATACAAAAGGCATCCAAAGATGTGAATGTGCCCCAAATCTGGTTTCTTATTGGTGAATGCCTCTTTTGGAGTCAACTTTCCCAACACTTTGTGAGGGCTCCTATTCTACAAATACACAATTGTATTGCAAGCTTCTGCCCATAAGAACCAAGGTAGATTCTAATCATGAAGCATGGCCTTAACTACTCCAACTATACCCTCGTTTTTACTTTCAACAACCCCATTCTACTGAGGGTTGTATGAAACTGTCAACTCTTTCTTGATACCTTCCTTAGCAAAAAAATATTTGAAGGAATTTGAGGTATACTCACTCCATTATTAGACCTCAGTATCTTGATCTTTCTCCTTGTTTGGTTCTCCACAAGAGCCTTAAACTCTTTGAACCTACTGAAGACCTAATCTTTATTCTTCATGAAATATAAACACATCTTCCTGGAGAAATCATCAATGAAAGTAACACAATACTCATATCCATTCAAGGATGTTGTTGACATGGGCCCACACACATTTGAGTGTACGAGATCCAAAATCCCTTTAGATCTAGTGTAGCTGCTTGGAAAATTGGCCTTTCCATATTTCCCAAGAGCGCATCCCTTCCACACCTCATGCTTTTTTATCTTCATCTCAAGCAGCCCCATTACGATTTCCTTAAGAATATTAAGTGCTCCATGGTGAAGATGAGACATCCTCCTGTGCCACAATTCTCCTAGCCCTCTAAAACTACTTACCAACGCATGTGTTGGCTCAAACTATAACCGAAACAAGTTGTCATGCCTAAATCCAATCACTTTTGCAACCTTGGAATCCTTGGGATGAATATAGAATTTTCCCCTCTCAAAAATCATGATGTAACCCTTGTCTTCCAAAGTAGAAACTGAGATTAAATTCTTTGTCATGCCAGGGACATACAACACATTCTCCACCAACAAAGGTTTTCCAAACTACATCTGAAACTTGACAGTGCCAATACCAGTTGCATGGTACTTGCCATTGTCTTTGAGCTCAATATAGAAATCCAACTTCTTCTCCTCCAACTTGGTGAAACATTCTCTGACTCCCGTCATGTGGAAAGAAGCCCCACTGTCAATATACCATACCCTGTTGGAAATTGAAGTTGAGAGACAAGCAATGAGTGAAAACTCATTCTCAAATTGTGATGCAAATTTGTCCACCTCTGCTATAGCAACATCTTGCTTCTTATGCTTGTCCTTATTTTTCTTATTCAGACATTGACTAGCATAGTGACCCATCTAATGGCAGAAAAAACATTTTATCTTGCTCAAATATTTCCTCTTGCCACTCTTGGAAGAAGAACCTTTCGTTTGATCTTTATTGGACTTCTTCTTACCCTTGTTTGCAAGAGCAAGATGTTCTTCGTCTGATCTCCTTGACGAGCACCTTCACGGATCTCTTCCTAAAAAAAATTATCCCAAAGTCTTGCCCAATTAGGTAGCCGATCTCTTCCGACAACACACTTGAAAAACACTTCCCGGTGCTTTGAAAAAACATTCAAGGCTATACACACCAACTCATCTTCATCAATCGTCTCTCCAAAAATAGCCAGCTCATCCCTGACCTGTGTCGGCTTGGACAAGTAAGAGGTCACACTCTCACCTTTGGACATCTTGGTATTATGCAATTTGTCCTTGAGCATCATCTTACGACTCTGATAGTCTCTCTGATAAAGTATTGTGAGCGTATCCCACATCTCCTTGGCAATGTCTTTCCATAATAAATGAGGAATTAAATGATCTCTTACTCCATCCAAGATAATCCTCTGAGCCTTAGCCTCTTTGACTTCATGTGAATCTAAGGCAATATGATCATTTTTTGGTGGTGTCACTTATGTGCTAGCATAGATCCACAACCTATTCTCCTTGAGAACAAATGTAATCCGAACCTTGCATTGCAAAAAGTTAGATGTACCCTCAAGCGTGTTCTCGTAGTTTAGAGCTCTGATACCATGTTAATTTCTTATAACCCAACAATAGATTAATTTTTTACTAAATTCACATAAATAAATATGATTTACAACAATTAATACACTGGGTTAATTAACAGCTAATAACAATGGAAGCAAAAATAACAAGAAGCCAATCACAAATGGACGATAACATAGATATACCCACGAAACCCCAGTGTGGGGAAAAACCTGCAAATGTTGGATCTTCTATTCAGCCGAACAACAAACCTTCTTTTTGAAAAATACAATATGAGTTTACTACAACAATCTTACATATATAGAGCCCAGTTGCTTTACTTAGAGTGCAAGAAAAGAAAAGTTTCCTTACATTCTTTGGCTAACTCACACATAAAATCACTCTCGGTTTTATCTCAACCTCACAAACTCGAAAACATTCTAAGAATAAGTAACCTCACAAACTTGGAAACATTCTAAGAATAAATAAATAAAAATTGTTGTTGCTGAAAATCCAACTCGAGTTGCTTTAAAGCAACTCCACATCCCACTTTTCGAGCTATAAAATCAACATAGATTGCTCATAAGAATTATTGAGGTAGTTTATCCTTTCCTGTTGCAAATAGATGGGTCTCAACTCAAGTGCACTAGTCCCAGGTTTTGATCATTAGTGGTGGTGGCTCAATCTTTCAAAAAAATTGAGTTATGTGTGGTAACAATAATCAAACTTCTAACCCAATGCATGGCCACAAAGAGTCTGCGTATGGCCAAAGAGAGGATGATTTAGCCAATCCATATTTCCCATGCCCAATTGCTCATGACTTGTTTAAGGCCAATATTACCACCAATCCATCTATTGTGATCAACGAGTGAAATCTAGGATAATATTTGATCTTGAAATTCAATTTTCTCTCTATTGAGGTCAAGATTGCTATCCCAGATTCTAGATTGGTGGTTTTACTTTGCTACATAGCCTAGGCCAATATGTCATTTTTGCAAACCCTCATCAAATCAAATTATATTGGATGCATCTTTATTGAGTTATCACAAAATATTAGAGATTTTTGAATAAAGTTAAAGCTTTCCTTTGTCCAAGAAAGTTCCATAAGAAGGAGTATCATCAAGAGTAGACTTGAAGCTTTTGTAAATGGTCTACACAAACTCTGTTCTAGACCAGGGAAGAACGAGAGAGAGAAGCACAAGTGTTGTTGACTGAATCTTTGGCATTCAAATGACTTGATGTTCAGATATTGCCTTTGCATGCTTCTAGATCTTAAGCTTCAAGGTGTTTATATAGAGGGGTTTGGATATAACTAATGCCACATCTATTAGTGGTTGAGACGGTGTAGACTATATGTTGTTTTTCCTATCATTGTTTGTGTTTCTATTTTTCTATGGTGTTGCAAAGATGCATTTGTGGTTGTGCCTGATAGGTTAGAAACTCTATTGGGTTAGGAATAATTGGTTGTGTATGTGATATTCAAAGATTTCACATAAACTCTATGTAAGAGAGACATCTTATCATATAGAATTTGGGTTAGGCATAAATGGTTGTGTATATGATATTCAAATATTTTACATAAACTCTGTGTGAGAGAGACATCTTATCATATAGAATTTGGGTTAGACGTAATTGGTTGTGTGTGCGTTAGAGACATATTATTATATAGAATTGAACAAGTCTAGTGTTGCAACCATCTTGTAGGGTTATTTTTTGTCAACTTAATTATATTAAGATGCTATTTTTATTCCCATGTTATCCTTCTCTTCACAACAAACGATTGATCTAAGTGATGAGAAATAGGGTGAAATAATAACTATATCTCAATGACACAATGGTAGATAATTCTAAGATTTTTTATTTTTGACTTTCAATTTTTGTGTACGAATAATTATTCTGCATGGAAAACCAAGCTCAAAACTCAACTTGGTTTTGAAGAAGTTTGGCATGAGATTTACCTAAAAACTCACCATAGATGGATATACTAGACTTATTGGCAATATCCATGCTCTCATACATATAACCCATTGTATACTTCTCCCCATCAACAATTCAAAGGAGAACAACTAAAAATTTTGTGAACTCCAAAAGAAAGAAATATAAAAAATTATAAGAAAATCAAAGTAATTGATAAAGCAATAAAACAAACAAAAATATACTGGAAATATGTACTTACATCTTCAAACTCTTTTTCTAGAAGTCATGCTCATTGAAAACACAATCTACCATATCAATCCCTACATTGGTCTTAGCATATGAAACTGTATACTACTACTTGCCAATAAACATGTACCGCAAGGCATCATGTAAGTAAAGAAAATATAGCAATGTGATGAATTTGTGTGAATGGTGAATCTAGACCTACACAAACACAAACAAACAATACAATATTAGTCCATTATGCAAATCTAAATAAACATTCCCCATAAGATTCATTTGAAATGAAATGAACAAGAAAACAAGAGATAATATCAAATAAAATCTATTGAAAGCTAAGTAATCTTTTCCAAAACACTCAAACCCTCAATCCCATGGGGGAATTGGTGCTATTTTGATGTGGAAAATAGCCCTTTCCCAATTCCTTGCAAGCTTGATGATGATTGTTGATGATTGATTGATACTCCTTGATGAAATTTCTCCATAACCTAGCTATGAAATGATGAAAACTTGATGAACAATGGATGAACTTGTGCATCATGATCTTACATGGATTGTGTAGAAGATTGTGGAGGATTGATACAATAGAGGAGGCCTCTATTTATAGGAAAGAATGATGGAGGATTGAAGAATAGGATGAATGTGGGATTAAAGATCAACCAATAACAAAATTCCACTTTTCAACATGCTATTAGAGAGGAATGGAGCACATTTTGGTCAATATGCATGATAAATGCCTTTAGATTCAAATTTGAAATTTGAAAGTGACATGTTGGAGGGAGAAGAAAATGGAGTTAATGCCACTTGACTCAATGCAAAGATTTTAATGCCTTGTTGGAGAGGACAAGTCCTTTTGGAGGGGCTTTTTCAAATTTGAGGAATATTCCATTTTGATGCCCTTTTGAATGAAAATGGAGATTTAATAAATCAAATAAATTGATTTATTGTGCAAGTTGCAAAATCTACAGGATTTGAGTGATTAGTGTTAGCATTAATCAGGATTTGATTAATTTTGATGAAGATTAGTTGATTTTGACTTTTGACTTAGATTTTAGGATTTAAATAAATCAAAATGAGAGGAATAATGATTCTAGACTTAATTAAATAAAGTTTTCTTTACTTAATTAAAAGGGGATGGTGTTAGATTTAAATAAGATAAAGATTAATTTATTCAATTTAAAGGAGATGACATTAGGACTTAATTAAATAAAATGAATTATTTAATTAAAAGAGGGACTATAAGATTAATTAAACAAAATGATTTATTTAATTAACAGGGAATGATGATTTAATTAGATAAAATTGATTTATTTAATTAAAAGATGAAATATGATGAATTTAATTAAATAAAGATTATTTAATTAAATGACTAGCAAAGGAGATGATTCAGGAAAAACTGGTGTTAGTAATTAAGATTAAGTGTATAGGATCAATCGGTATATTTACGTGTCTACATTTTGCCCCTCTTTGAAGCAATGTACCTACTGCATTGGTTCAAAGAATAAACTTTCCGAGATCAAAAATTCAATTTTATTTTTAATTTTTTGGATGCCCCAGCAGAAGGAAGTATACTGGTACACTGCCCCCTCAAGAGATTGAGTGAAAAGTTCAATTTGAGGGTTGATCTCACGACAAAGAGGTTCAAGCTGGATGTATGGATGGTTATGACGATGATGCAAATGAGATGGTTTTAAGATGCTTAGAATAACAAATATGTATTATCCTAAATATCTTGTGTGATGATGTAATGCATGTGAGATGGATGATGTGATATGCTATGATTATGAGATGTATGTATGCTAATGGTTTGTGGATGCAGGATGGATTCATTGGTGATGTTTTTTTGATCGACCATCCTGATACTATGCTAGCGCAGAAAGAAGACAAAAGAAATAAGATGATGAAAAGAGGATCCAACAAGTCCATGACCTACAAGACTTTATTAGAGGTGATGAACACAATGATGATGATTTTTTGCTTATCGGGAATTGGGATTTTAAATAGGCTACTTACCTCATGTTTGATAACACATGTAGGCATGAAGCATCAAGGTATAAAGAATCAGGATGGTGTTGCACCTAGTGTGATGGACTTTGATTTGACAAACATATAGGAGTATCTCTATTCACACCTAGCATATAGAACCTTATTTAAAATGCAGCTCAGATATTTCAAATATCTCAGACCAAAGCATAGAAAGGAAATCCTTCCTATGTGATCAACAAGACACCTAAAACACCCTACCTACACCCAAACAAGGCACACATGACCAAGGTTATATTAAAAGAGCATCCAACAAGCACAACAGATAAAAAGATAAATATCATTTCCCCATTCCTTTCTCTCTAAATCGTTTTGATTAAAAATCATCAAGAGGTCATTGGAATGAGCACAATAAGATATATCAAAGAAAAGATCAAGCACAGAAACAAGTCAATGTTCTTCATATCGCCAACCAAGGGGATGTGTTTTGTTTAGGATAAGTATCCAAAAATTTTTTCCAATAGATAATGCCCATTGTAGGAAGGATGCATCCTAGGACATGTTAGTGGATGGTAGCAAGTTGATAGTGTTGACGACAATCTCACTCGCAAAAAATAGGTTGAATAAAATCTCCACAGACAAGACCGTAAAGAGCCTATCCTTCTTGAAATATATGGAACAAAGACAACCTAAAGGGAAATTCTGCATTCACAAGACAAAGATTGGATTTTGTTCAATCCCAAGTCTTTGAAAACCAGGTCATGGTTGCACTAGGGTTGCTCTCGAGTAATGATGTGATATTGTTGTTAATCTCAAAGGGACTATGGTTGGTCTTTAAACATCTTGGGTAACACCTCAAATTGAAACGATTACATTCAAACATCATGAAACCAAGAGATTTACCTTAACATTTCTTGAAATTTCACATATTCTTTGCTATCACTTAAGTAGATTTAGTAATAAGCATTCAACAACTTCATGGAAAATAAAATATTTTCAACCAAAATTATTTCCATCCATTTAATAATTTTGGAACATTTTCAAAATATTAAACATCTATTCTAAAACAATGTATAAAAAATATTGAAACTAAAAGTTTCTCCTAATTATTCTCAATGGATGCCCCAAAGAATTAATTAAAACAAAGCAAACCACTTTATACTTCACCAGATTGCTTCATAGCTACATATAAAATAGTGTAAGCTTTTAAAGAGAGGGTTTCATTTATGGAAATCGAGTAGGTTATATATGCACCCTTAAATGACACAACATATAGTCTTGTTCAAACGAACTTACAAAACCAGCTACAAAAGATACTGAGATAGGTAGCTATCCATTAAGCTTTGATATCAATTAATGTCTATGTGCATACAAATTTTTATGCCAGAATGGTTTAGAAAATAAGAAAAAAGAACAAAAATTAAAAAAATTTATGGTCCTCTGACATCCACAAATTCTGAACTTAAAATAAAAATGAAGCATCCTCTGGCCTTTTATAGAACACAAGGCTCAGATAGGATAAGACGACTACATGAGAGGAAATCTAAGGGACCAATCTCATCAAGGCACATAGAATATTGTGACCAATAGGAGAATTTCAATTGAAGTCAATGGAAGTCAACTCCAATTACTCATTGAAGCTCTTCGGGTTCTACTTTTTCATCTTTGTCAGGATTCCTCTGAAATCGAACAAATCTATCCAAACAAGGATATATAGGAGCTTCTTGTGATAACAAAGTGATTAGGTGGAATTTTAAATCCTATATCTCAAGTTCCTTGATTTGAACAGTCCAGGAATGAATGACCCCCAAAACAGACACACTTTGTTACCTCATGCTTGAACTCCAGCATCCCAGTGTTTTGATATCTAGCTCATCCTTATAATGAACTTTATTCCAGTATGAGCTTCTTAAGTGCATCGAACCTGGAAATAACATCAAATTTGTTCACAAATATGGTTTTCCTGACTGTCCATACCCAAGCTTTGCATCACAATTGATATCTCCTGCAATCACAAATTCCAAATATTAAATCCCCTTTTTTTAAAAAAACATAATAACAGCTCATGTAAATAAAACCATTATTCAAATGTTAGTACAAAAATCCCATAATTAACATGCCTTTTTTTTCTTAAAAAAGCATATCATAAATCCTTATACATATACCAGATCACTGGGATCATTAGAAATTTTTTAAAATTTAACATTATATTTCACATTGCAACCTGCTACCCGGTACTCGCTATTAAGCTTTACCCACTTACTTTCCCAGACCTCGGTTATACGAAAATTCCACTATATCAGACTCCCTCTTACCAGAAAGCTTCACATTGGACTGCTTCATACTGGACCAGAGTCTTTCACTTGAACTTCACATTACCTTTTGCCTTTTCTATGTTTTCGATACTCGGTACCCGATGCACAAAACACTTACAATACGAAGTACTTTTTTATTATCAAAGATTTCTCTTCCTTTCTTCACTTCTGGTGATCTTGCAATTAGCTAGCTCCTACCATAAGAGTTATATTTTCCACTTGGGTCCCCAAGTCTTTTCAGTCTTGGGGCGTGTTGTGAGACCACACAACTTGCAACCAATAAAACCAAATTTAAATCAAACTTGAAATTAAATCACCAGTTGTAAATTAAAACTTATACATTTTTTAAACAATAACTTCTACCTTTACCTAGATTCTGGCATAAAAAAATAAAACTCCACCAGAAACATTTGTGTGTGCTTTGATTAATTCTAGTTTTCAAAAATTAATAAAAAGAATTAGTTCATTAGCATTGAACTACATAATATAGTAATCCTCCAAAGCCAACCATAGATAGATCCTTGCTGCCATTCAAGCATCCATAGCCCCAACAAGGTTATCTCTGTAATTCCCCCAAACATAACTCTACTGCTGGTTAGGCATCCATAGCCTCGATAGAGTTATTTGGATAGACTAAAGAGTTCATATCATTTTTTTTATTTTTTATTTTTTTTGATATAGCAATGATAGCTCATTTTCACTTTTGATATTGCAATAATATCTCTTTTATCAACTTGCAAGCATTGATGCACCACTATTAGGTTGGGAATTACAGTGGTAGCGAAGGTTACTTTTTGTTTTTTCATTCAATGCAAATCCCTTCATCAATTCACTACTTCCCAAAAACTCATTTAATGATTCCCTATAGGTGTGTGTTTCACTAATTTATGCCAAATCCTAGCTAACTATAGCCTGCTATATGTTAAAAAATATGCATAAATTAAAATTTAGCAACAAACAACTTAATCACCAAATTTAAATCTAAATTTAGAAACATTAGTTACCACCCTTCCAATTAAATTTTATGGCAACTACTAAAATTTGTGCTATCTCAACTTGACAGTGCTGCACTTCATTAATGGATCAAAATGTCATGATTACATTGAAACATGATCACATTATTTTTCATTAAATTTGTACACCTTACTCAGCATGTATTATCCTCTCAACTTACTCAAGTGATGACGCGTACTACCTTGCTGGCTTCATTTTCTTGTGTATCCCACACACATAACACCTCCATAATTAATACGACTCTTTTAAATAGTTTGAAATGACCACCTTTAATTTCAAAATCTCCAACTTCCTTGATTCGCAATCTCCGTACTACTCAAATTTGAAGCAATTTCACCAAATATGTGTGAAGAATTAATTTGATTTAACTTTTAATTTTGAAGATTATTGTTCAGTTGCCACCTCACATACGATTTCCCAAAAAAAAATTACTCAAGGAAACTATGTACCACAACTTTGCTTACGACTTCCTATAAATTTGTGCATTTCTTCTCGAATTCTCCACACTTCTCTTTTCTTTTCCTCTTGTTTATTTTCTATAAATTCTCTTTGTTTTGTGTCTTTGCATTTTCTTCTTAGCCATGGCTACTCCAATTTGCTTAGGTTGTTCTCATAGACAAAATATTTTCTTAGGGAGCATCACACCACAAAGGCTTGAAAAGGTCTTCATCATTAGGACTTCTAGTTTCACTATGCCAAACTTATGCTTAGTCCTTGGGGAAAGATATGTTGCGTCCAACCGCTAATTTCATTTTTACTCTGACATAGCTTCTCACTTTGTAGCGTCACTTCTGTACATTGGGCTACATGTTGAAGACGTTTGCGCTGCTGTCAACTTAATAGTGAAGCCTGAATTCTTGGAGAATTTGGATACCATCTTAGTTGTTGCACATCTGACCATTGGGATTTCCTCCATGGATGATATTCCTCAGTTTTTGGAACACAGGGAAGTGGTTCCACTTTGGCCTTTTCTTACTGATCTCCATATCCAAGACTTTGAAACTTGCCGGGAACTTGCTTGCATAGGGTATTTGGCCTTGATAGAAGAGGCATCCCAGATCAACTGAATGGCTACTATCATCCACAACCTTGCTCACTTCACCTTTTGAATCCTTTTTTTTTCTTGATTTTGAATGAGGATTTTGATATTTGATGTATATACATGATATACACATATATATATCCTTTTTGGTATCTTTTAAAAGCGTGTTTTACTATGCATGGATTTATTGTTTTCCTTTTCAGTTCAATTTTGCAAAATGTTTGAATTTCACTCTCATGCGTAAGATAAATTTAACAAGAATTTGCTAATGCAGAGGCCAGGCAAAAGAAAAGAACAAACAAAACAAGCACAAAGAAAAAAAACCCCTAAAAAACTTAAAAAAAAGCTAAAAATACTAAATTAAACCCTAACTACCCTAACTCTATTATCACAAAAATATTAACTCTAATGAAGCAATTTATTTCAATTTCTATGGCTATTTCCTCTATAGTTTTAGTGTGAATTATAGTAGATTTATCTTTAAATTCTCTTATCAAAATTTTCAATATTCTACTATAGTAATGGAATATCTTAAATTTTTTGCGTTTAAACATCATAAATTCAAAAGTGTACTTACCTAAAATTTGGCTCAAATGTACATTAGAGACCAATTGCACACATTTCGTCTAATGCGGCAATATTGTACCTTCCCCCAGCCCTGGTCCATTTCTATGAATGACTATGTTTATTTCTCTATTTTCTTCTCTTTTGAAAACCTTCATATCTTCAGCCCTATCTTCACTTTGCATTTTGTTAGACCAAGATATATCACTATTTATATTGCTATCAGAAAGAGAAAAAGTAAAAACTTGATATTTTGTATCTTGTATAAAATCAGGAAAATGTCCTTTTGTAGTTGGTGAATTTCCAACTTGAAGCACAATACACGTGTTTCCCGCTCGATTTTCCCACTCCATCTTGTTATCTTCTTTTTCCACGTATGCAGGGAATGATGACTCATCCATGCCGTTTCCTCATTTGTGATGAAAGATCTCTAGATCTCGACATTCTTGCCCATTTCCCTACAAAGCGTTAAAATTTTCTTTATAATAATCATAGTTTTCTAACTGTTTTGGTTTATTTGCTAATTTTTTAATATTTCCATCTCCACTAGGGAAAAACATTTTTCTCGTTAACAATCCCTTTCTTTTAGCGATTAAAACTTTTTCTATTAAAAAAATTGCTTCACTTATGGCCAAACTTACCCTAGTTAAAAAAATTCAAACTGAAGTTCACCATGATCATTTGTATCATGAATTCTACACTCGGCGACTCTCCCAAAAGTAAGAAAACTCAAAGGATGTAGTTTCTAATTAAAGATTTTACAAATTTTTCCAATTTCCATAATAAAAACCAGCTTGCATTCAATTTCTCATTCACAAGCTTCTTTCCAAACTTAGAAATAACATTTCAAGGCATAATTCTCCAATTCCAAAGGATAAAACCTCAAATATTAAAGAAAGACCCTCCTTCTAGTGCCAGTTCCTATTGATGATGATTTCACTTGCAGAAAATAGGTCGAATAAAATCTCCATAGAAAAGACTGCGGAGAGCCTATCCTTCTTGAAAGATATGGAACAAAGACAACCTAAAGGGAAATTTTGCATTCACAGGACAAATATTGGCTTTCGTTCAATCCCAAGTCTCCGATAACTAGGTCATGGTTGCTTTAGGGTCACTCTCGGGTAATGATGTGATATTGTTGTTAATCTCAAAGGGACTATGGTTGGTCTTTAAACATCTTGGGTGACACCTCAAATTGAAATGATTACGTTCGAACATCATGAAACCAAAAGATTTACCATAACATTTCATGAAATTTTACAGATTCTTTGCTATCACTTAAGTAGATTTAGCATTAAGCATTCAACAACTTCATGGAAAATAAAAGATTTTCAACCAAAATTCTTTCCATCCATTTAATTTTTTTGGAACATTTTCAAAATATTAAACATCTATTCTAAAAAAAAAGTATAAAAAATACTGAAAATAAAAGTTTTTCCCGGTTATTCTCAATGGATGCCCCAAAGAATTAATTAAAATAGAGAAAACCGCTTTATACTTCACTAGATTGCTTCACAGCTACATATAAAACAATGCAAGCCTTTAAAGAGAGGTTTTCACTTATGTACACTGACTAGGTTCTATATGCACCCTTAAACGATGCAACATACAGTCTTGTTCAACTGAACTAACAAAACTAGCTACAAAAGATACTTAGGTAGCTATCCATTACGCTTTGATATCAATTAATTTCTATGTGCATACAAATTTTTATGCCAGAATGGTTCAGAAAATAGGAAAAAAGAACAAAACTTAAAAAAAATTATGCTCCTTCGACATCCACAAATTCCGAACTTAAATAAAAATGAACCATCCTCTCGACTTTAATAGAATGCAAGGCTTAGATAGGATAAGACAACTACATGAGAG
This sequence comes from Sequoia sempervirens, assembly GCA_007258455.2. NCBI lineage: Eukaryota > Viridiplantae > Streptophyta > Pinopsida > Cupressales > Cupressaceae > Sequoia > Sequoia sempervirens. The sequence goes on along the minus strand of VDFB02271358.1, from coordinate 1,014,487,888 downwards.
GAAATCTAAGGGACCAATCTCATCAAGGCACATGGAATATTGTGACCAATAGGAGAATTGCAATTGAAGTCAATGGAAGTCAACTCCAATTACTCGTTGAAGCTCTTCAGGTTCTACTTTTTCATCTTTATTAGGATTCCTTCTGAAATTGAACAAATCTATCCAAACAAGGATATATAGGAGCTTCTTGTGATAACATAGTGATTAGGTGGAAGTCAAACTCCTATATCTCAGGTTTTTTGATTTGAACATTCTAGGAATGAATGACCCCTAAAACAGACACACTTTGTTACCTCATGCTTTAACTCTAGCATCCCGGTGTTCCAGTATCTGGCTCATCCTTATAACGAACTTTATTCGAACATGAGATTCTTAAGTGCATCATTGAACCTGGCAATAACATCAAAAAATTTCGCAAATATGGTTTTCTTGGCCATCCATATCCGAGCTTTGCATCACAATCGATATCTCTTGCAATCACAAATTCCAAATATTAAATCCCCCTTTTTTAAAAAATATAATAACATCTCATGTAAATAAAACCATTATTCAAATGTTAGTACAAAAATCCCATAATTAACACGCCTTTTTCCTAAAAAAAAATCATATCACAAATCCTTATACATATATCGGATAACTGGGGTCATTAGACAAATTTAAAAATTTAACATTACATTTCACATTGCAACCCAGTACCCGGTATTCAACTTTACCCACTTACTTTCCCAGACCTCGGTTATACTGGAACTCCACTATATCGGACTCCCTCTTACCAGAAAGCTTCATACTGGACTGCTTCATACTGGACCACAGTCTTTCACTTGAACTTCACATTACCTTTCACCTTTTTTGTGTTTCTGGTACTCGGTGCACAAAACACTTACAATACGAAGTACTTTTTTATTAGCAAAGATTTCTCTTCCTTTCTTCACTTTTGGTGATCTTCCAATTAGCTAGCTCTTGCCATAAGAGTTATATTTTCCACTTGGGTCCCCAAGTCTTTTCAATCTTGGGGTGTGTTGTGAGACCGCATAATAGATAGGTTGTTCAAAAGGCTATTGATATAAGGTCGATTGACATGTTTGCGAATGATTAAGAGTTTGATTTTGCATTTAAAAGTTTGTTGTTTTGATTTTGATTTTGTGTTTGAAGTTTTCTTTTGCTGATTGTTGTGGTTGTTTATGTTTGTTTTGCCAAAGGATGAAGGTGACAATTGATTTATTATGGATGATGCTTATTGTGGGTGAAAGCGGGATGAGTTAGATGGATTTTTTGGGTTTTTTGAATGTTTTTAGTGTTTTGCAATGTTTTGAGGCTATTTTTTGGTATTTTTTTGAGATTTTACAAATATTTTGATTTTCAAAATTTCCAATGTTTTTGGTGTTTTCTGATATTTATGAATGTTTTTGGATTTTGTGTTTTTTGAATGTTTTTGTGTCTCGGGGGTTGATCAAAGATTAGCCTTTCCTATGTTTAAGCTCAGAGATGACGTAGTTCGGATAGCATGTTTTTGGATTTTCTTGGTTTTTTGAATGTTTTTGGTTTTCCTTGGTTTTTTGAATGTTTTGGATGTTTTTTGGATTTTTGCATGATTTTGACGATTTGGATATGGATATGTGTGATGATATCAATGCTCTATTTTGGGATTTTGTTGAAAACCAAGCTAAGGTTGATTGATTGGATTGATGGATTGATGATGATAACATTGTTGAGGATACACAAAAATGCAAGGATAGTGTTAAGTGACACAAGGATTGGGAAGGATATCCCGAGATGATGAGGGATTGATTGGATTTGATTGATCAAGATTGATGATGATAACATTGTTGAGGATACACAACAATGCAAGGATGGTGTTAAGCAACATGAGGACTAGGAAGGATATCCCAAGATGATAATGGATTGATTGGATTTGATTGGTAAGGATTTTGAAGCTCGATTTGGAACAAATTTTTTTTGAATGATTTGATACGACATTAGATGCGATTGATATTGATTGTTTGGATTGATGTTTGATGAAAGATGAAGCTTGATAAGGAATGTCTTCCTGTCAAAACATGCCATGGGCTAATTATTTGGATTTTGGATCACAAATGCTTGACCAATTTGATTTTATGTTTTCCAATGTTTGGATCACCACATAAGTTGGAGGATATATATCAAGATTTATTCCCAAAGCAAGATGTAAATATCTGCCCCCAGTGTCTAGCAATGTTTGGAATGCCATGGGTGGATGCTTCATACATGTGTCATACTGATTGATCCTATCCTACCCAACATTATCTACTTTCTATGTTGACATTTTCTTGATATATAGTTTCCCCCAGTATGGTGGAAATAGCACCTTTGTTCTTTGATTCTTCCTATTTTGAGATGTCTTGTTCAGTAAGCATTCTCTGATAAATGACCACTATAGATGACGTTATTTCAATTTGTTGCTCCACTGACTCCACAATATCTTGTTTTGTCTGACATGTTTCCTTGAGTGGATAATGTTGGATATATTCATACATGATGTCCTTAGTATGAATTTTGGATATATCTGATCCCAATGTTGACAACTCAGTTTGAATGTAGGAATCAATAACCTGCTCTTTTTGTGTAATAATGTCAGAAGTAAAAGAAGCATGTTTTGAATGAAGATCATCTAAGTGTCCATCCAAAGAAAGCATACCATGGGTAGATGGAGTATGTTCTATATGGATATGATCATCATTTGTGACATCTTGTATAGATAGGAGAGTGTCCATTAGATCATTGTAGTATCTTGGAGATACAAATTCTTGATCTTGATTAGTTTTGAAATTGCTTTTGACATGCTTTGGATCAAGTTCTTGACATGGGTTAGTTTCAAAGGATGGATTGCTCACAAAGGGTTATGGGACATCGTAATGAGGCATGGGAAGTGGCTCAATATCCTCTTGATCTTTGAGTAGACTTGGATCAAATGTTGAGTTGAAGATTCATTCAATATCTGCAACCATGAGGTCAAAGGATGTCAATATGTCTTAGAAAGGACCATTGCTAGACTTTTGTGAAAGATGTTGATCATGCTTTGAATTAAATTCTTGACATATGTCCTATAACTCATTGGATGATGTAGAGGTATTGTCAAAATGATCATTGGTGGAAGGATCCCCAATTATTAACACTCCTTGAAATAGATCATTGTCGAATATTATTGAGGGGTTTTTACCATAATCAAAAAGTGACTCTTGATGTATGTTGAGTTGATCTTCGGATGAGGTAGAAACATCTTCAAGGTGCTCATTGATGGATAGATCTTGATCACTGTTTTCTATAATTGTGGTGAAGAGATTGTCACTATTATCACTATTAGTTAAATCTTCATCGTTGTCCCCAATAGTTATTATTTTTTGATCAATAAGGTCTTGGATGATATTTTTGATTCGAATACAATTTGATGTTCTGTGTCCCTTTATTTTGTGAAAATCACAAAGGTGCTTCTCGTTATACCCTGGTGGTTTAACTTGAGACTCTTAATAATTTTCATAAACGGGGATTTTGATGAGATTTTATTGTATCAACTATTGCATGACTGATTCGATTGGTTCCCCAAGTGGTGTGTATTTTCATTGTTACCTTTTGATATTTGTACTTTAAATTGACCTTGTGGTGATTTATTTTGGAGATGTGGTGATTGGGTTCATTGTTGATGTTGTTGATCTTGATATCCAACCTCTTGACATTAGAGATATTGTTCTTGATGTGGTTATGGACACAACTCAATGCTTTGATGACATGGTTTGACCAATGGAAGAGTGTATTTATTTTGGGGTGGAGATGTCTCTTGGTGCAATGAATCAACTATTTTGGTGAGTGTAGCAATTTTACCTCACAAAATTTGATCTTGACACCCTTGATATAGTTGATTCGGTTTTTGTTCAAGCAAATTTGGAATGTATACTTGTGGTGTTTGTATGGGTTCATGGAAAAATTGATTTTGGACAATGTTTTGATTTGGGATGATGCTTAGATTTGGCATTATAAGTTGAAATTAAACATTGTTGTGGTTGGAAATCACATTTCCTTGATTTAGGTAACTTTGTATGGTGTTACCTTGACTTGGATCAATACATGGAGTCGTTAACATATTGTTTGGACTTTGAACAACATTTGTATGATTTGCAAACATATCTATTCCAAAGTTTACCAAGTGTGGATTTGAAATGTTCATGTTTGGTAAACTTGTACTTGGTATATTCACATTTGGCATGTATGTATTTGGTGGGATAATGTTGTTTTGTTGAAGACTCATGCATTGATTGTTTGGTTGATAGATTTGTAGGTTTGGACTTTGATTTAAATATACCATAGGGAAAGGTGTTCCAAAATTTAGATTGGGAATACTCACTAATAGACTGTTGTTAGCTCCTGACATTTTAGTGAATAAACATATCAATATATCGATTGGGAAGTGTCCAATGGCTGTATGCAATAGAGGGCATCTCAACTTCTCTCTTAAGCACTAATCTATTGAATATAAATTCTAATATAAGGGGCCTCTAATCTATAAAGCAATAAATCATCTACCTAGAAAGTAGGAAAATAACTCAAATCAGAAGATAGAAAACTAAGAATTTGAAAAGCATCACCATTAAACTAGAAAGCACGGAAATGATTAACCTAAAGAATGTATAAATTGCTAAAGAGTTAAAGAATGTAAAGAAATTAGGAAACATTTATCTATTGCATAAAATCATAAGCTAACTGCTAATCATAAAACCATTAATCAAAATCAACTAAAGAAAGGTGCTCCACACATTCAAATGCTAAGCTCAGAAGCTACAGACTCAGTTACAACCTGAAGGCTTGACACTAACAGTATAACATGAACTAACAAAAATAAAATGCCAATGCAACTTATATTCTATCAAAGGAAAATTTAGAACAAGAAACAAATAATTATCTATTTATTTCTAACCCTCAAGTGGCTAGCTCATGGGTGTATCTACTGCTACTTCAGATCACATGCACTGGAAAATCCTTTATGTTACTTCATGCCATAAATTCATCCATATTACATAGTAATTCAAATGAAGGAAAAAAAACTCATATATTCGTGTGGTAGTTTTACTCAAAAGAAAAATTGACAGCATAACGACAATCTCCTCTCATTATTTGTAACAGTTACATATTTATATGAAAAAAGGCTAACAAAAATCCTATTTTTCAGTCAATCAAGTCTTTCAACAGATTTCCCATAGTAAAAGGGACTTAAGAGCCCATGATATACAATATTAAAGAGGCTTCACATGAGCCATAAAGTCTTTTGAACTGAAAGATAACAGAATTATAAAAGCTCGACCAAAACATGTTCTCCTAGCATTCTGGCGCTCGCTCGCTGGTTTTCAAAAGTATGAGACCCGCATTTATTTCCCTTCTAACTGGAATGGCGAATGGTGGTAGAGTTGACCTAAAAAATAATCAAGACTAAACCATCAAATCAACATAAGTTAGTTTAATTTAATCAAATCCAAGAAATAAGTTTGTATGATTATTCATATAAAGGAAAGCAATTATGTTTCCTAAAGGTAATCAATTGGTAGAGTAATTTGGGCTGGAAGGTTTATATTTGTATATTGAGGCCATTATGTTGATGAGGTTATTATTACCTCATCATTTCCTCCCCTTCCTAATTTCGAACAAGTCCTCTTACTCTTTGATATGCCCCTTGTCCATCATTTCTCCTATTCATTTCCTCATATTTAGCATTGAGATCATACACATCATCTTCCTCTGTTTCCAATGTCTTTGGATTCCTCAAGAATCCTTGATGAAAAGTGACCCTTTGTTTCCATATGGAAAAACTATCTTCACTCTAGTCTAAGTTGGTGTATATTGAAGGTGGTGGGGAAAGAAGCAAGGGAGGTTTGTACCTCATACCAATCCAATTGGTCTTAAGGTCCTCCAGAATTTTGATCAAAGTTACTACTCTTCCGTAGGACCATCTGATATTGAGAGATGAAATTATTTCCCTCTTCTTGAGATGCATTGGAATATGGGTGTACCTTTCTTCACATGCATGCCATGTTGGTCCTATTAAATGTGGCCCCTGTTCTTGAAAGTAATCAGGACACACTCTGAGGTTGTTATCGTATTTGACCTGTGCTTCTTGTTTATTTTGACACCCAAAAACTGTTTCTTGAAAGAGAGAGACTTCCTATGAGGGTATCTTATTTGCAACCCTATAGTATTTTCTACCTAAGCATACTCTCTTGATCTGTCTTGCTAGTGAAGTTTGTTTCTCATAGTGGACAAGAATGATCTTAATTCTTCTTCTCCTACAAAGAGGTTAATGAAGAAATTTATATACTTTTCTAGGAGAAAATTGTGAACAAAGAATTCACACAACAAATTCTATTGTTCAAGGAATGACTTAACAAATAGTTTTACAAATTCCTTGACATCAGGGTCATGAGGCTGTTTTTGGTGAATTCTTTGCAATTTCCATCTCAAAAGCTACTCATTAAGAAACATGGAGTATAGCCTAGATGGTCTTCTATAGGCTAATAGCAATTCACCAATTTCATAGGTATCCTGCTTACCCCTATATGCCTAATGGAAATATTCTTTTAACATGACTAACTCCCTCTTTAACCTATTGTTTTCAAATTCTACATCTTTCAAAAGGTAACAATGCTCTATCCATTTCATAAGAATTGGGGGAATATGTACCTAGAACCAATCTATAACAATAGGTTCGGTTTGTATCCCTTTTGATTCCATAATTGGTTGAGTATCACTTTCCTATAAATTTTGTTCTAGCTCCACAATTTTACTCACAGAGGCATTCAACTTAGTTTCCTATCGATTCTTCTCTTCCTCAAAAGCACTCAATATTTGTATAAAATTATTTTTCAAATATTGAATACATTTTTCTTTTTCATACAAAGTATCCTAATTTTTCTTACCTTGTTGATTCCATTGTTGGATTTGGAATTGTAGCTACTCAATAAGCTTGTCTTTTTCCTCCATTTGTGTAGTTAATTTTGCAATTTTCTAATTCCTTTTATGGACAATGGCAATGTGCACCTCTATTTCTTCTTTTTGTTCATTAATTTGTGCTTCGTCGTCCTGCAACCTGGCCCTTAGCCCTTCAATTTTTGTCTTTAGTTTTTCTAATTCCTCATTCCCCCGACTAGATTCTTCATCCCCTGTTTCCACAGATTAGGATATGTGAGGGGTTGCTTCATAAGGATGAGGCACATTTTCCTCTCTGTTGTCCTTGGGAGGGGATGAATGAGACACTTCTTCCACTTTTTCATCAATATGGGGTGCATTTTCTGTTTTTGTGCTATTAGGAAGCACTTCTTCTACTTCTTTTGTATTCACAATATCAGGAAAACTTCCTTCTTTAGTTTCTTCAGGTAAGGAGGAGCAAGGAATTTCTCCATGCATATGAGGTTTGTTTTCTTCTTCATCAGTATCCACAGAGAAAGATGCATGAGGAGATGTATGAGGCACTTTTTTCCCAAATTTCGGTATACTATCCAATTTGTCAAGGAAGGATGAGAATCCTCTAGCAGGTTCATCTTCATTTTGTTTTGAGTGTGGCGATTGTGCTTCCTCCCCTTCTTGCTCTTCAGGTGATAGGGTTTGTTTTTCCTTTTCTTGGGGAATTTCCTCCTCTTACTTTCATGTTTCTTCAATTTCCTCATTATCAGGTGGACTGTCAATTTCTACCACCTTTACTGGAGTCCTGGCCTTTTTTTGTTTTGAAGTGTTGCCTATATCTTGGGGTTCAATTTCACTAACCCCTGAAGATAACCGTTTACTCCTCTATAGAGGAGGGGTTATTTGAAAAACAACTTTACTTCATTTCTTTTTCTTTTGAGGGGGCTCCTCATCTTCTCTGGAATGCACAATTCCCACCTCCTCTTCTTGTCCTAGGGTTTGTAATTCATCTAGCAAGGATTCTAGCACATCCCCACTGGGAGTTGTGGGTGTATATTGGGACTTAGGGCCACCCAATGCCTCTGAGGAGGGTTCTTCTACAAATTTCTCTTTTTTTTTTAGAGGATTCCCCTTCCTCAAATGACCTCCCTAGTTCTTCATTTTCAAATTTTTGTAGGAACCTTTGCCACTTCTTCTTTGGCTTAGTATGGAAATGATATTTACATATTAGTTGTATCAATCTATGATGTTTAAGGGGCCCTGTCCCAATTTTATACTTTTCTATCATATAGGTGATTGAATGGTAGAGAAAGGCTGGTAAATTTACCCTAAGAGTAGGGTCCTCAATGCCATGGAGTAAATGAGTCAGCAGGCAGAAAGTGGGTCCCACTACTGTAGTCATTTTTCCCTCACAAGTGAAATATTTTATAATCTAGGCTGCAACAAACCTCTAGGGTTCTAGAATAGACATTCTATGAATTCCCTTATTTTTCTCCCTGGTGCTTATGGTCAGTACAGGTTGGGTTTCCCCTTCCCTATGGAATAAATCTATTAAATTTTGATAAGGGATGTGGGTATTCTCATTCAAATGAATCCCTTTATTTTCAAGACCAAAAAGATCAGCAAGGACTTTCGTACTTACTTGGAATGACTTTCCGTGCACCACAGTCTTCCCATCTACACAATTCTCAACGAATTCCTTTACCAGCTACTTTGTGTACCCTTCAAATTCTTTCATGAAATCCAACCATCTAACCCTTTTAAATAAAGATGCTATATTACTTAATGCCAGCAATGGCACTAGAAAACTTGGCTCAAACTTTTTCTTATTGCCTCCCATCTCCTTTGCTTCTTGGTGAAATTTTTCAAAACCCTAAAATGCTTGCTTCTTTGAATTACAGATGGAAAGAGAGTTTTGCGTCGATATACTCGATGGGAAAATAATTAATTACCAGATTTCTTGTCACCTTATCGTATCATTATGATGGCTCTCCATAGGGAATTACAACAACTGTCATACTTTCACCAATTATGTAAAGGGGCACAAGTTTCAAAATTACAAGGGGAACATATCATGCCAATTAATTAACCTTTATTCAAAATAAATACTAGCCTTTCTAATAAATTAATTTACACATACCTTAGGTCTTGTCATTAGATCAAACGTCACTTACCTATTCTGATGTAATTGGGTAGTTATATTGTTGGCGAAGGTGGAAACGGATATTAATGGCGTGGATGGAATGATTGGAGTAATGACAAAGATTATTATGACAAAAAGGGTATCATAATAATCTTATTTATTGTGGAAAATTTTGATTTGATATGGCGTAGTGATCATAATGTTGTGGTGTTGATGTAGATGCTTTTGTCATACTGAACATCTTGACATGGGTCATTTTCATTGATCCCATCCTACCCAACAATATTTTCTCTCTATGTTGACATTTACTTGATACATAGTTGCCCCCAGTATGGTGGTAGTAGCACCTTTGTTCTTTGATTCTTCCTATTTTAAGATGTCTTGTTTAGTAAGCATTCTTTGATAAATGACCACTATAGGTGACATTATTTCAATTTGCTACTCCACTGACTCCACAATATCCTGTTTTGTTTGACAGGTTTCCTTGAGTGGATAATGTTGGATATCTTCATACATGATGTCCTTAGTATGAATTTATTGTATATTTATATCATTGGCGAAGGTGGAAGCGGATATTAATGGCGTGGATGGAATGATTGGAGTAATGACATAGATTATTATGACAAAAAGGGTGTCATAATAATCTTATTTATTGTGGAAAGATTTGATTTGATATGGAGTGATCATAAAGGAGTAGATCTCGTAGCGACATTAAGGAATGGGCATGCATGGAACTTAATAAAACAAATTTTGAAAAATAAAATTTATACAAAATTCAAAACATTATCAAGTAATGCAACCAACACAGAGAAGAAGAGAGTTCTAGAATTATTTAGAAAGATGTCATCAGAACTGAGTAACCAAATTGAGGATTTCATAGCATCACTGAGAGATGCAGCTGGGGCAGTGACCAAAATTTCGGGAGCATCACTAAGAGATGCAGCCAGAGCAACAACCAAAATTTTTGAGCATTGTCGAAAGATGTAGCTAGAGCAACAACCAAAATTTTTGGGGCATCGTTAAAAGATGTAGCCGAAGCAACAACCAAAATTTCTAAAGCATCTGGAGCATCTGAGCATCATTCTGGAGCATCACTGAAAAGGTGTAGCTAGAAGAGAAACAACAAAATTTTGGAGCATCGCTGAAAAGATGCAGCCGGAAGGAAGGAAATTGTGATACCTTGGCCTTGACTTTCCAAAGCACCATTGAGTGATGCGTCAGAATGTAGAGTTAGGATGACCCATGGAGTCAATCTAATTTGTAGTTTCTAGAGCATCGTGGCAACAAGTCTAGAGCATCATAGTAGTAATTATGGATCATCGCAGTAGGGTGCACTAGAATTGGGCTCGCCATAAGATGAAGTCCTACAAAATGTAAACAAAACTTTAGTCAAGTCCGAATGATGGAGTTGATGAGAAAATTGAAGAAAATTGCAAAAATATATAGATTTATTTATTATTATTATTATTTTAAAAAAAAAATTAACATGTTATTTTCTTAACACTATATTGATCCTGCCATGGCAGAGTCAATGCAGTGGATTTCTTCTTGCGTTTCTACCATTTTTGTAAACTCTTCTTTGTTAATGGGTTTATGGTAAATGCGTATTCGATGCCCATTAACCAGAAGAGTTTGGGTGTGACCATCAATTGGTTTTAACTGGATTGATTCATTAGAAAACACTTCATAAATATCATATGGTCCAAGCCAATGTGTCCTAAGTTTCCCTTGATGGTCCTTGTATTTGGAATTGAACAACAATGCCCAATCCCCAGTATGGAATTATTTCTCTTTGATATTTTTTTCATGCCAGACCTTATGTTGTTGCTGGAACAATTCAGTTTGATGGACAACATCCAGACATAGCTCGTCTAGTTCACTAAGTTGTAAGACTCTCTTGATTTGAGCTCGTTTAAGATCCATGCCCAATTCCATGGCCGTCCTAAGGGTTTGGAGCTCAAATTCAATGGGCAAGAGGGGCTTATTCCCAAAGACTAACTCATAGGGACTATAGCTGGTGGTTGACTTCTAGGTCGTGTTGTAGGCCTAGACAACTTACGATAGTTTCCTAGCCCAATCTTTCCTTCTCGAGGAAATTGTTTTTGTCAAAATATTTTCCAGTTCCCTGTTCGTAACCTCAACTTGTTTGTTTTCCTGTGCGTGGTAGGGTGAGTAATTTTTATGACTTACTTGGAAGTGATTTGTGAATTTCAATAGGAATTTGGACATAAACTAGGAGCCTTGGTCTGTAACAATTGTTCTTGGGGCCCTGAATCTAAGAAAGATTCTATTATCAAGAAAGCCCACTACCTACTCTTCCCTAGCAATGTGTAGTGCTTGTACTTTTTCCCACTTAGTCATGTAGTTAGTACAAACTAGGATATACTCTTTTCCTTGTGAAGGGGGATCTATAGGGCCAATAAAATCCAATCCCCATTTCTCAAATGGTTCAAGGACTACTTGAGGCTGTAGAGGAATTTCATTGGATGTGATTGGCCTTCCTATCCTTTGGCATTCATCACACTTGTGAATGTACTTATTGATATATTTATGCATTGAAGGCCAATAATATCCTACTCCTGGGATCTTATGAGTTGTCCTTTTACCAAAATAATGCCCTCCAAAAGGGTCATCATGACAGGCCCTAAGGATACTATAGGTCTCATCTGCCCTAATACACTGTCGTTAAACCATATTAGGTCCACACCAAAACAAGATTCCATTAATCCATTTAAAAGGGACACTCTCTCTAACAAGGTGTTTCTTTTTTTTTTTTCCGAGAAGTGAGGCACTTCTGAGGTGGCTAAGTAGTTTGCAATATCAACAAACCAAGGAGTTTTAGTGGAGATGGTGAATAGATTTTCATTTGGGAATTCATCCTAAACCAGAGCACAGTCACCATCATGTTTAATCCAAGATAAGAAGTCTGCAACTACATTGGACTTCCCTAGTTTGTCAACAATTGTCACATTAAACTCTTGGAGAAGGAGTAACCACCTAATTATCCCTGCATTTACCACCAGTTTATTCATGAGATATTTGATGGTTGCATGGTCTGTGTGCACTATAATTTTGTATCTAGTAACATAATGTCTAAATTTCTTGATGGCCTGCACTATAGCTAGGAATTCCTTCTCTATTGTGGTGTAATTCTTCTCTGTTGGCGTCAAATTTTTGTTGATAAAATATATAGCATATTTTCCTCCATTCTCATCTTCTTGCCCAAGAACTACTCCAATGGCATCATTGGATGTGTTAGCATAAATGTGAAATGGCAGGTTCTAGTTAGGTCCTCGAAGGATAGAGGCAGAGGTGAGTTTCTCTTTAATAATTTCAAATGAGGACTAACATTTAGGTGTCCAAATGAAGTCAACATTTTTTTTTGGAGAGAAAACATTGGGGCTGCGATTTTGCTAAAGTTTTCTATGAATCTTTGGTAGTATCCAGCATGCCCTAAGAAACTCTTGACATTAGTCTAAGTCTTCAGAATCTCGATTTGTATGAATTCAATTTTCTTGGGATCAACCTTAATCCCTTCGGCTGAAATATGATGTCCTAGCACTATTCCTTGTTCCACCATGATTAAGTAGTTCTCATGATTGAGGAACAACCAATGATCCTCGCATCATTTTAACACCTTGTCTAGATTTGTGAGAGCTTCATCAAAAGTTGAACTGTATACAGTGAAATCATCCATATAGACTTCCATGGACTCATTTACCAACTCAACAAATATAGCCAAGATGGCCCTTTGAAAGGTGGTAGGAGCATTACATAGCCCAAAGGGAAGAACCCTATATGAAAATGTTCCCCAAGGGAAAGTAAAGGTCATCTTATCCTGGTCTTCCGTTGCTACCTATATTAGGTTGTAACCACTAAATCCATCAAGGAATGAAAAATATTTTCTCCCAACCAAGTTATCCAACACTTGTTCCACAAATGGTAGGGGAAAATAATCTCTGTGTGTTGCTTTTCTAAGTTCCCTATAATCTACACACACTCTCCACTTCCCATTATTCTTTGGAACTACAACCAAGGGTGACACCCACTTGCTGTTAGAAATTGGATAGATGAATCCTACCTACAAGAGTTTCTCAATATCAGTTTTAACAATATCTTTAAGAGTAGGATTGAGTCTCTATTGTGGTTGGAAAATAGGACAAACATCCTCAGTATAGATATGGTGCATGCACACACTAGGATGTATTCCTCTCATATCTTTATAATCCCAAACGAACGCTTTAGATCTATTCACTAGGGTATCAAACAATCTTTGTTCCTCTGTCCCAGTCAACCAACTATTGATGTTCAAGGTTCTACCTGATAGCATCATAATGGTTTTGAATCTAGGATAATTGGATGTGACAGTGTGAATGGGCCTTGTCAATGTGTTAAGTGGATAGTTGTGCGGTATAGTTTTATGAAGCCTAGCAACATCTGCAAAGAAATGGAAAGTTTTTGGAACTAAGTTCATCAAATGGAAAGGAAATCCAATAAACTTAGCATCATCAAATTATGCTTAATCTGTGTTAATTGGGTGTCCAAGGATTTCTTCTACATCTAACATCTCTTCATTTTTGGAGTCTATTGCAATACTTCCCACATCATTCTCTAATTCATCCTCTAATTCTTCACTATGTTGTTTAATGACTACAATGACCAGTGAAGCCAAGTTTTCCTGTCTAGTAGGACTTTTTGGTTCATCAACCCATACTTTGCTATATTCAGTAGGATTGGCAGGAGGGTACAAGAACAACTGTTTGCTATTGGTTCCATGAGAGATTGTCATTCCTCCTTCCCTACAGTCAATTTTGGCTGCAACTGTAGCCATCCATGGTCGTCCCAAAATTATTGGATGACTATCTTTGTGCGTAAGGGATTCAATTATTTGGAAATCCACTGGATATTCCCATCCATCTACTTTAACAAGAACGTTTTCAATGATGCCCTTAGGAATAGCTATGGATTGGTTTGCCATCTGTAGGACTGCAGTTGTGGGGTGTAGATTAGTGAGGCCCAATTTTTCCATCACATCAACAATCATTACGCTAATGGCTACTCCAAGGTCCACTAAAGCGTTGGGTATTCCTACCCCATTAACTGTTACTATTATAAGTGGACTTCCTAGGTCATCATATTTTAGAGCAGTAATTGTTCTTGCTACCCATTGATATGAACAGTGTTGATTCATTTTGGCTTCCTCCCTATATTTTTGATGTACAACTACTTAATCAACTGATTTAACTCAAGGATATCCTTAATTTCTTGTACCAAGGGAACTTCAATTTGCAATCGTTTAATTTCCTGTATCAGTGCAATTTCCATAGATGATGTTTATGGAGCATCTTTCACTAGGATTGGTTTCAATCGCTCTAAAAAAGGGGCTTTGGTTTTATCTTTAGTTGCAGACTTTTCCAAAGATTTAGTTGGGGATTGACCCTCCTCCTCCTGAGGTAGGTTGACAACTCCTGTTGAAGATGGCGGGTTGGTTTCATATTGTGTAGTGTCTAGGGTTTGTTCTATGGGTGCAGGTGTTATTGTTGTTTCCTCAACATACTTCTGGACATGTTCATCTATGATTTCTTCAATAGTCAGCTATGAAAGTGTTTTACTAGACCTCAGCTGTAGGTTTCCATAGTGTATTGCATTGAGTCTGGTGACATTGTCCTGTTCGGAAGAATACACCAGAGTGTTCAAATGATTGCTCTTTGGATTAGGGACTGGTTGCGCCGAAAGTGGCAGTTGGTTAATTTGTTCAGTCTGTTGAGTGTTTTGGGGAGGTGGTAAGAGTTTTTGTTGGGTAGGCATCCTCCTGGGGCTAGGATAGAACTAATGTTGGGGTTGATTCCATTGAGGAATGGAATTTTGAGGGTATCACTACTGTTGAGACTGGTTGGGCCACTGAGGGTTACCCCAAGATTGGTTTGTCCAATCCGGTGGTCTCCAAGGATAGGCTCCCCAATTAGAGGGTACTGGTGGTGGTTCCCGAGGCCAAGGGACTACCCATTGATTGTTGTTTCAATTTGATTGGGGTCACTAGTTAGGATTGGAATTTTGGCCATAGGAGAAATTACCTCCCATTCTCTAATTGACAACATTAACTTCTTCCTCAACTGGAGTTGTTATTTTATTAGAATTTTTAATGGAATTTAGTAGTTCACATTGATTGGTGGGGTGATTCTTGTCACATACCTGACAAATGTCAATCTTGTCAATTTTTTCCAAGGTACACTCTCTTAGCAAATGTTTGTTTCGACACCTAGGGTAATAAATAGACAAAGTCTTAGGGTTTCTGGTTTTAGCCTGGATGCCATCTAAGGTGGTGTTTAGTTGGACAAGAATGTTGGTCTTGAAGTTGGAAAATTCCTCACAAAGTTTATTTATGTCATTAGAACCATGTAAGGGGGTGAACTTCCTAATCCCTCCACGAGTACGGGAGAAGTTCTAACACAATTCCATTATTTCTTCCAATCTTAGTTCGGACACGTCTCCTTTTCCCATTAAGTCTAAGCTCCTTTGCACTTTATCATCAAGACCTTTCAGGAATAAGGTCTTTAAAATATCAAGGGTTATAACTTCCCCACCATAACGTTTAGACAGGAAGATAAACCTATCTAGGTAATCCTCTAAAATTTCATCCTCATTCTACCTTATTTTGAATAGCTCTTCTTTCCTATCACTCACCCTATAGTAACTCTGATATTTCTCCAAAAAGGTGGTCTCCATTTCATCTTAGGAGGTTATCGACTAAGAAGCTAACCCCATAAACTAGCGCATAACTAAGTCTTTCAGAGTGGAAGGGAAAAGCTTTAGTGATTATCATTCTTGTAGTCATAGGTTTGACATAAGACATTGAATTCAAATAGGAATTGATCAGGGTCCTTAGTAGAAAAACCTTGAAAGGTTGGTAGGAAGGTCGGTGAGATATTTTTCATTGTCATCTTGCCATCTGCATCAATAGCAATAGGATAAGTGAATATGTGTGGTGGAGGGTTATCATTGTTGTGGTTGTTGGTAGTGTTTCTTCGGTCACCCATGGTGTTGGAGGGAATGCGATCCTCTTCCAAAATTTAATCAATAGCACGAGGTTCAAAGTTTTAAGAAAGAATATGCTCTTCGACCACTATTCATTCTCTTTCTGGAGTATGTGGGAAGGTCTCAAGTTGACCCTATTCGGTCAATGCTGTAGTAAGGTCTTGATCTAAGTTTCCTTCTTCTCTGTTTGTTGTTGGTACATCAACTGTGGGGGTTTTTGGTATGAATCTCTTGTGGGGGGCTTGTTTCCTAACCATACAAAAAATAATCCAAAGAACGGTTCCTATCCCTAAGAGAGGTATTCAAGATATCTCCTATTAACACTAGAAAAAGGGTCACTGACAACGGTGCCAAAAAGTGACAAGCTATTGTTAGGTCCTAACACTTTAGTGAATAAACACATCAATATATTGATCGAGAAGTGTCCAACGGCTGTATACAATAGAGGACATCTCAACTTCTCTCTTAAGCACTAATCTACTAAATAGAAATTCTAATCTATGGGTCCTCTAATCTAGAAAGAAATAAATCATCTATCTAGAAAGCAGGAAAATAACTCAAATCATAAGATAAAAAACTAAGAATCTAAAAAGAAAAACCATTAAACTAGAAAGCATGGAAACGATTAACCTAAAGAATGAGTAAATTGTTGAAGAGGTAAAGCGTGTAAAGAAATTAGGAAACATTTATCTATTGTAGAAAATCACAAGCTAACTACTAATCATAAAACCATTAATCAAAATCAACTGAAGAAAGGTGCTTCGGACATTCAAATGCTAAGCTCAGAAGCTATAGACTCAGTTACAACCTGCAGGCTTGACACTAACAGTATAACATGAACTAACGAAAATAAAATTCCAATGCAACTTCTATTCTATCAAAGGAAAATGTAGAATAGGAACAAATACTTATCTATCTATTTCTAACCCTCGAGTGGCCAGCTTGTGGGCGTATCTACTACTACTTCAGATCACATGCACTGGAAAATCCTTTATGTTACTTCATGCCATAGATGCATCCATATTACACAGTAATTCAAAGGAAGGCGGGGAAACTCATTCGTATGGTATTTTTACTCAAAAGAAAAATTGATAGCATAATGATATTCTCCTCTCATTATTTGTAATAGTTACATATTTATATGAAAAACGGCTAACAAAAATCCTATTTTTCAGTCAATCAAGTCTTTCAACAGATTTCCCATAGTAAAAGGGACTTAAGAGCCCATGATATAAAATATTAAAGAGGCTTCGCATGAGCCATAAAGTCTTTTGAACTGAAAGATAACAAAATTATAAAAGCTTGACCAAAATGTGTGCTCCTAGCATTCTGACACCCGCTTGCTGGTTTTCAAAAGTATGAGACCTACATTTATTTCCCTTCTAACTGGAATGGCGAATGGTGGTGGAGTTGACTTGAAAAATACTCAAGACTAAACCATTAAATCAGCATAAGTTAGTTTAATTTAATCAACTCCAAGAAATAAGTTTATACAATTATTCATAGAAAGGAAAGCAATTATTTTTTTTAAAGGTAATCAATTGGTAGAGTAATTTGGGCTGGAAGGTTTATATTTGTATATTGAGGCCATTATGTTGATGAGGTTATTTTTACCTCATCACTCACATTTTTTGTACCATTGAGGTTTGTAGGATACAGTGATCCCATGTATGGATTGTATAAATGTGAGTTTTGATAATCCATTGGTTTCGTAAGGCTTTGATAGCTTGGTTGTCTTGGATTACTCATGATGTATGAATCAAGTTTATATTCCATGTTTTTCTTGTGTTTTGACCTTGTTGACCTTTAAGGGATTTAGGACCAATGATGAGATGAAGGATGAAAGGGGTGAATGATATGGGTGTTGAAATTTTAAGATCCTTGGAGGAATATTAGACTTTAGGATTTTTGATTGGATTGGTTTGATTTGATTTGGATAATGGACTTATAAACCCAAAGATGTTGGATGTTATCTTGGAATAAACTTGTCCACAAGGATGATAATTTAACTAGATGTATGAGGAAGAATTAATCTGCACACACTCAGCCAAACAAGGAGATTTTGATGTTGATTTGAAGGATTTTACCAAAATTCTAGTATGAATGATTTTTCCAATGGTTCAAAAGTTGTTTGTGAGATGGGATTTGATTGTTGTTTGAGATGGATGGAATGATTGGTTATTTTGATCCTAAATGAACCTAAGAGAGACTTGTTTACAATACCAATGTTTTGAAGAACATTCTTTTCCCTAAGAGTACTTCAAACCAAAAGATCAATGTTTGCTCAAAATACCATAAGACAAAAGATAAACAAGCACATGTTTGGGGTTCAATTGATTTCATCTTGATTAATGAATTGCTTTTACCACATCCAATGTCTTGCTTAAGTTTCAAATTGAATGTCTATGTCTCAATTTCTTTTCATCCCACAAGGTCCATTATGTGGAAATCAAGAGAATCAAGGAAATAGTTCCCTAATGTTGACTTTAGTAAGAGAAAATTGAGATGTAAATTCAAATACTTAGAAGCCTCTAAGGATAGAATCCTTAGGGCAAGCAATAGCACTTGGATTTGTCAAAGGTATGTGCTCCTCCTAAAGGGTTTGAAATTTGATGTTCATGTTGAATGTTTTTCAATGTTTAGGATCCAAGCAAAGTGTGTAACTGACTCAAAAATTGCACAAGCCCTAGGATAGAATGAAACAATATTTGTTGAGTTCCCAATTGGATAAATCCAACTACACTATTCTTAGCAGATGATTAGAAGCTTGACCACACAAGCTCCCCCTTACAGTGCACTAGCTTCTCGGGTCAGCCAAGCTTCAATACCCATGAATCTCCCATGGCATACTTCTCATCTCTACTAAAGAACCATAAGAATATGGGGTGGCTTCAAAACGACCGTTCTTGCACCAAAAAATAGATAAGGATTTGGGCTTCTAACCAAAAGGTTCTAGTATAGGCATTATGTTCATGGGGGATCATCCATACGACAAGAGACCATTGTTTCCCTTCTTGTTGGAAGAATCCTCGTGATACTTGAACTTTCCTCAAGTACCCACACTTATATACCGGGTGGAAGTCGATTGGCTTTAGCGTGTTCCCTGTTGGGTCGTTCCCTGGGGTGATTACTTTTTCCCACCAAGCAGGCCCTCTAAGGGTAGAAAAAAGCAAGCAAGCACATTCATGGTTCAATTGATCTTTGTTTAGAAACAAAGAGAGAACACATGCGATGCACTCAACTCACACTTGCAAACTTTGTTCAATTTTAAGAGCCCAAATTGAAATATAGAAGCAATATTTTACACAACTTAATGTCACCAAAAAGACTTTTGATTCTCAAGATCGTCGTGAAAGCACGAGAGAAGTGCATACGCCCTTTTAGATGAGATTACTTTGTATAAAATATTACAAAACACAAATGACACATGTTCATTTTATCCTCAAAAGCAAGAATGGATTCTTTTTAAGCACCAAGATTGAAATGTGAAATTTTCTTGTTCAATTGTTAAGTCCCAAACAAAATGTAGTAAATTTGCTAAAGTTCCTTTTATTCCCTTTGTTTTGTTCTTTTTAATCCCAAATGAAAATTATTTTGAGTCCTAAAAAATTGAAGATGACAAAATCCTTAGAAGTGGGATTATAATTGCTCCCAAAGTGGTTAAAAACACTTGTTATAATAGAGAGAAAATTCCATAAGAAACCTTTGTCTTCATTTCGTCCCTTCCCCTTTTGATTTCCTAACCTGCAAAAGTGCTCAAGATGTTAGATGAGATAAATAAACAAGAAGATATAAGGATTAGATGAATGATTAAGCATAAAAACCCTAAAATTTAGACTACATTAATGTGTTTTGAATTTAGATGTAAAATTGAATATTTTAACTATACAAAAATTGAGAAACACTTACACCATTGTGTAGCTTATGAAATTCTACCCCATTTCAAAAAAAAAACCTTTGAAAAAAACCTTCGTATGACCAACATATGGCCATTTTAAGATTGACTATAAAAGTGCTAAAATAGAGACTAGATGCACTAAAATAGTGGCCAGATGTGCTAAAACAGTAAATAGATGCGCTAAAACGGTAAATTGATATGCTAAAATAGTAAGTGAATGTGTTGGAAGATGTTGTGGATGAGCTATAACAGAGCCTGGATGTGCCAAAAGTCACCACCAATGCATTGAAAGAAGCCATGGGTGTGCTACATCGAGATTAGCAAACATACCTGCTAAAAAAAGGGAAATTGACCAAAAAGATGTGTTAAATTTGAAATTTCTTCCCTCCTAGCACCAAAATGTGAATGGTGAATCTAGACCTACACAAACACAAACAAACAACACAATATTAGTCCATTATGTAAATCTAAATAAACATTCCCCATAAGATTCATTTGAAATGAAATGAACAAGAAAACAAGAGATAATGTCAAATAAAATCTATTGAAAGCTAAGTAATCTATTCCAAAACACTCAAACCCTCAATCCCATGGGGGAATTGGTGCTATTTTGATGTGGAAAATAGCCCTTTCCAATTCCTTGCAAGCTTGATGATGATTGTTGATGATTGATTGATGCTCCTTGATGAAATTTCTCCATAACCTAGCTATGAAATGATGAGAACTTGATGAACAATGGATGAACTTGTGCATCATGATCTTACATGGATTGTGTAGAAGAATGTGGAAGATTGATACAATAGAGGAGGCCTCTATTTATAAGAAAGAATGATGGAGGATTGAAGAATAGGATGAATATGGGATTAAAGATCAACCAATAACAAAATGCCACTTGTCAACATGCTATTGGAGAGGGATGGAGCACATTTTGGTCAATGTGCATGATAAATGCCATTAGATTCAAATTTGAAATTTGAAAGTGACATGTTGGAGGGAGAAGAAAATGGAGTTAATGCCACTTGGCTCAATGCTAAGAACATGTAAGAGGATTTTAATGCCTTGTTGGAGAGGAAAAGTCCTTTTGGAGGGGCTTTTTCAAATTTGAGGAATATTCCATCTTTGATGCCCTTTTTGAATGAAAATAGAGATTTAATAAATCAAATAAATTGATTTATTGTGCAATTTGCAAAATCTACAGGATTTGAGTGATTAGTGTTAGCATTAATCAAGATTTGATTAATTTTGATGAAGATTAGCTGATTTTGATATTTGACTTAGATTTTAAGATTTAAATAAATCAAAATGAGAGGAATAATGAAATTTTTCCCTCTTTTATTTCTTGTTCCTTGAATTTAAAATGGAAAAATTAAACAAATGCAGAAGTCATAAAAAATGGATAAAAATAAAATAAGAAAATGCCCCTTCATATTAACTCCAAATTGACACTAAATTGCTCCAAATCAATGGTGGGATCTTCCAAATTCATTATAGGCTCCTCTATATGTACTAAATGTTGCTACAAACTTGCCCGAGTCGCATTCCATCAATGTTTGTTGCTCAAGTTGTCTATTGGATTTTACTTCAACTAATTGTGTTTTTGCTCCAATACTCTTTTTGCCTTCTTCCTTGTGGTTGCAAATAAAATGAAATCTTTTGAGAATGTTAGAGGCCATTTTAGTGTTAAAGGTTTGAGTAATTTTTTTTCTAAATTTATTATATATTAGATAAAAATGGGAAATAAGGATCCCAACTCTATTACACATCAAGCCCACAAGCAGAGTCAAAAAGAATAGCTAAAGGTGAATACAATGGCCTCCCATGTGGGAGTAAGCCATAACTACAACTAAACTACCAAGCACAAACCAACATAACAACATGAAATGAAAGAGAACCCATGGATCAGACCTAAATAATGCTAGACCCTATTGATTTCCAAAGCCATTGCTCTAAAATGGAGTTAATGCCACTTGGCTCAATGCAAAGGACGTGTAAGAGGATTTTAATGCCTTGTTGGAGAGGACAAGTCCTTTTGGAGGGACTTTTTCAAATTTGAGGAATATTCCATCTTTAATGTCCTTTTTGAATGAAAATGGAGATTTAATAAATCAAATAAATTGATTTATTGTGCAAGTTGCAAAATCTACAAGATTTGAGAGATTAGTGTTAGCATTAATCAGGATTTGATTAATTTTGATGAAGATTAGCTGATTTTGACTTTTGACTTAGATTTTAGGATTTAAATAAATCAAAATGAGAGGAATAATGATTCTAGACTTAATTAAATAAAAAAAAATTATTTAATTAAAAGGGGATGGTGTTAGATTTAAATAAGATAAAGATTAATTTATTCAATTTAAAGGAGATGACATTAGGACTTAATTAAATAAAATGAATTATTTAATTAAAAGAGGGACTATAAGATTAATTGAACAAAATAATTGATTTAATTAAAAGATGAAATATGATGAATTTAATTAAATAAAGACTATTTAATTAAATGACCAGTAAAGGAGATGATTTAGGACAAACTAGTGTTAGTAATCAGGATCAAGTGTATAGGATCAATTGGTATATTTTATGTGTCTACAATTTGTTACAAAACAAGTTATTCAAAGATGAACCAACTGTTTTTCTATATACTTCTTCATTAAGTTAAAAATGCAAGCATGGTTGTATAAGTATTTGAAAATGCATTTACCATGCTCCACATATTCTTTGACCAATGAGATTTTTCCCTCTTTTATTTCTTGTTCCTTGAATTTAAAATGGAAAAATTAAACAAATGCAGAAGACATAAAAAATGGATAAAAATAAAATAAGAAAATGCCCCTTCATATTAACTCCAAATTGACACTAAATTGCTCCAAATCAATGGTGGGATCTTCAAAATTCATTATAGGCTCCTCTATATGTACTAAATGTTGCTACAAAATTGCTCGAGTCGCATTCCATCAATGTTTTCTGCTCAAGTTGTCTATTGGATTTTACTTCAATTAATTGTGTTTTTGCTCCAATACTCTTTTTTCCTTCTTCCTTGTGGTTGCAAATAAAATGAATATCTTTTGAGAATGTTAGAGGTCATTTTAGTGTTAAAGGTTTGAGTAATTTTTTTCTAAATTTATTATATATGAGATAAAAATGGGAAATAAGGATCCCAACTCTATTACAAATCAAGCCCACAAGCAAAGTCAAAAAGAATAGCTAAAGGTGAATACAATGGTCTCCCATGTGGGAGTAAGACATAACTACAACTAAACTACCAAGCACAAACCAACATAACAACATGAAATGAAAGAGAACCCATGGATCAGGCCTAAATAATGCTAGACCCTATTGATTTCCAAAGCCATTGCTCTAAAATTCTCTCTTTTGAACTTTAAAGCCAAGTATTTTTTTTCAAGAAATTTAAAAGGGTGATTCATGAACAAATTGAGGAAGGTTAAAAGGAACTAACAAGAATGGATAATCTCTCCTACACTTTGGACTCAACTTAGACCTATGAGGGTATTTTTAGAGGTATCCTTAATTAAGTTTTTAAGCCAATTAAAATGTAGCATAACTGCAACAATTAGTAGTCATCACCAATGTATACTTGACCCTATATTTGTCACTAGGTCAAGATAAACTACTAAATAACACCTCTTACATAGCTGATAAAACAACTTGCACTTGCATAGATGTTAGTAATATCATAATCCCCTTAAATAATTTTATTAATTATTTCATACATAGTGGAAAGGAGCAAACATGTAGGATATAATTATCTAATGATTTAGCTTTTTGGGTTGTTTGAGATTGTTCCTCAATTTGTAATACTAAATCATGAAAAACATATGTTATAATTTACTTATATTTCTAATATGGATGGAGGGTATTAAATGATCGATGTTTCATTCTTCATCAATATGGACTGATGCATATTCCATTGGGAAACAAATTCATAAACAACAAAGAGGAAGAAGATATATCCAACAAAGTATCAATAGAACTAGATTTCATTTACATGATAATAAAAAATTACATCATGTTTAGGAAATACTTAATAATCCCTTAGAACTATTATGAACCACATGTAACAAAGGCTAGAACATTATGTAATAACATTGCAATGCAATAGAAGTTGTCAATCTTCATCTAGCCTCTATTACAGTCACGTCAAGAAATGTGGTGAGAGAAAATGCATAGTTGCAACTATACATTTCACTAAATAATTATAAACTACCATGTAGATGTGAATTTACAAACCCTTCTTACTCTTCACGAGATGTATTCTTTCATTTGCATCTTAGATTGGTAGCATTTGATGCCCTAGAGCCAACTATAGACCTTCCGAGACCAAATAATTAGCTCAACAACCAATATAGAGTGAATGAATTAGAAACTTTTATTTATAACATCTCCAACAAAGTCTACCCAAAAAAACCATGAGAAACATAAGGACACCAATGTGATTGTAGAATAAATGAAACAACTATTTGATCTTAAAATCCATGTCCAAGGATGAATCTCACCAAGAAATGGAGGGCTCAGATTGTGCAAGACTAGTTTGGTAGATGAAGGCCATTAATTGTATTCATAGAATATAGAGGGTGGGTGAGGCATACTAGAGGCATGGCTTGTAAAATATTTTGATATTTCCTTTCCCAAACTTTAATTGTAAGCTCAAATTCATTAATTTTCCCTTTTACTTGTTATGCTGGAGTTTCTTGTCTTTCTCAAACCATGTTGCACTTTTGGAAAGTTCAAAAACTCATAAAATTTCAAACATTCATAATTTGACCACTTGTCTCCCTTATCTCTCTCTCTCTCTTTTCTTTCTCTCTTTTTCTTCTTTATTTTTCTCTCTTCATCTTGCTGCACTTTTAGCCAAATGGAGAACTTGCAAACTATGTTAGCATATTAGAAAGTTTGTGAACTCATAAACTTACTAACATGGAGAAATTTAACCATTTCATTGTCT
Source organism: Sequoia sempervirens (assembly GCA_007258455.2). Lineage (NCBI taxonomy): Eukaryota > Viridiplantae > Streptophyta > Pinopsida > Cupressales > Cupressaceae > Sequoia > Sequoia sempervirens. The sequence continues at coordinate 1,014,462,934 of VDFB02271358.1, read as the reverse complement.
TTAATGACTTTCTAAGGAGCTTATAAACTTTGAAACTTTGAATTTTTCTTCTCTTTTGCACACTTTCTCTTCACCTATTTTTCATGTTGCACTTTCATAGTTTGGAAAACTTGAGAATCTTGTCAGTCATTTGGTAGATTTACGAATTCACAAACTCATGAACTTTCCAACAGGCCAAACCTTACATTTTTTGCGACGTTCTAACTTTGTGATCACCTTATTTTGTTCTCTTTTTTGAGGCTTCAAGGATCTAGAGAAACAATAAATTCATCCATTGAGTCATGCAAATAAGAACATTTTTGAACTTGCAACCCTGATAAGGTGATATAATGAAAAAATTTCAAGGATCAAGAATCAAGGATGCCTCATACCTTATACCAAATTAGAGGTATTCCCACACCTCCAACTTTGATAAAAATATAGAGAAGGAAATATCAAAATTCAAAAATTGTGGATATCAAGGAATAGCTATGTGAGTAAAGGATTACTAAAACTCCAACTTTCAAAGATAACTTAGTGTGAAGGACTGATAAGTTGGGGTTCAGAAGAAAAGCATGCCAATAAGAGGAAGCTTGAAACACTGACAAAGGCAAGGGAAAAGGTAGGGAATAGATGAAAGGTATGCCAATGTGAAAATTTTTAATATCTTGATACTTTTAAAGGAAACAACAAAGTTGGGTGGAAAAGAATACTAGGAAGAGAAACACTGACATAGGCATATTCCTTAGAGATTTGAACAGAAAAATCCCCACACTTAATTTTTTTGAGATTTTTGCAACTTCCAACACATGATAGGCATATGGGGATGGAAAAGGACAATGCTTGAGCAAAATTCACAAATGAAGACTCATACTAATATTTATCAATCAATTATAACTAATAGGAAAAAATAGGGTAAGGGAAATAAAAGAATCAAAGATATGGATAAATTTGCAAATTTTGAGGTCTTCAAAGCTAGGCTCCAACATTGGCTTTGATTGGGGACAAGGGCCTCTTGAGGGCACAACAAGAATCTAGCTATCTTGAGAAGCAAGATAAAGTAGGGAACAAAAGAGACCAAGAAAACCACACTTCATCATGACAAATAGGTATCATGATTGTATAAAAATATAAACATCATAATATTTACAAGATAAGAATATCAAAAACATGGACACAATATATAAGGTAGGACAACATGAAGAAATTATGTACAAGACAACAACCTACAAAAAATAACGTGGAAGAAAAAGGAAAATGAATTATGGCTATAAATAAAAATTGTATACATTTGCAAGTTAGATATTGAATAGATACCCATGGCACAAAGCCATGAACAAATTATTGCAATTATTTATCTCTATCAAATACAACCCTATTAAGGGAGTTGATCTCCCTCAAATTATAAATATTTTCAGCACCTAGCTACAACAAATGAAGTTTCCTATACACATGCATTAAATTATAAACATTACCCAAGAATTAAAGATATACTTCACTATCAACCCTACTATTGCATGAAAACCATAATTAATAGGTTTTGAACCTGTTCCAAGATGCATTGTTTATGTCCATAGTAGTAGGGGGTAAAACTCTAAAACTAGGTCAATAGTAAAATAATTAAAACTCATGGAAGAAAGTAAACTTCCATCACACATGGGTACATTATTGTCACACTTACTAACCTCCTTAATTAAATTGAACTAAAAATAAAATACCTCCAATTCACATAGAAAAAAAAGTGTTTCTAATTATATTGTTGATCTACACAAAGATCTTCTCCTACAAATCAAACTAAAAAAAATTGAAGCTTTGGCACACCATCAAATTGGTCCACAACATGTTGATATTCAATTTGGCATATATTTTGCTTCTCAACATCACCATCACTTGTATGTTGGACCCACACAAATGAATTTGATTCACGATACAACTATCATCCATAATAGAAGTATCTTGACATTCGAAAAAGAAAGCCTCATAATCAGCAATATATTCATCAAAAGTTTGGACAATAATCATCCAACATACATCACTTTCATATGTTTTGATGCATTCTTTATCAACAAAAAAATAAATACCACAAGAAACTTCATGTGAAGAACCAAGTTCCTCAAATTTCCTTTCTATTTCAAACTCAGTTTGGTAATTTATTATGTCATATGTATTGCTGAAATCAAACTTACGGAAAATATTTTCTTCTTCCTCAATTATCACAATAGCATGTTCATGTGACCCAATTGAAGCACAATCTTTGTGAAGAAGACAACAAGGCTTGCACAAAATAAATAGATTCTCACATGTATCCATATGATCACCATATTCACAATCATCGATGGCTAGGTTTTCACACAAAAAAATCACTTACTACACCAAAAGTTATCTCAAAACAATTATTACCAAATGCAGCCACATATATGTCATTCTCATACAAGCAAACATTAGTAACTTAAATATCAACAAGGAAAAAGGAGGGAAGCGCATGTTTCTTTTTTTATCATTTTGCACACAATGTATACAATCAACTTCAAGAGTTGATCTATTTGACTACTCACTTGTGCACACCTCTTCCTCTTTGTTCATCTCACATCCATAAACAACAAGGTTATCTACCTCATTGCAAGAAACATTTAAGGACATTTTTTTTGAAATGTACTCATTCCTCACTCTTTCAATAGAATCAAGGCACACATAAGCATACTACATATTTTTCAATTTAAAATCCTCTTGCAATAAATTGAAACTAATTTCATATGCTTCAGAAAAATATGTTAATGTAGATAGGTGTATTAATTTTTAAAGCATTTGGGATCCTAGAAAGGGCAACCATGAACCCATAGTTGAAGTCCATACTAGACTATTTGTCTTTCTATTTAATGTTTTTCAATTATTGGGAAAGAACAACAATTATACATCGCACAAATTCTTTATCAAATGCATCCATGAGGTCATTCTAAGAAACAAATGAATATTTAGGAAGACTTTCATGCCATCTCTAAGTCTTTTCACATAGAGACCTAACAAAAAAATTCATCCATGTGTCTTCATCTTCAAACTAAAAAATATTACATGAATTCTAAAAATGTCTCAAGATGTGCATCCCCTTCATGAATATCATACCAATCAAATATAGGCATCTAACTGACAACCTTAGAATTCATAGTTTGCATTTCATAGTCAACCCAAGAGGGGTCTAGTTGCTTTTAAATAGTTTCTAGGGAAATTATATGGAATGCAAAAACCTATTTTATTTTGTAACAATAGGGTAAGCTTTGGATTGTAATTGTTTGATTCATTCTTCACATTATTTTTTCATCCTAACATTCTCACTAATTTTTTTCTTTCTTTCTTGCACTGATGATTATAAATGTTGACATGGATTCTTATAAGATACAAGGCTACTTGAATATCATGAGGAAACATCGCTAAAATAGTCATGGGAAAATAACTCAATGTAGTTCTTATGGATCAAAATATATGATGCATGTGGAGGAACGCTCAAAGGAGAATTATATCTATGTCAATTATCCATGACTAACATATACCAACATGCAAGGAAAAAATTGAAGTTTGATAAATTAATATGTTTCTTTTCCATGAAAGAAACAATGCCTCAAAAGTTAAGAAGAAGAAAATACCAACCACAATCAATAAGTGTAGACATAGTACAATAGCAATAAAACTTGTTCTTTTGGACAACAAAGTCACCACCTCTATCAAAAGAGGAAATCCTTCAAGCACTACAATACTTTTGGGTTCAACTCACCAATTGATTCTTCAAAAAAAAATTCAATCCAGCCACACATAAATTTGGCAACCTATTAACTTACACCAAAAAAAAATTGATCCCCAATAATGACACTTATTCTATTAGTCCCCAAAACTGTTACTCCACAATCTTGAACTCTTCTTACCTTCATGGATAGGGAATTTTTTTCAATAAGATAAAAAGGGAGAGTTCATTAGTTCAAATTGAAGAGGATTAGAGGCTAATTAATGAGAGTGGATAATCTCTCTACACTTTTGATCCAGGTGGATCCAGAAACCTCAAAAAATATCACAGTCTCAGAATCTCTCAGAATCAACATCATTGGATAGAGCTCGCTAACACGATCCTGACACAACTTGAATGGGCCCAGAAAGAGTCCATATGCAGAAGTTATGTTCATTCAAAGGTTTGATCAAACAGGGAAATTAGGCATTCAAAAAGGTGAAAATTTTATTGTCTCAAATCCAAGCAAAAATGACACCAAGTCGTAGTGCTTGTCGCGCTAATTTCATAACTATCTTCGGTTTCAAAAATGAAGTCCATATGAGAAAAATAGAGCCAGTCAAAGTTTTAGTCAAAATGGTGATGTCAGCATGTGACATGGCAATTGACTAGATGGTGACATGGAAATTGCAGGTGAAAAATCTTAAAAAAATTCACGTACCATGCTTTATTTTTGAAAATATGGTGTGGAGGCTTATTTTATCTCACAAAAATCCATCGGATTTTGTGGGATCCCAACTGGATTTGGTGGGATCCAAATCTCCTAAAATCAACGAAATTAACTCATAAGAAAAAAAACAAAACCTCCTAAAATAACACTAAATTGTTATTTTAATTTTAAATTAAACTCCCTGAACTAAAATAGCCTGTGAATATAATAAGACAAGGGCTTAAAAAACAAATTCCAAATGTTTTATTAAGGGGTTGTTTAATGTTTTATTTTTAAAATGGGGAAGTTATTGTTTTTATATAAGCGGGTTAGTGTTTTTTTGTAAGGCTTATAATTATAAAAGCCAAAGGAGGGGGGTTAATTTGTTATTTTATTTATTATGGTGGTTTTTAACCCCATATGCAAAATTTATGTATAAAAGGAGGTGATTTGATAGTCTTTATGCATTTTGTGGAGAAATAATTTGGATGTTTTTTGAGAGAAAATTTTATACTTTTTTGAGGAATTTTTGGGAGAGAAATTACAAGGTGTTGTTACACCAAGAATTGTAAAATTGTAAAGAGAGAGATTGTGAGTGATTAAAGCTTGGATATTCTTAGAAGGCTATTGACGCTTGGCGATATCAATAAAGCGGTCCAACGTTGAGAAGCGGACCCAGAGACGTAGCTCAAATTGAGCGAACTTCGTTATCAAACCGTTTGTGTCTCTCTTCCATCTCTTTATTGTTCTCTCATGAATGTTATTATAGATAATTGATTAGAAGTGTTTGAAAGCATTACTCAGTTTCATAATTTCAACGGTTAAGATACATAATCATGCATTACTGTTGGATCGGGAATTAAATCTATAATTGGATTAAGTTTTGGAAAACTTTAACATCCTAGTTTACAAATCAACTTTGGGCTCAACTTCGACCCAAGAGAGTGTTCCAAAAGGTATCCTTAATAAAATCTTAAACCAATTAAAATACAACATGATTGCAACAATAAAAAACTATACCCAATGTACACTTCACACCTATATTTGTCACTAGGTCAAGATAAACTAGCTACACAAAACCTTTTAGATAGATGATAAAATGATTTGCACATTCACCTGTAGATAGAAACAATATTATAATCCCCTTCGATGATTTAATTCATTATTTCATACATAGTGACAAGGTGCAAACATACATAACATGATTCTTTGATGATTTAGCTATTTGGGTTGCTTGATATTGTTCCCTAGTTTGTAACATTGAATTGTAAATAGCATTTATATTCTAATCTACTCCTATTTATAACATGTATGGAGGGTGTTAAATAATGGATGTTTGGTCCACCAATATGAACTAGTTCCTACTCCATTAGGTAACAGAGTCATGAACAACAAAGAGAAAGGAAATATATCCAATAAAGTATCAATAGAACTAGATTTTATTTACATAACAATAAAATATTACATCACATACAATGAACATACTTCATAATTCATCTCAAACCTATAATAGCCCTTATGTAACAAAGGAAAATGCATTACATTAGCAATGCAACACAGTAAAATTTGTCACTCTTCATCTAGCCTCTATTACAATCACACCAACAAATGTTGGTGAGAAAATTTACAACTGCAACTATACATTTCCCTAAATAATTACAAACTACCATGGAAACATACTAGTACATGGATATGTTCATTTGCAAACCCTTCCCACTCTTCACAAAATGCATTGGTTCTTCTACATCTCAAACAAGTAGAATTTGATGTCCTAGAACCATCTATAGACCTTCCCAAATGAAAATATTGGCTTAGCAATTGAGTGAATGAATCAAAAACTTGTGTTTATAACACTTCCAACAAATCCTGCCCAAAAATAGCCACAAGAAGCATAAGGATTGTAAGAGTTGGTATAGAATTCTCTATACCATTCAAGATTTGGTTGAATATTGTAGTCACCCAAGATTTAGGAACTTCTATGAAAGTACAACAAAGATCAATTATGAGAGAATAATGTTATTCTATCAAAGCATACAAATAATAGATTGCAATTAAATTGATTCAAAAATGAGAACCCCTTGGTTATATATCAAAGGTGAGACATGGGATTAGACAAGATCATGACAAGTGTCTTAATCCTATGTCATGAGACAACACTAAATTACTTGGGACACAATAAGTAAATAACATAAGATAAGATGATCTAATTCCAATTACTACTTCTAGAAAGATCCCTTGGGACCTAAATAAACTTAACATGTGAATAGGACCTACCAGGTGAACTAGTTAGGTGAAATAGTTAGGTAAAACACATTCAAGTAATGCAAAGATGATGATGATGGTTCTCGACTACTAGTCCATGTTAGGTACCCATGTACAAATGCAATCTCTCACAAAAAAAGAAAAGGAGAAAACGTAGTGGGAAAAAACTACTCCCCAAAAGAAATGGAAAAAATGCTCTCATTGGAGAATGAGAAGGACAAAACCCCATGCGAAGAAAAAGACCCCCCATAAGAGAGAAGAAGAGAGACCATGCAACCTCCTCAATGTATAATCTCTTGCAAGGATGGTAAATGCTTGAAATTCTTCATGTTGAAGATGAACCAAACTCTTTGAACAACATTCCTCCCCTTAAGAAGAAAAAAATGAAGATGGTAGGTAGGATGTCTTCCCAATCCTAAAAGGAAGATGAGGTAAGAAGGATGATGATTGATGTCTCTGATTTATGCTCAAGTGTCTCCATGTTGATTTTGAAAGTTGTCACACTCCAAACATGAGTTCTAGGCAGAACCAATAAAGATGACAATCCAAAATATAGTAGAGATGATTGTAGAACAAAATTCAAAGATAAATATATCTCCTCTAAAGATAAAGAAGCCTCGTCTAAATGTTGCTCAAAAGAATCCACACTCATGTCAAACTATGAAGAATGATCATGTAGAGAATAAACAAAAGGGTCATAGTGTTCCCTCATAACTAAAGAAAGATCATCTCCATCAAAGAGAAGATGTATGCAATCAATGGTGTCTCCCATATTTGAAATGTGAGAGTCTACAAAGAAACCTACAATTTTTGTCAAGTACTCATCCCAAGTAGCCATATTTGGAAGACAATAAATGTCCTACTGCACTGAGTCACAAGAATCCGAATTTGTGGCAACATAAGAATCATCAAATGAAATAGTAGATGAAGGAGATGGAATGTTAGCGCGTGTCTCTATATCCTCAATAGGTGAAAGAATACCAAGATCCAAATGACCATATTGAATCTCCTCAAAAGTGTCCACACTAGATGCCTAAGTGTGACCATCATTTTGACAGAACAATAGGATCAAAATGTGAGAATGTGTAGGCATGAGATTGATGATCAACCTCCTTGATTACAACTATATCTCTACTATGAAAATCGTAGATTATGACAAAATTTGGTGTGACCTCAACACTCATTCTTGCTCCACCATGTGTGATCTAATAGATATAAAGGATATTAGTTGACAATGAAGGCACACGAATTAAATCATTAAGTTTTTTCATCCATTTTAATAGATCCCTTCCCACAAACACACTTATATGTGTTGTTAGTCATCAGGATGTGTGGTGATGAACAAGACTCAAATGAAGAGAACATACTCACTAATGAAGTCATATGATGTGAGGCTCTTGAATCTAGTATCAACCTTTCTGACTCAAAATATGCAACTATAAGAAGTGTTTTCCCCTTATTTCTCTAACTTTGATAAATAAGAAGAATATGAAGCTCCTAACATTCTTGAAGGTAAATTAATTTGATTCTTCTTAAGAAGATTCTTCAACTCATCAATCTATTTTGAATGAAATTGATGTTCATCATGCCCTATTTTTTGAGGACTCCTTGATTCTTTTTGTGCCTTAGGATCACTAGCCACCAATGCTTGTGATTTAGAAGAATTGGTTACACCCCCATATGAATTAACTTTGCTTCTTCTTGGATTAGGAGATTTACAAAATCATCAAACTTAGGATCAACATATGATGTACTCCCATATAAATTTGATGGGTATAAAAGCCAAAAACACTTAATATCCAAGACCAATCTTGGATAACACATTTACAATTGTAAATCCTTTTTCAATGCTGCAATCTTTTAGCCATGTTCTTAACTATTTAATCTTGGAGATGTAGTCTTGGATGTGGTAAAAACCTTTAGGATCAAGATTCATCAAATCATTGTCAAAATAATATCCCCTAATTATATCAGTTTTACCATACAATTTTTCAAAGTATCTCAAGCCTCCTTAGGTGTTTTGCATGATTCAATATGAAATTGTAAATCAAAAGAGACTAACAAACATATGCATCCAAGTGTTTTCTCATAATCAACATCTCATTCAATCCTTTAACATCAATAGGTTGAGGAATGGTTTTTTTAGATGGCTTAGATAACCCTTTCCCATGAGATAATTCCATACTAATTTTCTCCATGAAGCATAATTATGTAAAAAATTAGGAGTTCAATTTGAGATTTCCCCATTGAAAAAACACACAACAAGCACAAAAAAGCAATATATCACCACAAGGTTACCCCCAAATTACTCAACCAAAAATCCCCCTCAAAAATATATGATCTATAAATTTATGCTTATTGTGATTATAGGTGCCACTTTCCAAAAACATGAAATGGACTTAATCTTAGTGCTTACATATGTCAAATTTGGCCATAAAATCAAAGTACATTTTATACATAGAATGAGATAAATTTTATCACACCAATACAACATAAACAAAAAATTATGCACTTTCAAAAAAACTACACCTAAAAATGTTGCCATATGAGCAAGAGTGAAGCCCTGAAAATTCCCAAAATGAGAATGATTTAACAACACTTGTTAGTATCTGCAATTTCTAGAAAAACCAAAAATGAAAATAAACATTGATTGCACCACTATGAGAGACAAAATTCCACCCCAAATAAAAAAAAATTCTGAAAAAGGAGGTTGGATGATTGAGTTATGGTCATTTGAAGTCGAACAACGAAATCAAAATTGTTGATGGAGAGGGAGTAGATTAGAGCAACCTGTTGATGGTCATTTGGTCGTCAAATTTAAGACACTCATAGATGACAATCATTTGACTATCAAATTTAAGACAATCATTTTGACAGTCATTTGACCATCAAATTTAAGATATTCTTTGATGACAGTCATTTGGCCATAAAATTTAAGATAGTTGTACAAAAATTAAATTATGATGCCAAAAATGAAGTATAATATATGAAAATAAGGTTTTTTGGGCCTTCAAAGCATGATGGAAAGGTCAAATTTGACCAAAATACTTTGAAATGATGGCTCCTTATTAGATTTGGAAATGAACCTCCCTCTTCAAACCCTTATAAATCTTGCCTCAGATGTTTGATTTGGATGAAACAAAAGGAAAGACTAACTTTATTGGACCCTCTGAACTCAATGATAAGCTTAGATCTATACCAACAAGTTCCAAAATGAACTTGCAATGCTAAGGCATAAAGAGAAAACCCCCAAATTTGGTATTTCTTTTAAGTTTTTCTAATTTTCCAAATTATTATTTGATGCAAGAGAAGAGCATACTCAAATTTTCAACATCTACCAAGAATTGCAACCAAGATCTCTCAATAATGACTATCAAGAAGCAATCCCACAAAATCTAATGCCATGTAAGAATTGGTATAAAATGCTCTATACCATGTAAGATTTGGTTGAAGGTTATAGCCACCTAAGATCTAGGAACTTCTATGAAAGTACCAAAGAGATCAGTTATGAGAGAATAATGTTATTCTATTGAAGGATACAAATGATAGATTACAATTAGATTGATTCACAAATGATAACCCCTTTGGTTATATATCCAATTTGAGACATAGGATTAGACAGGATTATGAAAAATTTATTAATCCTATGTCATGAGACAATAAACATTAAATTACCTAGGACACAAGAAGTAAATGACATAAGATAAAATAAGATCTAATTTCAACTATGACTTCTAGAAAGATTCCTTAGGAACTAAGTAAACGTGTGAATTATACCTACTAGGTGAACTAGTTAGGTAAAACACCTTGTTCACACCAAGGTGGTTGGAGAATAAATGTAGCAACTATTTGATTTTAAACTTGAGAATCTTGGACCATACTTTCACCTTTTTTCCATGAACCATACTTTCACAATTTTGGAAAACTTGAGAACCTTGTCAACGTTTTAGTAGGTTCATGAACTTACTAACAAGTTGAAGCTTGCAACTTTTGGTGACATTCTAACTTTGTGATTTGAGGATCAAGATTCGAGGATTCCTTATATCTTGTACCAAGAGGTATTCCTACATCTCTAACTCTAATAAAAATATAAAGAAGGAAACGTCAAAATTTGAGGATCAAGGATGCCAAGGAATAGGTATACAGGTAAAGGGATGACCAAGATTTTGGCTTTGAAAGGTAACTTAGTTTGTAGGATTAGAAAGCTGGTTTTAGAAGAAAGCCATACCAATAAGAGGAAGTCTGAAATATCGACGAAGGAAATGGAAAAGGCAAGAAATAGATGAAAGGTATGCTAACATATGAAAGTCAACTATCCCGATAGGGATAAAATAAATGGTAAAGTTGGGAAAAAAGGCATACTAGAAAGGGAAACTCTAAAACTTTGACATAGTCGTATTTCTTAGATATTTGAACAACAAAACACCCACACTTAGAATTATTGATATTTTTACAACTTCCAACACATTATAGGCACATGGGGGTGACAAAGGACAACACTTTGAAAAATTTGACAAATGAAGACCCACACAAATATTTCTTAGATTGGTTATAATTGATGGGAAAATAGGGTAAGGGTAATAAAATAGGCAAAGACAGATAAATTTGCAAATTTTAAGGCCTACAAAGCTTGGACCCAACACCTGATTCTATTCAATCTCGTATCCTTCACCCTAGTATGAGATTGGGAGATATATTTAGGAAGATCTTTCTTTTTCCTATTGTACTATCGTAAAATTGTACCCCATGGTCATTTCACCTACACTTTTGAATCCACTTTAGTTTCCAATCCCTTAGAATTTTTGTAGGCTCATTTTAGCCCTTGCATTAGCTTTTTTTCCCTCAGGATGCTCAAGACCCTCTTTCAGTAGCTATCTTCTTATGCCATATTTTTGTTAAAACTTTTATTTTCTTTGTTCCCACCATTTTTTAGCATGATTTGTCTAGACACTAGCATGTCATGCAAATGTTCACATGCAACACTAGTTTCCCACAACATTTCAACATTCAAAAATCTATTGTCAAGCATTTTTCCACTTGCCACGTACCTTTGTCAATGGAAACGGCTCAAGACACCTTGTAATAGCTCAGGAACCTTCTTTTCCCTCCTATTCTCTCTTTAAAATCCATCTTTTCAATTAATGTGGTCTTATTGGTCTCCCTCTTGAAAAATCTCTCTTTTCTTTCTCTCAATATCTCTCTTTCTCTCAAGCTTGCATAACTCTCTAGCTTGCTAGAGTGGTCTCAAAGTTTTCAAACTTTCTCTACAACACTCTTGGCTCTCATAGCTTTCTCTTTTTTTCTCTCTTTGGCTTCCTCAAGCCTTGCAAGTCATGATATCTATCATGTCTTATGTATTTGAGCATCTTGGTATTTCTCGCATCCCTTGTCTATGCATTTTATTATCTTATCTATTTATTTTTCTATCAATCTAACTATTTGGTTGTTCATGGAGGTGGAAACACTAAAATAGGGGTTTAACTGAGGCAAGCCCCTGAATAGCCCAAACATTTTCTCTTGGTCTTATGTGTGCAAGTGTTGGAGATATTTCTTAGGTGGAGGCTTCATTACTTGGGTTGTTGTGAGCATTTTCTTTCTCCTCCTTAGTTTTGTCACTTACATTTCATTTAGTTTACATTACTTTAGCTTATGTTATATTGATATTTTCCTATATTTCAATAGTTCCTAGTAAGTCAGAATAGTAGTTATTATGTTATTTTATGTGATAGTCTTAGGTTTCGGTTTGTACAAGATTTTAGCGTGCCATTGAGACACCAATGCGTTGTGTTGTAGTCCTTGGGCCGCATTGTCATCCTTGGCTGAGAACTTTTTCAATCTATCCAAAAGACCTCTATGACCTACTCTTTTTGTTTCTAGAACTCTCATCATTTTATCATGTCAACTGAGCATTATTCTTTGAGGTAGTTGAGTACAATTTACTCCTTGTAGACTCTACTTGTCCTAAGACTTGAGGGTAGCAAATTTCCTCCTATAAATTTTGGTGAACCCAATGTGAACACTCCTTCCATTAAAAAAAAAGGACAAATCCAAGATTTTCCCTTCTCAAAAAAGAAAAATGGGGTGCAACCCTGAACCCCATTCCATGTCGTCAAAAGGGATATAGTTCGGCCTATGGCCAACTTGTCTATATATCTATTTCAAATTTCATTTTCTATCTTTCTTCCTTCTATCACTTTCCCATGTTGTTAAGAAACTTCAATAAGTTCTCTTACAAGTGTGTGAAAGAGTTCTTTTCTCCTTTCTTATTATTCTTTTTTCACCCCTCTCCTGAAATTCCTTCTATTTGTAAGGGGATTTTGGTGCAAGAGGATGGAATCGATGATACTTTCCTTAACATATAACTTTACCCCCTCTTCATTCCAACGCACTCTTTTAGAGATGATGTATTAGTGAATGAAAAATCTCATCTCACATTTGATCCCCCATAGATCAATGTGGAGTGTACTTCTCTAGATAATTCCTCTAAAATTCATAATGAATTCATAAATATAATTGTTGGCTCTATTGCTCCTGAAAGGCCTAAGAGACCATTCATTTATGTGACTTTGGCTAGTCCTTCTCCCAAAAGGATTCATTCTATCTGTGGTGTTCCATTTGATAGTAATTCTCCAAATCTTTATACAAAGTTTATGTAGTTTAAATCTTCTTATAATACTAGAAGGAATAAACTAAATGTTGATCAACCTACTTCCTTACCACCTTCTTAACGAAGCCTTCCTCAAGCACCTATACCTATAGCTAAGAGACTCGGTGAGTATGATTTGTTGAAAAAAATGTAGTGCTAGGAGGGAGGTGAATCAACATATATTAGAACTTAACCATTGTCATTTGTAGTTTGAACATCACATCACATAAATTAAAAGAAGAGCAAAAGAGACAACATGCACCACACAAAATACACCAAGATTTTTACATGGAAAACCCAATGAGGGAAAAACCACAATGAGGATTAACTCACAATATATGTAGCTCATTGCTAACAAGAGTTATAATGTTGTTTAAGGATCACTACCTGTGGACTTGCAGACTAAGTTGTACAACCTTAAGGAAATATACAAATGACTTGATGATACTTACTATCTCAGAGCAAGATACATGAAAATTATTATGAGAAATATGAATATGAAGTTCTATGAAGAAGCATCCAACATATGTTGATGTTGCAGTCCCTTTTTCGTACAATTAGCCCTTCACATAGACTTTGCACACTTCATCTTCAACATAATGCTCAATCATACTTTTCTTTCACATTCACCACCTTCACAAATAAATTTTACCTTCTATATATATCCTCCACAACAACTCAAAACCTTAATTAGGTCAGCTCCAAGATAACCTTTAGAAGAAACATATGATATCACACTAATCGGCTCCACACACGTAATATTTGCAAGAAAAAAATTGTTGATTAACACATGACATTACAGGATCATAACACATCTTCCAAAACAAAATTAATTGATTAGGATCAATCACTGATGAAGGAAAAAAGTCTGTTGGCCCAAAGAATGACAATACCAGCAAAATTGTCATTTTTTTAGCTTTACACCATGGGGAGAGACCAGAACTATCATGTGGATCAAGATGCAAGAATTTTCATCAATGCATAATATCTCCTCAATCTTCTCCTAAAGAAATTGATCATCATATACTAGAGTAGGAGGAGAAATATATCAGACTGATGAAACAAAGCATTTTGGAGCCACTGTATAACAATTTCATATGAAAATTAAACTTGCAGAACACCAAAACACCTGAAGCCACAAAGTACTATGCATTAGACATCACTGATTATGTCTATAGAACTACAAGGCCAACACTTCAATTTCAAAGGAATGTGGAGCGTTCCAAAAATAATTCATCAATATATTGGATAGAATGGAACACTTTCAACTATAACTCTTATTGTGGAAGATGTAAAGACTTAAGTTTTTGGAAATAGAACTATCACAACTCAACCACCTTATATTTTGAACCACAAGACAAAAACTTATTATGCGGAAGGATGTGGACAAAAAATCCATGGCACTATCACAATGAATACCATAGAAAATATTTTTCAACTTATCATTATGTGTGGTACACCAAACAAGGATGATATCATTATAAACATATCAGGACTTGTGTACCTACCTTTTTAATGTACTTAGATGCCAAACTGAGCACCATTTCAACCTTATATAGCATTGCTGACATATACTTTGCATACCAACAATCTTTGAATTATGTACATCTTTCAACATACACTTTTGGCATCAACACTCATTTATGTACGAGTCTTCTCTCCCCCTTTGACATCAATGGAAAAGGGCATAATATCTTCTATTTTTATCATCCAAAATATGTATAAACTCTCCCTTACTGTATGATTCTAAAAACAGTACTCGCTTGAGATTGAGATCCTCAAAACCAATGCTATGTACAAAAATATCTTCAACAAAGACCAAAAATGATACAACAAACCTCTACAAAATTTATACAAAGACAAAAATTGTCTTAAGTATACCTTTGTACCTTCCTTAGAAGGTAGTATATTCTTATAAATTTCTTTAAGTTGCTCCACAATTGCAACCCAGTATGCTTTTGATAAAGAGATAATATGATTCTTACATTCAAATTTCATGCACAGATCCTCAACCTCCTCCACATTGTTTGGAGTCTTCTTTTTTTGTTCAACCTTTTATGCCTCATCAAGCAATCTATATAATGAAGTTTCACATTAATTGCTTCCCTTAACTAACCAATTGCTTCTTTATTTTCTCTCTCTAGTCCTGAAGTAGTGACAGTTGTCAGTGGAGATTTTTTGTTTGAGCTCTTAATGATCCATCCAAATCTATTGACAAATCATAAACCTCGGTCAATTTAGTAATTTGTGAATCAATGGATTCAACCTAATATTTGATATTCTTGGTGGAGCTTGGCCACTTCAAGAAAAACTGGCACAAAGTGGTCACTTCACCTATACATTCTATAATCATTTTCAAATTTTCGTATAATTTATTATATACACTAACACACCTGTCAGAGGCTTCAACCAATCTTTTATCAGTTATCTTCCTTAGAGATTCTTCCTCTACCTTTTTCTCAATATGTGAAGAATGATCCTCAAAAGGATCCATTAGAATCTTTAATTTATGTTTCAAAGGTAAGGAGGCATCAATTTTTACCTCAGGTAAGCCTTCCTAAATAATCTTCACTACATCATCAATCAACTCACTCTTCCTCACATGTTCTTGTAGAATTTATTTCCTTACGAAAGTGTACAAAATATCTCCAATTTGTAACTTATGGAGAGGATAGATACTTGACAAGTTAACTTTTCCTTCATGAGTAGGAATATGTAAAAATTGTGGTATCACCACAGGTTGAAATTGCATTTGCAATCCTAGTAGGTCTTTGAAAGAATCTGAAGAAAAGGAATCCTAACCTGTATTTGTAGAGACATTTTATTTTTCAAAGTCTTCTTCCTTGCATCCTAAACTTTCTTAAAGTCATTATCTTTCTTTGGTCAACATTTCCTAAACTTTCTAGAGAGGATACATTGTGCTCCTTGCCAAAATTAGTGTTCCCCGGAAGAGAGACACCCACTTTACTTTGATCCCTTGCACCTTGTTCATTTGTATTCTCCAAAGGATTTTTCACCTCATTCTTCTTGACATTCTTATCTATCTCATATCCTCCAGTCACATTTCCCTCAAAAACTGACAAGTCCATATCAGAAGTAGGAATTTCTGAAGTAACTAGAGGAGCTTGATCTCTAATTATTTTATCATTCTTCAATCCCTCCAATATTTTTCTTGTCTTTTCTTCCATTTCTTTCTCCATCCTCTATTTATTCTTCATATTTTATCGTTAAGATATTTATTTGTTTGGTTTTAAGCTCTTGTGCTTGATATTGAGACAATTTGACCCTTTCTTCATGAGAAATAGATGAACCAACCTTTTCTAATTCTTGTTGCCTCATCTTGGCTTCTTCTACAATAGCTTCATTCCTTTTGATACTTAGCACATTTTCCAAACTTGCTAGAAGTTGATCAATTATTTTATTTAGTGTCATATTAAATTTGTTCATATACATAATGATTGCATTTTCAATTGTGGCCTTGTCAATAAGATACATGCCATCATAGAGAGCAATAACCTCTTTCAGTGCATCGTGTTGCACAATTGCATTGATAGTAGCCCCAAATGTAAAGGCTCATGTTTAGGTATTTCTAGAGGAGTCACCATTGTTTCCTTTTTCATTTCCTTTTCTATGGGTGTTTCTTCTTCCTACTCTTCTTGTCTTGTTCTCTTCTTTCTTCTTTTCAATACATAATATTTCATTTCTTCTTCTTCATCTTCCTCATCATCATCTACATTTACCGGATTGAACTTTTCCATTATTTTTTTTGCTTAGTTCTTAGCTTCTTTCTTTCAACAATCTTGGTTTGTGCCTGTACTTTAGTAGCAACTATTTTTCTACTAGGAGTTTGAGCAGGTTTGGGAGTAGTGGTAAAGATAGAAGTAGATCTACTTGTCCTTTTAGGAACTGATGTAGCAGGAGTAGCTTGAGATGCTTATGCAAGACCCTTAGGAGAACCAAACACCTTCTTCAGATTAGACAGCATCTTCTCTACATTTGATGTCTTCTTCATCTTTTTTTCTACCTTATTTTTTATTTTATTTTTTATTATTTCATCATATGTTTCAAACCTTTCAACAAAAGGATATATACATTTTTTGAGCAAGATGTCAACATATGCAATCCAATCAGACCTGGAGACCTCATAGGGTAACTTTGTTACTAGGAAGTCCTTGGTTCAACTGCCTCCATACAACAATTATCTTTTTCCACCATGAAATTGATTGCATTATTGTACCTTTCCATAACTTGTGAGGGTATCATATCTCTCTTCTGTATTTCATTTTGAAAAGTTTTGAAGAAGCCCTAGAACAATGTATCTTATTGTTGGGTATCTAGAAGCTTCACATATGATTCTTAATCTGATGAGCCATTGGAATATCCCTTCTCCAGACCATATTCTTAGAACCAATAATTTCTTTCATTAAGTAAAACATATGGAAAATAATCAAGGTACCATACCAAAAATTGTAGTGTGATTCCTTGGTTTTGTGTGGATTCTCCAATAGCTACTACCATAAAATCTCACAAAGATTATAATCTTTTCCTTCTTTCACTATTTGATGAGAAGTGAAGATGGAAGTGGTGGTAGAAAACCCTTCTTTGTTTGCATAGTAAACCTTATATGCCATGCCCATTATGGCATACCAAACCCCTAGGTCAAAGATATCATTCACTATTAGGGTTCTTTTATCAAATTTGGCATCAATAAGCTTCATAACTTCTTCATTCTTTTTAGTGTTGGCAGAGGTCCGATGGAGCACAATCTAGTCACATCTTTGATAGAATCCTTTGTGATTAGGTAGGGTTGATCAAGCCAGAAGGTATCTTCATGAATTTAACTCAAAGCAATTATGAGCCATTCATCTTCAAAGCAAAAATTGGGAAAATTATTCCATACATCTAATCCTTTTGCTTCCACATTTGCATATTTTGGTTTGAGAAAAAATAATCACCCAAGATATGATTGTACTGGAACTCTTCCATATTCAAATAATTTTACCCATTCAATTGAGAGTGAATGTAGATGCGAACATCTTCAGAATGGATCATATTGATCAAACCATGAGAGAATCCACCATCCTTTTTGGTCAAGGTTGATATGTATGGATGTTTCTTGAATTTTGGACTTGGTTTTCCAACAACATTGATGACAAATGGTTTAGCCATGATAACACTTTTTGAAAACTAAGGTTTTATGCGCAAAACCTCAGAAATACCTGTGAATGTTTCTAATAGGGTTTGTTCACAATTTGTGAATGTTTCTAATAGGGTTTGTTCACAATTTGCTAAAAACCTTCTTCAATTTATTTGCACTTGCACACACTTGATATCCTTCAAATGATATCAATTTTGTTCGAATATAAACTAAATATACCTCATACCAACCCTAGTCACTCTGCAATAAATTCCTTTATTTGTTCTTGACACTTAGCAGCTTTTAATTGTCTAGGATATCACAAAGATCCGTGATCATCTAGCAATCTTCTACAAAAGGTGCATTTGCTCCAAAATTTTGAGTAGATAAAACCAAAATATCATCATTAACCATTATGCTAAATATTTTTGCATCTCATGCTTTACAGGGGTATGAAAAGATTTTGCAATTGAAACTCCCCTTGAGCCAATACTTTCTTTTTAGTTATCGAAGGATTCATCTGCACCATGTTGAGGTACAAATTCACTCTTTACTTCACTTTCTTCCTTATTTTTCCATACTTTGTTCATTTCCTTATTTTTCTCACCAATGTTATAAAAAAATTTAGGGTCAAAAGACCTTACATTATTTCCCTTGTAGAACCTTACAATGTGTCATGGTTATTTGAAATTGTAACAGGTGATACTAGCTTGTTGAGCATAATTACTTCTCACATTGGATCAACAATCAGCATCCCTATGACCAAAAGTGTTGCATGTGTAGCAGTAACCATAGAAGGATTGAGAAGTCATAGCATTACCCTTCCTTGTCATTTTACTTTTTCATTCATTAGCCTTATGACCAATTTTATTGCAACCATAGCACTGACCATGAAATGATTGAGAATTAATAGCAATGTACCTTGGAGGCCTAAATTGATTCTAACTCATCTTGCTTCTACACAATTTCCTTATGACCAAACTTATTGTAAGAATAGGAGTTACCATTGAACTTGATAGGAGTAGTTTTTTTAAGGGCGGGAAATCTAAAGTTCATTTTCTTGTTCCAAGTAGGAATGAATCCACCTTCTTTCTTGTTGTCTTGATTTATCTTTGCATTTCTGGAGGAAGTCCCCTTAAGATTTTCATTGCAAGCTTTCTCCTCTCTTGTTTTAGACTTCCCTTCTACTTTGAAGTTGTCATATAGATTTGTAGATGCACTTGATATAGGAATCTTCCCCTTTTCAAAACCAAGACCAAATTTCTCTTTTGATGGTTTTTGAGAGTTGATTAATTCATCAAGGATTTCAAAACATCCTCTCAATTTTAGACCTTTTTCAATTTGCTCCTTTGCTTTTCAAGTTCTTTTCTCAGAGTAACAATTTCTTCCTCAAGCTTTTACAATTCAATAGATTTATCTTTTAGCTTGGTATTCAAACAATCTTCAATCATTTTTCCTTCCTCAATCTTAACTTTCAATTCAGAGACCACAACTTCTGCCTCAAATTTAATTTCATATTCATTTCCTCATTCTACTTGAGTTTTCAGTTTGTGAATTTCTTCTTTTGATTCTTTATCTTTTGCCTTCAGTTTGTCAATTGTCTCTTTTCATTTTTCTAGCATGCACTCATATTTGATACTTTACAACCTTGCTTCATCGTGATCTTCAAGAGAAGATCAGAGTTCTTCAAAATCAACTTCACAATCATTTGGATTGATGTCCCATCCTTTAGGTTCCATTGCTTCTAGATTTGGTTCTAGAATGAATATATCATTGATATTTGCTACAGACCCCATGTGTTCAAGTGTATGATTAACCTTATTTTTTAATATTTTCAAGGCACTTAGCTTTGATACCAATTATTGGACACAATGTAGTACTAAGAGGGGGGTGAATCAACATATATTAAAACTTAACCATTATCATTTGAAATTTGAACATCACATCACATAAATTGAAAGAAGATTAGAAGAGATAGCATGCACCGCACAAAAGATACAAGGATTTTTACATGGAAAACCTAATGAGGTAAAAACCACGGTGAGGATTAATTCACAATATATGTAGCTCACAACTAACAAGAATTACAATGTTGTTTAAGGCTCACTATCTATGGACTTACAAAATAAGTGTACAACCTTAGGGAAAGATACAAAGGACCTAATGAGACTCACTATCTCAAAGTAGAATACATGAAAATTATTATGAGAATATGAATATGAACTGCTATGAAGAAGCATCCAACATATGTTGATGTTGTAGTCCCTTTTTTTCCTAATTATCCCTTCACATAGACTTCACACACTTTATATTCAACATACTACTCAGTCACACTTTTCCTTCACATTCACCACCTTCAAAACTGAATTTAATCTTCTATACATATCCTCTGCAACAACTTAAAACCTTAATTAGGTTGGCTCCAAGATAACCTTTAGAAGAAATGTGTGATCACACTGGTCAGCTCCACACACGTATAATATTTGCAAGAAAAATAATTATTGATTGACACATGGAATTACAATATCATAACACATCTTTCAAAACAAAATTAATTGATCAGGATCAACTGCTGATGAAGGAAACAAGTTTGTCAGCCCAAATAATGACAATACCACCAAAATTGTCATGTGTTCAGCTTTACACCATGGGGAGAGACAAAAACTATCATGTGGATCAAGATGCAAGCATTATAGTCCATGCACAATATATCCTCAATCTTCTCTTGAAGAAATTGATCATCATATGCTAGTGTAGGAGGAGAAAAATATTGGACTGATGAAACAGAGCATCCTAGAGCCATTGTATAACACAGTCATATGAAAAATGAACTTGTGAACCACCAAAACACCTGAAGCTACAAAGTACTATGCATTAGACATCACTAATTATGTCTATAGAATTGCAAGACTTCACTTCCATAGGAATGCAGAGCATTCCAACAAGCCTTCATTAATATTGCATAGACTAGAACACTATCAACTATAACTCTTACTACGAAAGGTGTAAAGACTTGAACTTTCAGAAATAGAACTATCACAACTCAACCACCTTATCTTATAAAATGCAAGACAAAAACTTATTCTATGGAAGGATGCAGACCAAAAATCCATGAATTTTTCATAGTGAATACCATAGAAAATATTTTGCAACTTATCATTATGTGTGGTACACCAAACAAGGATGATATCAATCTAAACATGTTGTAAACATATAAGGACTTGTGTACCTACCTCTACAACATCCTTAGACACCATATTGAACACGATTTCAACCTTATACAACACTATTGACATATACTTTGCATACCAACAATATGCACATCTTTCAGCATACAATTTTGGCATCAATGACAACACATCTTGAGTTGACATCAAGGACAACACTTATTGTTAACATGTTCTTGTTGAGAAACTTCGTGTTACTCCCGCCAAGATCTCACTTTGGGATTTTCTTTAGACTGCTCTGATTTACCAGGGTATGTTTCAAGAAGCCTTGCAAAAGGTTCTCTTGCCTTCCTCCACTAGGCCGACAAATGTTAATACATTGATAGATCATATTCGTACAGATTCACTAAATATTACGTTCTATCCACAAGAACTCCCACCTTTGGAAGAGAAGAAGCAAGCAGATCCTTTGATGATAATAGTTAACATTAATAATATCTGCATTATATGTGCTCTCATTGACACTAGTTCGGCATTCAACGTATGTAGTATTGATTTATTGCCTAAAACTAAAATTAATTCAACTTCTCTTGCAACTTCTTCTCTTGTCATTCGTGCATTTGATAATGTTAAGTGATGAGCTCTAGCTACAATAGTACTACCTTTGCAACTTGGACCCGTTATCGTACCAACCCTGGTATATATTATGCCAAGAAAATTATCATATAATCTTCTTCTCGATAGACCGTGGATTCACATTATCGGTATAGTCCCATCTACCTTGCATAAATCCATCAAATTCATTCATAATAATCAAGTAGTCACAATCAAGGTTGACCCTGATCTTGTACACTTATGTGAGATGGCAGGTGTCGATCAAGCTTTGATTGCACCTACTCTTAAAAATATTGTCCCTTCGTTATCTTCCAATGTGTTTATCATCTATTCCAACAGTAACTATTACAAAGGATACTCTTGAGATAGATATCCCTAAATAAAATCCTTTTGAAGCAAGAAATCCTCAGACTACTCCTACTTCTAAAATGAATGCATGTCTTGGTGATGATTGAGGTTCCTTAGACTTTACAACATCCTTCATAGGGGAATATAAATTCGATCCTATCCACTTAGACATCCTGACAATATCATTCACACCCGCTATTGAAGGTGATTATTCTTCTATACTGTGGGACAATGTGAACGACAATTATAATGCCCTTAATGTTGATCCTCCCCCTTCTGAGGAGTTGCAATCACATTATGGCTTTGGATTTAATATTCTTTCTAAGCATGGGTACAAAGGAAATCGTCTTGGGGGCATGGAACAAAGAGTTAAGGTCCCTTTGGAACCAACACCTTACTCTTTTGCAAGAGGTTTAGGTTACAATCCTTCTAATTTGTCTCCATCCCATCCTCCATTTTTTTTTGTCCTTATGTCTTCTTATTGTGAGTATTCAAACTTTTCTTCACAAGAGAAAGGATTTCTTTCTACTCCTCATTCTTTATCTGAGCAAGAGCATATTTTGTTGAGGCTTCTCAAATCCCACTTAATTACTCTTCCTCCTCCTATACATAAGAATTTTCATAAACATGATAAAGAAAAACCTTTTTTTTGTATACCATCAAGTGTTGGGCCATTCCACTAGTGAATATGAGGATTGAAGGATAAAATACAACTTCTTGATTTTGGTTCCATCACTCTTTTGTCTGTTGATGCACTTGTCTTGTCTTCACATAACAAGCAATATTAAGGTTTACCTCTATCTTATCTGTTCTAAATTATAAATCTTCTTCTATTGTGTTGCTACCCATTATGTGGCATGCGTAGCTTTTCTTTTTCATTGCCATTCGTGGTAGTACACTATTGCGTGCAACCATACTTTATCTATGGTAGCAACACACTAGTATCTAGCATGGTTATCCTCCCTTGTATGTTGGGGGCCGAGATAACTTGTTTTGGAGGTATGTGTCCTTCTTGAGGACCCCCTCTCTTCTTCCTCCCTGCCCTTCTCCTTAGAATGACATGTGCTCCTCTCTGTAGCAAACACCATTCTAAGGGGGGCTATCATATCTACTTATTTTCAAAAAAAAAAATCTTAAAAAATATATGTCTTGATGTCTTATGATCTCATCATCTAGCTTGAGAGCAGCCTGAATAGACTTGTCTTTTATCTTGATCTTGTTATCTAGCTTGGGGGCAGCCTGACTAGACCTATCTTTTTTGAGAATGTTCTGCAACACAATTTGCAGCAGCCATAGGCTCATGTGCCTACCTATGGTCTCTAGCTTGCTATCCATACTTATCAGTGTCATCTTTATTCGTGTGTTGTGTGGTCTTTATCTTGCTATCCATACCTATTTGCATCATCTTTTATTTGATCAGATTATGTCATGTCATGTCTCTAGATTTATCATGTCTATTTTTTTCTTTTTTTCCCAACATGTTTGTCTACAACGAACATGTTTGTGGTGAAATTGTAGTTAGCTCTATAGGATAGAAGACCCATGTCTTGTTCATGTCATGGATCAGCTTTACAATTGTATATATCAAATTGAAGACCTGCATCTTTTTCATCATGAGTATATGCTCTCTCTCTCTCTCTCTCTCTATGTGACATTGGTTGCTTCCCTATCTTTTGGATGCATTCCTCTTGAAGCAATCAATCATTAAATTCTTCTCTATTTAAGAATTCTTTTGTGTTACTTCTTGTTATTTTGTGAATGACGCATAGTACTAAGACAACCTCTCACATCAAGGTCTCTTTCATTTTGTTGACTCAAAAATCTTAGTTTTTTTATTATGTACCTTTGTGTGTGTGTGGCATCCATGTTTTTATTTCAAACATATATATGTCCATTATGTTCTAACCCCATGATGTAATAGCTTTTTATGTTCTAACCTTGTTGTCCTGTGCAAATCTTTCTTGTCTAATGGATTTGTTTTGTAGGTCTTCAGCCTAGGGGCATGCTTCCTTGGTTTGAAAAGCTATTTGCTTCCTCTATAGTATCCTTTTGGAATCATGATGTTATTTATGTTTAGTAGATTTCCTTTAGTGTGCATATTCATGTAGATTCATATGCCCGCTAAAGTGGAGGCAAAATGTAGTGTCATAAAATTGCAACCTATGGTAATTTCACATACATTTTTTAATCCACTTTAGTGTCCACTCCCTTAGTATTTGTGTAGGGTCATTTTATCCCTTATGTCAACTTTCTTCTCCTTAAGATGCTTAAGACCCTTTTTCAGCAGTTATCTTCGTGTCAGCTTTGTGTTAAACCTTTGGTTTTCTTCGTTCCCACCATTTTGTAGTGTGATTTGTCTCAACACTAGCATATCGAGTGGATGTCCATGCACCACACTAGCGTCCCGTGACATTTCAACATTCAAACAGTCGCTCCTGAGTATTTTTCCACTTGTCACCTACCTTTGTCGGTAGAAACAGTTTGAGATGCCTTGTAACAGCTCGGGAACCTTTTTTTCCCTCCTATTCTCTTTATAAAATCCATCTATTCAATTCATTTGGTCTTCTTGGTATCTCTCTTGAAAACTCTCTTTTCTTTCTCTCAAGATCTTTCTTTCTCTATTTTTCTCAAGCTTGCACAACTCTATTTCTTGCTACAACGGTCTCAAAGTTCTCAAACTTTCTCTACAACACTCTTGGCTCTCACAACTTTCTCTTTCTTTCTCTCTTTGGATTCCTCAATCCTTGCAGGTGATGTATATCTCGTGTCTTATGTCTTTGAGTATCTTGGGATTTCTCACATAACACCAAAACGGGGGTAAGGTTGAGGCAAGCCCCTAAACATCCCCAACATTTTCTCTCGGTCTTATGTGTGCAAGTGTTGGAGAAATTTCGTAGCTAAAGGCTTCATTACTTGGGTTGTTGTGAGCATTTTCTTTCTCCTTAGTTTTATCACTTACATTTCATTTAGTTTGCATTACTTTAGCTTTTGTTATACTTTTTTATTTTCCTATATTTCAAGAGTTCTTAGTAAGTTAGAACAATAGTAGTTATTATGCTATTTTCTATTATAGTCTTGGGCTTCAGTTCGTAGGAGATGCCAACACGTCGCGTTGTAGTCCTTGGTCCGCACTGCCATCCTTGGGTGAGAACTTGTCATTTTTTCCAAAAGACCTCTATGACCTACTCTTTCTATTTTTGGAACTCTCATCATTTTATCCTATCAGCTGAGCATTATTCCTTGAGGTAGATGAGGACCATTTTCTCTTTGTAGACTCTACTTGTCCTGAGACTCGAGGGTAGAAAATTTCCTCCTCTACACCTATATACAATTGTCCAAGAAAAACTCTCTTCCAAGTAATTAACACTACAACAATTAGGGGTTTTCCTACAGAGGGTATGTCTATGGGCATGACAAAAACAAAGGAATTTCAAACCGTATCCAAACATCAAACAAAATCCTCAAGAAAAAACTAAAGTTGAGCCAAAGTTGAATGAACAACATATTGCGCACTAGAGCATAAGGTTGGTGAGACTCACTAATAGGGACCAATGGAGCAAAAGGATTAAGACTCACTAGAGTGGCACCAATCACATGAAAAGCCCCTCTAACACAAGGGGAATAGGAATAAAAGATCCACCCTCTTAAGAAGACATGTAACCTTGAGAGGAACCATTAACTAGAGAGTTAGAAGCATGAACAATCAAGTGATCTTCATGGGAATCATTCCACCATGTCACTGCACCCTTGCATCGGGAGAGTGGACAATCAAAAGCTAGGTGGTCAATGGAAAAGCACCATCTACATCTAAAGAGGAGATTCTCATAGTCAAACAGTTGAGTCCAAGATCTATCCCCTACCATCAAAACAATATCCCTATGAGGGGGCTTGGAGATATCAATTTCCACCAAAATATGAGCAAACATTGAATGCCCCATTGAGGAAGTAGTAGAATCGACCTTCAAGAAACAACCAATAACATTGTTAGTGACCTCATAGAAAGAATTTTCGTAGAACTAAAGGGGAAAATTTGGAAGCCAAACCCACACAGGTCAACATTGAGAGGTTCAAAGATAGGGTTGAAAGAGATAAACCAAGGCTTGACTGATAGAGAGTGCTCTCCCCACATCCATGACTTTTGATCAATCACCAAATCCCTCTCCTTTGAAGAGGTAAAAGGAACAATGAAGAAACCTTTGGCACAAGGGAAGAGCTTGATCTTGCCCTCAACGAGAGGATTCCATGAATCCAAGACCTAGTCGTTTAAATTAGGAAGGGAGGGCCAAAAATTGTTGAATCTATAAATCAAGTAGATAAAAATCTTCATTTTCAAGCACATCATGTCCACAAACCACCATAAGGGAAGTTTGTGCATAGGGTAGGGGTCATAATTTATCTTACAGAGGGTATGCATCACCCCCATAACTCACAATGGTTGCATAGGACCACTAATGCCTTAACTTCGAGGCTACAAGCTTCACAACACCAACAACATGGTTAACAAAAGAATCTGATGTCACCAAAATAGGGACATGTAGGTTTGTGGCGTCACTACCAACCCCAAGAACAACACCAACACCTAATACAACATGAGCAGGGGGTAGCAAGGAATCATTGTTGGAGTCCATGAGCAAAGGAGAGATGGCATCCATAACATGGACACTTGAACAGGACTGGGAAAAGTATCCATTTGAGCTAGCACCCATTGAAACACCCAACAAAATAATACGAAAAACTCCATTTATGTAGCCTTAAGGTTAACATCAAGGCCAACAACATCCACAAGATAAGGAGAAGTGCCAAGGGCATTTTTCCATGGTTGATGATAACAAAGATTATCCCTACAAAAAAAAATGAGAGTTTCAAGCTAGGGTTTGAATTGCAACAATAGCAAGAGAAAAAATAATTTAAAATCAAGAATTTTTTATTTTTATTTTTTTATTGTTGAATGGTTATCTTTCTAGGGAGACTCATCAAGTTTTGCAAGTTTGGAAAACTTGGTGAATCTAACCAAACTCACCAATTACCCAATTCCTATGTCCCCCACCCTTGGTCAGCACTAACCACCTTAGGACTTGATGAGTTTCAACAATTATGGGCAAGTTTTATAACTATGTTGTAGAAAATGCCAAAAACATTGTTTCTAGAATTGTTCCTTGTAAACTTACTTAGTATAGTAGTACTAGTCTCGATAGGTTTCTCACATTGGATGACATTAATAATGCAATTTACCATATGAGGAATGGAAAGGCTCTTGTATATGATGGATTCTTTGTTGAGTTTTATAAAGCTAATGGCAATTGAATCGATAATTTTTTGCTTGAGGATTGTAAAGGAGATACCAGTAACGGTTCTCTTAGTAGTTATTTCCAATAGGTGGTGACCCCTCCTTAAAAATTGGAAACTAATTACTTTGCTCAATGTATTATATAAAAAAATTGCTAATCCTTTGGCCTTAAGAGTTCATAAAATTTTACCCAATGTGATTTCTTCTTCTCAAACTAGTTTTATGAAGGGAAAATATATTTTACATAATTTGATCACAAGTTGAGAAGGAATGCATTGGACCAATTGTTATAAGAAAAATGTTGTTATGGCTCTTTCGGATTTTGAGAAGTCTTATTATAGAATTGAATGGCCTTTTATTATTTTGGCGAGGTTTTCTCTAGAATGGTGAGTGTTCTTTTCAAGGATACCTCTCTTCAAATATGTTTTTATGGTAAGCTTTCTAATTTATTCTCCTTGCATAAACCTATTTGACAAGGGTGTCCACTTGCCCCTATTTATGTGTTGTTGCTATAGAAGATTCATTATTTGTTAAGAGGTTCCTTAAGACCGCCTTGCTAAAGGGTTGACTTTACCCATTGGTAACTATATCATTGAGCTTTAAATCGGTGACAATGCCTTTATTTTTGGTGATGTGGATGAGAGTAATTTCAATAATTTTGATAAGAGGTTGGACATTATTATGTTTCTTGTAGGTCAAAATTTGTTGTTCACAAGTCCAACATGCTTTCCTTGGGTGTTAACTTTCCTAAGTGCCTTTTGGATAGAGGATGAAATTGTCTAGGCCCTAATAAAATCAGCAAATATCTAGGAATCCCTTTCTCCCTTAATCCTTCTTCAAAATGTGTGTGGAATTAGGTGTTAGAAAAATTCTATAGCAAAACTAAGTGGTAAAGTAATCCATCATCTCTGGTATGAAGGTTCCATATATGTCAAAAGTGTTTTCTTCCTATGCCATACATTTTTCTCTTGTTGGCTTGTTACATCCTCACGTTAATCAATTAAAACAACCTCATTAAAACTTTTATTGTGGTTAGATGCGAAAGGGAATAGAAAATGACATGTTTCTTGAGATTATTGTACTAGTCATTATTTTGTTGGAGGACTGGGTTTGAAAGATATTTTTTAACATGGTGTTCTCCTTTAGTCAAATGGTTTACTAAAGCTATTACTAGTAATGAGCCTTGGAAATAGCTTTTCAAGTTCATCTTGCCAATTGAGTTCCTAATTGAATACTAATAGGAAAGGAAAACACTTTTGGGATGTTCTTTTTAGTAATTTTAGAATTAAGTTTGTTGAGTTTGTTATTTTATATTATATTTGGAAGGCTTGGAAAGGATTAACTAAAAGTCATGGTACATTCTTTAATAATAAGGACAAGGTGTTTAGTTTTAAATCCTTACAGTGGGCCTTAGATGGTGAAAAAGGCTATTCTTACTACAACTAGAAGGTGTTATGCTAAATTTTGGTATAGAAATGGTATTGATTGTATTGGTAACATCCTTCTTAATGGAAGTTTAGTGAGCTACAATTTATTTAGAGTTATTTTGGCATTCCAAATCAACAATAAAAAATTTACTATGGTCAATATGGCAAGTTTGAGGTCATTCAATGGAATGATAGCCTTTGTTGTGAAATTTAGTACGTGGGAAGGAAGTTTTTGCAAGTTGCTCCTAAATATTTATATGCCTTGATATCTTTTACCACATATTGGTTCAAAAAGTTAACCTCCATAAAGGACCCTTAAGACCCAACAAATGTTTGGTCTAAAAGCTTAAAGAGGATATGGTCTAGCTATATTGAACCTAAGATATATTTTTTTAAATGGTGGTTGTTATTTAATAAATTGGTTGTAGGTGTTGTCATGTTGGGCCTTAGGTCTAAATTTTGTATTTTTTGTGGGGTTGTTGAATTTGCTATACATCTTTTCTTTGAGTATTTGAATGCAAACAAAAATGGCAATGCCTTTTTTCATGTTGTTTACCCTAGTAAATGTGTTATTGATTAACAAGATTATTTATCTAGCAAGATTCTTTGTTCTTCTCTTGTTAAGTTTTTGGACATGGTTTAGTTTTGACTAAGGTAAGCAAGGATTTTGAAAGGGGCCATACCCTTGTACAAAAAGACCAAAGGAAAACAATAAGAAAATGGAAAACTAGATCCTAACCTTTACAAAGCTACCAAAAGCCAACGCAAAACAAGCCCAAGCTAGCCAGATGTAGTAGAGAAATAACACCACCAAAAGTGAGGAACATCAATAGTCATACTACAAAGAACAACAACAAACAAATGAAAGAGTTGAGACCCTTGGGGTTACTCTTAGACAATGGCAGGCCTAGTTGGCCTCTCGCCCAACACTCAAACATGAGTTAGCGAAAGTGATTTAGGAAGACCTTTCTTCCAACTTCTTACAAAAATCTAGGAGACATTAAGATCCAAATTCTTAGCGCAAGGGGAAGCAAGGGGGGATTCCCCCACGAAGAGCCCATCAACGCGTGAGGAGAGAACCAAAGAACAAGGTTAAGGGAGGTCATCCAACACGAGTAGTCTAGAGTTGGTCTAAAGCCAAGGGTAGATTGGGTTGTGAGGTCAAGGTGACAGGTTCCTCAATAGGGTTTGAGGGACATTTGAGAGCTATACCAAAAGCAAAAGACTCATCCTCCCCCTTAGAGGAGTCATCTAAAGGAGAATCAAGAGCACGAATAGTTAAGTGATCTATGTTAGCATCCTTCCACCACGTAGAAGAGCTTTTACAATGCGAAAGAGGAAAAACCGTAGCTAGGTGACCAATGGAGAAGCATCAACGACATCTAAAGGGGAGGCGCTCATAATTAAGAGGTTGAGTCCAAGGCCTATCTCCAACCATCAAAACCACATCTCCGTGAAGAGGCTTGAAGATGTCAATGTCTACTAGAATGTGAGAAAAAATAGAGTGCCTCATGTAGGAAGTGGAATTGTCCATCTTCAAGAAGCAGACAATAGAGTTGCTAATGGCCTCATAACAAGAAATCTCCCAAAACTGGAGGGGAAGATTTGGAAGTCTAACCCATACCAAACACACATTAAGTGGTTCAATAAAGGGGTTGAAGGAAGTTGACAGAAGTTTAATGGAGCGAGAGTGTTCTCCCCAAGCCCACAGCTTACCCAACACCAAATTTATGTCATTGAAGAGGCAAAGGATGCAATAAAGAAACTTTAGCACAAGGGAAGAGCTCGATCTTACTTGCCACAAGAGGTCTCCAAGAATCCAACACCCAATTGTGAAGGTCAAGAAGAGATGGCCAAAGGTTGTAGAATTTGCACACCACACCCCTACGTTGGTAGAATTCCTCATTTTCCACCAAATCATGTCCACAAACTACCACCAAGGATGATTTGGCACAAGGAAGAGGACAAGATTTCTCCCTCACAAAGCGAGTAGCACCAAAACCAATTGCTTGAGCAAAGCTATTTTCAACAACAATAGTAGAAGACACCAAGGGGGGGCATAGCCAACACCCCCAACACCAAAAGCTTCAACCTTAGGCGAAATAGAACCAAGGTCAGCAATAGAGGGAGCATGTGCTAGAGGGGCATGATTGTCACTAACCAAAAGAGCGTCATGTTGCAAAGCCAAAGGGCTCCCTTCATAGGTCGAAGGTGCAACAAAGACAGCAAGCGAGAGGCGATTTTGAACCAACAGCAGTAACAAGTGGGCATTCATTAACCCCATGACTGAAGTTTTCACACTTGCTTTCCTCTTCCCTCTATCACAACTCTCTCCAATTGATACATTGGAAGAGGCTTGCAAATTAGCTAATGACTTTTTATTTTGAATGGTAATCATTTGGTCCTCACTTACTCCAACCAACTTTGAAAATAGAAGCTGTTGCTCCAATGTTATTGTCGTACAAACTCTAACACCCTTTCCATAGTCACCCACTAGATGGCCTCTAATCCTAATATAGCTCCCATGGTAATTAGTTTCACAAATATGACAAAACCATATCCTGTTGTTCCCTGAATTTTTCTTCTTGTTGGCGGTCACATCTGTGGCAAACTGACGCAATGGTTTCTTCTTGTTGAAAGGGCCTTTTGCATACCTCTGAAGAGTGGGTATAGGGCATGCATAATGGTCTAAAGAAGCATGGATTGGATTTTCAAAGGTAGAAGAAGGGTTTATTGGCATTCTTGTAGCTTCATTTTCACTGTCACTACTCTTAGTCTCGTGACTATCACTACTATTGTTGCTGCTCATTTTGGATTTTTTTTTTGTTGAAAGCCTAGAAGTTTGTAAAATTGAAACTAAAAAAGGGTAAAACAAATCAATGAACATTGAAAATGAAAATCAGAAAATTAAAATATTAAAATTAAAACAATTAAATTATTAAACTTAAAAATTTAAAACAGCAGTAACACTAAATTTAGTTTTACTCAAATTTAAAACACTAAAACAGCAGTATGAGAAATGCGTTCTCATTATTTTGAGCATAAAAACTTTTCTTTGAAATGCAAAATAATTTAGTTTTACTAAGAGGCTTAATGGCTCAAAATAGGGCTTTTTATGCTCAGGATAATGAGACAAAGCATGCTGTGAGGGTTTCATTTTTTTTTTAAAGTATGAAAATTTGAAAATTGAAAAATAAAATAAAATCACTAATTTATATACTAAAAAACTAAGCTCAAACTTGTAGATGCAATCAAGATTGAAAGCTCAACACAAATTTAAACTATGCTTTGCCTGGAGATGTGCGCCGCTGTAGAGAGCCAATATCAGAAAAATAAAAAAAATCATACACTGCCCTTTATGTCGTCGCCTCTACTAGCTGGTCGCATGGAGATGGTCGCTGGTCTGTGTCAGATAGTCACGCGCGGCCTCCTGAAGATATACACAGACGTGAGAAATGAGAAACTCGTGTTCGCGTGCCTGTGCCTGCCGTGAGAAATAAAAATTAAAATGAGACTTTCACTTAGTAAAATTTTAATATTTTGTCTCATCAAACTTTAGGGCCCAAAAAAAAATATTAAATTAATCCTGGGATAGAAGGTGGGTCTGTGCGACCTTGGGAAGGAGAATTTAAAAAAAAAAAAATTGAATATTTTATTATTTTTTAATGTTTCAAGCTTTCAACCTGCGGGGGATGGCTAACTGTCCCCGGTACGATTCAGGACGTTTCCAACGTCCTCAATCCATACTGGGACGAGGAACTGTCCCCAAACTACCGAAACGTTTCCTGTCGTTTCCTATGGATTTTGTTGTTTCAGGGACGGCAGGGGGACGTCCCCTTTGCGTCCCCCCATTCCAAGGATGGCAGGGAATGCATCCCGTGTAACCCTGTTGTAACTCCAGCATCTCCAAAGTAGTGTCAATGACAAACAAGGAGTAATTGATATTTAAGTACCATAAAACAGTCCAGATGACTCATCCGGCTTCATCAATTTGATCTAGGATTCGAACCTTATATCCAAGAAAGTTTTCAATGTAACAGATTACGATCAAGTAGAGCTACATAACCCTTGACCAGCTTAACTGCATCAAGAGTTTCAAAAAACTCTGTTTACAACAAATCAACTCCTTAAGTAATCAATATTTGAGTGCATATGAAACCATCCAGCCGATGCCTTTTGCTCAATGAATTTGATCTAGGCTTCAGAAAATATATATGCAAATGTATTTCATGGAACAAATTACAATCAAGTAGAGCTAAAGAACTGTTGACGAGCTTATGTGCATCAAGACAATATCTCAAAAAATCTACAATGGGTTATGTTTGTCAACCCGGCATGTGATCAGATTGAAGCCCCTCTCTTCAATGAAATCAGGACACATCCAAATTCACTTTTCTAATTAATAACAGATAACTGCCAATGATAGCCTTGCTCACTCGAAACCTTCCAAACCAACATGAGCAGGATGGCTGGTTTTGGTCTCAAGTACCAATTTGATCCCAAATGCAACACGGTTCTTGTGCAGCTGATCATGCAACCACTTAGCTAGTAGAGTGGAACCATCATGAATATAAGTACCATGAAAGGATTTGTAATTAGGTTAGCAAGTTAAATGGGCTTGACTGTGGGGGAAACTCCATGGTTAAGAGCATTTGACTTAGGGTAACTAGGATGGGTGACCTCCTAAGAAGTCCTAATGCTTCACTCCTAAACATTACCTAGATGCAATGAGCACTAAGTAGAACATTCATGCTCATGCGAAATGAGTTCTTATGAACCCCTACTTATAAGGGAAAACGAAGATCAACTCAAAATGATCATAGTTGAAACCTGATTAATCCTCACAATTCAATACATTGTCAAAACACCACTAACATGAAAACCAATGAGCTAGGGAGTTCTATGGTAAATAATTTATACAACACCACACTTGCTATAGGTTTTCCAAATGGGATAGCAAGCTAATGGCCCTTGATTGTGAGGAAAATCAATGGTTAAGTGCATTTCAGCCAGAGAAGTATTGGAATAGGCAATCTCCCAAGAAGATCCGGTGCTTCACCCCTTTGAGCATCACCTAGATGCATGTGTGCTAAATTGGCCATGCATGCCCATGTTAGATGGGTTCTTGTGAACCACTACTCATTAAATATGGGTTAGTGAAGATTATACATAATGATGTAACTAAATCCCTATAAACCATTAGATAATTTGGAAAAACTTCTTACATGAAAATGAATGAGCTAGGAAGCTCTATAGTGAGGTAAGGAACAAATAGAGTAGCGTTGAATTGCTTGAACCCAAGTAGTGCTGGGATGGGTGACATCAAAAGAGTGTTAACTGGACGATTCATGCTCTTGAGGGATGCGTTCCTGCAAACCACTACTCATGAAATATGGGTCAGTAAAGATTGACTTGAAATGACACAGCTAATTCCCAATAAATAACTTAAGATAATTTGATACACTTGGAAACACCGTTTATATGGGAATCAACACATGATCTGAATGGCCAGGCCATGCAAAATTCTGGCTACCTACCATGAAGTGAAAATGCCATAATATAAAAAATAAGAAAACAAACTCGAAGCAAGGTAGCTGTCTCTGCAGATTTAAATTGATTCCAACATGAGCTCCATCCTGATTTGGGATGTAACTTGAAACAAATAAATCCCCATTTGCAGTGTGGTCTTGATGTTTTGGATATAGCCAATAATAGAATGAAGGAACAGAATCTTTATGTAATAAAGAGCCAAGACCCAAGACAGTTAACTGTGCATGGATGATCAGAATGGAAAAAGATTCTCTTACAGAGAAAACTTGCACTAAAACTGTGGAGTGCAAAAAATAAAAATAACATGTACACTTGTGTCACATTAATGTGTTAATATTTTCAATACAGTACCACATGGACTGCATCAAATTTTGTGTGACTACAATCAAGTCAAACCTAAATTTTCCGAAAAAGATTATCTTTTAGCTCTAAACCTTAGCATACCATGAGTCTTCCAGAATCATTTCTTCCACAAAAAAAGCTATAAGACTTGCCACACATTTAGCATTTCTCAATTTCCCCCTCATTTAAACACCACAACAATAATGTGCATCATCTAGATTCTAAATCAACCACAACAACAAAAATTACTGATAGGTCAAATTCACTTTTCTTTAAGAGATCCATATGGTGGTAAATTCACTCCACTAGTAGTATAAAGACAAGTGTGAATCATAAAATGCAACTCTATTCTAGAATCTTTACCTGTATTTAAGTTAAACCTCTGAGTAAAACAACAACATAAAGCACAAGCACAAAAGAAAACATAACATATTTCTTGCAACTTGCATTTTATCATGGAGACCAAAATGGCAATTGATTGAGCTTGAAAATTGTATCAAAATAAAGCCTGTATGTAAAATAATGGTGGGCTACTATTCTTGTTTGCAAGACAATTTGTCACATGCCAAGAGAGTTTCATATTCAATAGATTGCCACCATTATTGATAAGCCTCTAGTTCTGACCACGGATCACTTTTTGCATCATAAGAATAAGAAAGCCTAATGAAGCCAGTTATCAATTAAGCTCTGTAAGTGAATATTTATCCCTCCTTGCTTAAGAGGAAGCTAACTGAACTGCAAAACACAAGTTTTGCAACTCATTCTGTCTGGTAAGCAGGGATCTGCTCACAGGCAATCAAGATATGCTGTTACAGCTTCTGGAATCTTGAAGTCCATGCATTATACTTGACACCTGATTGGCCTGACTCTGTCAAAACTTCAAATTTTCCTGCATCAAGTCCATCTGTTGAACATCTGACGATGGTTCTTTGCGCATGTGAATAAGCACAATAATCTACTGCATATACTTGTGTATCCTCTTTAAGAGCAGAAACAGAAACTCCAACACCTTCACCTGCATATATAAAAATGATGTGTGATAAACGCTTCACATGAAGAGCTTTAACTGTATGGCTTATTTAAAAATAGAATTAATGAAAGACATAACAAGGAATTTTCAACTTATGAAACCATATAATATTAAGAACAATATTAAAAAGAATATTCCTTAATGGGAATTCGTACACAAACAAAAATCAAATTCACGTCATTTTAAAGAAAGTTTCTTATCTATAGCAATATTAATTCTCAAGTTACTGACAGCACATGAAATAGTTTTCAATAAACAATGAATATAAACAATGAATATAACACAAAAATGTCATGGACTTCTGCACTTCCAGTACACACACTCAAACATGTTGTATGTGTATACATACATACATACATGTATACACATATATACATACATACATACATATGTACACACACACACACACACTCAAACATATTGTATGTGTTTATATATATATATAAAACAGTGATACTCATAATAGCCAATAAAAAAATTAAATACATCATAATTTGCAAAAAAGAAGACTCATAAATTCATAATTCAGTGACTTATGTATGTGTATATATATATATAAAGTAGTCGGGTTCACCTCCTGCCGGGCCGGATCCGGGTTCAGTTCACACCAGATCTGGGTCCTGGTCTGGTCCCTCTATGTGTTCCAGCAGGCTCCCTGCTTAGGGGGTCCAGTTCGCCCACCCTGCTTAGGGAGCCCAGTTCACCTGGGGCGAACACAGACGCACCTAGGATGCACCCAGACGTGCAGCAACAGGTTTTTTTATTTTTTATTTTTATTTTATTTTGCTTTCCTT
This sequence comes from Sequoia sempervirens, assembly GCA_007258455.2. Classification (NCBI taxonomy): domain Eukaryota; kingdom Viridiplantae; phylum Streptophyta; class Pinopsida; order Cupressales; family Cupressaceae; genus Sequoia; species Sequoia sempervirens. The sequence continues at coordinate 1,014,425,929 of VDFB02271358.1, read as the reverse complement.
TTTATTTGTTTTTGCTTACTTTGTCTTCATAGGTTGCTAGTTCATCTCCATCTGAGAGGAATTGGAGCAGACATTCTTTCATCCACTCAGTAAAGCACAATAAATTGCACTCAAAAAGAGCAGAGAACTTAGTATTGTGCATTCCAACTTGCATCTCCTTTCACACAAACGACGTCACTACAAGGAAGTGGAGACGAAGCTGTGGGATATAGAACCAAAGCATACTGACTTGGATGCTTCCACTTCTCACCATATTGCATTTGAGGAGTCCAAAAACCAGCATGAGCACACTATTAGTGCAAGCGGCGGTGGCAGTGGCACTGCTTGTGATTCATCTAATGTTCCTACAGCATCTAATGTCAATGATAATGATGATATTGATGATTTAGAAAATCCATTTGATGGTTAAAAGTGGTGAACTTGATATTATTATTTTAATATTGAACTTGAAGTTTGAACAATGAATATTCATCATGCATGTTTTAAATGACATTCAAGTTTATGGTGGTTTTGTTGTTTATATGATGCTATGCGATACTCTAATCCTAATGCATGCTTCTAGGCTGCATCATATATATAATTTTTACATGTTTTTTCTATGAACGAACTCAAACCCCCAAAAAAATTTAGCCGAACCCATGAACAAAAGTAGAACCCTAGAACCCGAACCCGAACCCGAACCCGAACCCGAACCAATACTAGAACCAGTAACTTAGTATGCATATGTATATACATGTAAAAAAGAAAAGACTCATAAATTCATACTTCATTGACTTGTAAAACGTGAATACACAATGAAAATTAAAATCAATATTGAATAATTTTCTTATTATACTTCATGAAGAGCATTGAAGTTTCTTTTGTGACAAAAGATCCCAATTACAATCAAGTTTCTTATATGACAAGAGATCATAAGTCAGCACACTCAAGAATTAGATTCCAATTCCTCATAACCCCCTCACTGTAATCAAGTTTCTTAGTGACAAGAGATCACATTAACAATCCTTCAATTTTGCTACCTCACCAAAAGCTTCCACATCCATCTTTAAAAGCAGGCAATTATAGTGATAGTTGGGAGGAGTTTTCCACAGTCCATGAATTTGGATTTGGGTTCACGTTTGGCGAAAGAATATTTAAGGTTGAGTTCATTTCAGTTTCATCCATAAAAAACAAACAAAATATATATATATATTGCAGCCTACATACAGGAATTAAGTTTACTGTTCAATATTAAAAATATATAATTGTAATTCGCTGTCATTATACATCATCACATCATTACCTAATTAATAAAATAAATAAAAATATAACTAAAATCATTAATATTTATAATTATAACTTTGTATTTATAAAACATTCAACATACGTATTTAAAATTTCAATTTATTTTTTTAAATAAAACTTAACCAACAACTATAACTTAAAGTATGTGATGCTAAAGGCATAATAAATAATTATTGCTGGTCAATAGCTCCAGTTTATTCCCCATTCACCAAAAATTTATGAGCCTGAAATGCATGCCATAATCGTATGATCAAGCAAGTGGGTGGAGTAACAGCATGACAAACCGCGAATTCTATTTGTTGTTGTTAATCTTTCAGAAAACAATGTTGATGACCCCATTACAGCAACACATGAAAGAAGCCAGGGTACATGGACACATCCCCTGCCCTTTTGCAGGTGTCCCCATACTAGGGATGTTCTGAGGACACAGGGACACCTCAGAAACATCTCCTCCACAATCCCCTAACCCTTGCTGCCATCAGGAAGCATCCCCAAAACAGCTAGGAAAGGTGCAGGAAAATTGGTTGTTTCCCATCAGAAAAAGTCAGAAAACATTAAAAAAAATCAACTACGGTCAAAGCAAAATAAAAAATTGTTTTCTCCTGCAAAAACCTTATGCCTTATGGATATGGATATACAGAGGTTACAACCATATAAGAAATTCCAGTGTCAAAAGAAAGCTCCTAACCATTTAAGACCATTTAAGACCAGTAAGAAGTCACAACCATTTAAGACCAGTAAATGATACAAGTGACTTCATACAAATAATGTTTCCGCTGTAGAGAGTTGTTCACAAAAAGCATCGGTAACTCAAAAGCAGGCACTAATTGAAATTGATGCTACCTAAGCAAAGGAGAAACAGATTATGGATGCAGATCCTTAAGATGTTATGGCGATTACACATGCAACATGATTGACACGTAACCCCAACAGTATATACTCTAGGGTATGTCTTTGTTTCAGCAGTTTCCATTTGATGGTCATGGAGTTACCACACAAAAAGGCATAAACTTTAAAAGAAACACACAACCTGGCACAAAAGATCAGTAATGAGCCAAAAGGCTATATGGAGAGGATAGAAAGTCTGAAAGAGATAAATATGCAAAGACTGACAAGTGAGGCTTCTCAAACTATGACAGGTCTACTAACAAATCTCATGTAAAGCAGATAAAAGAGAAGCAGCCCAACCATAAGATACTATGGCAAAAACATGTACTAACAAAACTTGTATAACTTGAAGTGCCTGAAAGTGAAACTAATACTAATATTCAGTAAAATGAAAGTCTCAAGTAAGCCAAAGGGGGGCAGATGGTCTTCTAGCAACAGCTCTAAAGTGACAGTCAGCCTATTTCACCATACTCTATTTTTCTCAATGCAATGCTCAAGTTGGTCTTGTGAGTGATAAGCTTGTCAGAGATAGTCTATAAAAATCAAAAAGCATACACCTCCCTCATAGGCATAGCTAATCTTCATTTATCACATGCACATTGTAAAAACGGAAAGTTATACAGATATTTTTACTGGACAATAGAATATACTGAGGCTTTTACTGGATAGCAGAAATATTAATCCATATCCATTGTTGATATGAAACTGCATTATAGGAACATGGACCACATACCCATACCCATTCCTATACCTAAAATTTCTGGTGTTTATATTTACATATAAAAGAGCCATCTCCTTCATTTACTCACATACCCTAATTTGATTGCAATCCCATCTCTTCAGTGGTACTGTCGCCCCTGCATCTCCTGGTAACTATTTCCATATCTAATTCAGCTCTAATGTTTCATAGCATGGTTATATAATGAATATGGTGAATGCCTTGTCATATAAATAATAAATATCTAAAATTTTCTATATTTTTAAACTTCCCCTACCTTTTTAATAGCCATCCCCTGCTGTCCCCTAAAAGAAAGCCTTGTGTCCCCTGCCATACCAGAAAAGTGTTTCCCAGTTTTCTGCCGCCCCCATCCTCGAAACTTGGTGGAATGTAGGAAATAAGACATAAGCTAAGCATGAACCGTCATTCATCCTGGCTGCTCACCATTTCCCCTCCTGCTACTCACCTATAATTTTAACGGATGTTTACTGACCTGAAACTGACCATTTAATTTCTGGTGCTGATCTGTTCATTCGAAGGATGCAGAGATGAGTATGAGCTGCATTAGTACCCACAGCCAGAAAAAATGGCACATTTTTTTGTTTTCTAGCTCATGCTGCTATCTCCCCACTCCTTTGTCACTGCAGATCAATTCAACCATTCCACAATTCTGATGGAAATTTTTAAAATGCCAAAAAATAAAAAATTTAAAAATGTCACTAAGTCTGTCCAGGTTCATCCAGGGCAAACCCAGTCATCTGCACACCCTGACGGATTCCCCTGGTGATCACTACAAATCCAGATCCAGGCATGGGCAGGGACAAATAGACGACAGCTGATATTTATTTCAAAGCATGTAACCAAGATAGTTAGCCACATTTGCAGGCAATGGAATTGAATTTGTATGGTTTTTTTCTCCATAGTTATTGGGAAGGTGGAATAAGTTAGAAACTTACGAAGAGAAGAAAAAAACTTAAATTCCATGTTCAAGATTTACGAGATAGAAGACATCTCATTTCTGTTTTGCACTGAGTAAAAGGTAAAAAAATAGGGGCACTTACATGGTTTTTAAAGAGTGGCACTACTCCTTTCTCTTGGATTGCGAGATGTATTGGAGCCTCTCCCTATTCCAAGATTTGCAAAGGTTGCAAATTTCTTGATGTAAGAAACTTAAAGATTCTCTTCAGTTTCCTGATTTGAACAAAGCTAAAAGATTAAAAGCTCTTCAACATTGGCTTCTTGGAAGGATGGAGGTTAAATCCTAACTAGTTATTGATTCCCCACTTGACTCAAAAGTCAAATATGCAATTCTGTCACGTCTCAGACTTTGATGCTACCTGAATTTACTTTATGTGGAACTGATTTATGGATAATTCTGTGTGGTAGAATAAATATTATGTTATTTTGAAAGATGAAATAAGTAAATGATTATTTTATTTTGGAAAAGATGAAATGTAATGAATATTATTTCATTTCGAAATGATGCAATGTTATTTTGGAATGATAAATTATATTGCTTCGATTTATATTTTTTGGACACTAACCTATTAATGGGTGCCTGAGTTTTCATAAGTTGTAGGTTGTCGAAGACAAGGGTGTGGTTAAGGTAGAGGAGGCTAGCTACCTGGCAGGGTTAAGATGGAATGGTCTCTCTCGCACACACAAACACTTAGAAATCATATAGTTGCATTAGAATTTCGTTAATTAATCGTATTATAATTGCTTCTTATTTAATAATTGGTTATTTAATTATTTGGAGGTAAAATTAAATGCTCATAGAAAATAGAAGAAATAGTTTTAATTTATTTTATTTCTTGATTTTATTTGAAGATTAAATTATTGTTATTTATTGTTTTGTAGATAAATGTGATGCAAGCTAATAAATCATGTTTGTTATAAAAAATTAGTTTTATTTGATAAATTAAAAATAAATCATAGAAAAGAAAGCAAGATTTTCGAAAACAAAACAATGAGAAAGAAAACAATAGAAAATTAGAAGAATAGAAGAAAAGAACTTAAATTTAGAAAATAAAACATAAAAACAAAGCAAAACAAAGATAGAAAAAAATAATAATAATAATAATAATAAAAGAGAATAATCTCTCATTCTCTCAACAACACAAGTTTCATTCTCAATTTTCAATCTGCAAAACAAAAACAGAAATAGGAACAGTAGAGTTGGAGAATTGGGCAAAGTAAAAGAATGGTGAAAAAGAGAGAAGAACAAGACGAGAGTCAAAAAGGATAGCGTTTTACCAAGTTTTTATGCAATTCCATTATGTTAAATCTCAGTTTTGTGAATAAATGTTGTGGATCAATCTCAGTTTGTGTGAAAGGATAAATCTCATTATTAATACCACATTGATTATATTAATTGTAACTATGCATTTGATGTTTAAATCATTTATTTTCTGTATGAAAAATTAAGTAACATGGCTGTACTAAAACTGTTTATTTTTATTGCTGTATTGTAGCAAACCATAATACTGTATTTTTCTATATATATATATACGTTATTCTTCTGTATTTATTTGTAACGAATATAATAATATTATATATATTATATTTATAAATATTATACTGCACAGGAATCAAAAACATTTTAATCATTTTAAATGATACTCTAAGGAATCGCTGTGTTGTGGAATTAATTGGAAAGACGATTGTTATTTTTTTCTTAAGTATTTAAACTCCATAATTTACAGCCCATGGCTATGGGTAGGCACTGTGGAAAGGCAGCGACCTTTCCATAGGCAGCGCTCCCTTGGGAGGCCGTCAGCCTTCCTCACCTCTCACAGCCACTTGATGATTAAATTCGGTTCTTTCTGATTAAGCTTTGTTAAAACTTGCAAGCCTTCACTGTTGCATTTTTCTTCTGAGGAATTTCTGCGAATTATTTATATCTGCAAACAAATATATATATATATATATACACGTGTGTGTGTGTGTGTACACATATATGAATATGTATGTGTGTATACACACACACACACACACACATATATATACACTACTGTATATTTAGCTGCATAAGATCTTCAATCTGATCAGTTATTTATTTTTGTTGTAAAATGAAAATTTTTGTATGTGTAACATAATTATATATATATATGCAAGATTATTTTGCCAAGGATGCTGTGTTTGATTACCAGTTAATATTCAAATAGTGAAATAGGTAAAGACATATATACATATATTTGCTATTTTCACTTGGAATGTAAGTAATCTGATTGAATTGAGTAAACTCGTATATTTTCTCGAACTAGACAGACAACTTATTTTTCTTATGGATTATTTCATTTTGTTGGATTTATAAATTTAGATGGACATGCAAACCAATATAACAAACTTTGGAGTAAAAATGTGTTTCCGAAAGACCTCGTTGATTAGTGAATGCTTGAAACTTAACAAACTTATGAGATGCTATATTTATTCTTTCTATGGAATGTTGGCATTTAAATTCGCACCTCTAGAATGCGGATTTGAAACAGGCAGCTATGCACAAATAAAATGCTTTTCAAATTAGGAGGGGAAGCTCCCTCTTGCTGATGGTGTTTAAGAAAGTAAACTAAAACTAAGTTGCCTATCTTTTTGGTTCAGCTAGAGCACAAGGTTTATAAAACTCAAGAAGCCGTAGCTGAGATTTTATGATTAAGAATTCCAACTACGACTAACCTATGCTAAACTTCTCAAGTAATACGCAAAGCAAAGAAAATTAGAAATGAACAAGGTTTGATTCTTGACAAAAGTGCTTAAATAAACTCTTTCCCAACATACATCTACTTACTTTCAATGTAAGCTGAAATTAAGATCACAAAAGCATAACACAAAAGACGGAAACTTGAGACATTATATCAAGGCTAAGGAGGCTCAAGACTTTATTTCTCAAACTTCTAGAACAAAAGATCACACTAAACACATGCACAGAACAAGAACTTGCAGCTAAAGAGGCTTGCAAACTTGTTCTTACACAAAAGGGAACAGCAATTACAACAACTACTTGTTGGCTAAAAAAGACTCAACAATTCGTTATCATAAACACAATTGAACAACATTGAATATCAAATAGAAGGCACTTAGGCTAAGCGTTTTGTTATCACTAGCATGGTTAAAGAAAACTAATGAGCAAAGGCTCTTATTTATAGGCAAGCAAGGGACTAGGGAACCCTAAAATCTTCTTGCTTTCACAATCTAGGGCTTGCTCAGCAAGCAAGTTTTATTTCTAAATCTAGAAAGAAGATAACATCTAACACCTAAGAAAGCAGGAAAAGCAGGAAATGCCAACTATTACAATTATCTTCTTTCTCTTCTTCAAAGAATGGATACGAATCGTTCCAAGAATAGAAAAAAAGCGGAAAGAAAGCTTCTAGATGAAAGTTGCTTTGAATCTCAATCGCATCCGCTAAAAAGTAGGAAACTATGTCCTAGTCAGGTGCATTGATACTATCTAAGGCAATATTCCAATTCTCCAAGATCTCTTCGCCTTCTGTGATCAAACTTAGAGAATCTTTCACTTCTTTGGCTGCTTTATGAGTTCTATTCTTGAAAAACATCGCTGCCCCAAAAGATGACTCACTAATTGATAACTTGGCAGCTTTGTAACTTTATGCTTCTGACACTTTTGATTTCCAACGGAAGAGTATTGCACAGCCTTTTTCCGATACCTTCCCTTTTTGCTCATATCACACCTTTTCACACTCTTCAGCTGAGATGATGAAGTTTTTTGTCTATGGTGTCGTTTGAAAAGCACTTCTCAACATCGTCAGGCCTACTGCTGCAAGATACAATACTGACTTGGTTCTAAATCCCATGGGAGAGTATTGCATGCTAAGAAACTTGAATTTTGACAATAAACTCGACTATATTCAGACAAGTTTTGCACAACTTTCTAATTTTAGCTTGCTGGTTTTCTTCTTCAAACGGATGAATTTTTCAAGATTTTTTCTAAGACATGGGTTTTGTTCAAAATTTCATTATAAGAAGATCCAGATCGTCCATTTTTTGAAAATTTTGTGTAGACTGAAAAAGCACCAAACTCTAATTTCTTCAAATTTCTTGAAAAAAGCTGGCACCTGGGTTTTGTTCAGAAGCACATTTGGAATGAACCCAGTTGATCAGATGTGAAAAATATTGAAGGCTGATCGAAAAAGCAGCAAACCCTAGAATTTGAAATTTTTTTGAAAAAAGTTGAGATCTGGGTTTTCTTCATAAGACTGTTTCAAGAGAACCCAAATGATCAAAATTTGCAAACTCGAAGATTTCATTGAGATGCAAGGAAAAAGCAGCTGCTGCAATTTGATAAAATTCTTCAAAAATTCTTCAAAAGAGTGAGATGAAAAAACCCAGATGACTGAAAATTGAAACCCTTGACCTTCTTCAAAAATTCGATGTTCTGGATGAAAAAAGCATGAAAAAGCAAGGTCTTATATTGCTGGTCTGAAAATTATTCTTGAAAATCAGCAACCTTGAGCTCTTGAATCTTGAAATAAAACCTCAAAGTTGCTGCTCCACTTTTCTCCTTTGGATGCCACCTACAATAATGATGAGAATTGAAAGGAAAAGATGTAAAAAATAGATTTAGGGCTTGAAATAGCTTTGCTTTCTTTTGCTTTAATCTTCAAACCCTAAACTCAGCTTGTTCAATGAATTTAAACATTCATCTTTCAACTTGCAATTTTGAAAATGTGAAAATTTTGACTAAAGCATGGCAAGTTGGGTGCCCTTCTTGGTTAGGGGTGCCAACTTCTTCCAGACTTAAACCATTTTTTGGAGTTTTTCAACTTTTCTCAATTTTGAACCCCTGTTTGGCCTTCGATCTTTGGCTTCCAAGTTAATTGGATGGACAAGCTGGATGATTCATCGCAAAGCTTGATTGATTCTAAGAAGATTGCCTTGGAGGCACTTCTGGCTAAAAACTTCATTTTGACCTTCAAATTCATGGGAGCATATTTCCTCCAGGGGCTCTGAACTCTCACAGTGTTAGCCATTTTTGCATGATTTTCAAGTTCTTCATTTCCCTTTGATCTTCTGATGAAATCTTGATTCTGGGACCTACGTTGATCCGATTGACTAACTGTCTGCTTCGCTAGATAGCTCGACTAAAACCCACAAGGTGATCTTAGATGCTTCATTGACGTATTCTATCATCTCAAACCTCAAAACCTTGGGCACCCTTTCTCTCCAGGGGCGCCCACCTGGACCAGACTTAGCAAATTTTATGTTATTTCTTCATCAACTCTTCTTCAGACGGGCTTTTATCAGATCTAATGATCTGGGGCTCAGATTGGTTGATGACTGGACTCATTACGGAGCTGAGGAGATTCTAAGAGGGGTCTCCTGGAGGTCACTTTGTCAAAAAGTTGAATTTGAGGATTCAAAAGCTTGGGCGCCCCTAGCAAGTTGGGGCACCCAACTTCACTAGAGTTAGCCATTTTTGGGGTTTTTTCTTTGCTTTCAATTTTGGCTCTTGTCGGACCCTCTGTTCTGCCTGCTACATCTGGCGATTGCCAACTTCGTTTGACATGTTGGAGATCTTGTTGGAAAGCCTGATCAGTTCTAAGGAAGTCACTTTGGGGGCTGTACTGGCAAAATCATCCATTTGGGCCTTTGAAATCATCAATGCCTTTCTCTTCTAGGGGTGCCCATTTGCTCCAGACTTAGAATATTTTTCATTAGATTTTATCTTCAAATTCAAACCTTCATCCTATACCTTCACGTTGATCTGGATTTGTCACAGAATGACAAGTCAAATGCTCTAATGAAGACACCCGTTGCGAAGCTATCTGAATTCTGGAGAGATTGAGCACATTTGCAAACCCTTACTGCTAAGTTAGGCCCCTCAAAAAGATGGGCACCCCTAGGCACCAGGGGCACTAAAAGTTCCCAGAGTTAGAAAAATTCTTTGATATTCTCATGATTTTCACTTCACCTTTTGGTTGAAGCCTCTCCATTTGATCTTGAATTCGGAGTGACTAAATGATCTGATGACTGCACTGCCGGATTCACTGCGGAGCTGGGAGGATTCTGAATAACTTTGACTGAGAGCTCAAACCCTAATTTTATCATTTGATGCCCTAAAAAGATGGGTGCCTATTCCCTTCTGGGGCGCCCATGGCAAACAGACTTGGAATATTTTCCATAGTTTTAACCTTCCTTCCTTGTCCATCGTGCTTGTTCATCAACTCACCTTCTGCCCAGTGCTTGAGTGTTGAATCTGACACCTGGCAGTTGACTGACCTCCATTGATGACTTCGGAGCTCCTAATATGTTTCTAAACCAACTAGGGAAAAACTGATCTTTTTGAGATTCTGATTGCACCAGCTTGATATAGACGTATTTTGAACCAATCAAAATCAGTTTGGACCCTGGCAGACAAACTTTCTATTTTTAGAAAATTTTGCCAATATCCGTTTCGAAAGAAACCCATAAAAACACAATGACATTACTATTTTTAGAAAGTTTCTAAAAACAACAGTTTTCCTAAAAAGTAGGGATGACAAACTGAGATATGGGTTTTGTAGATTAGGTCACTCTAAGTAGACCCGGATTGTCAGATTTTGGAAAGTTCACATTTTAACCCCTCATGCAAGACATGCAAACCCACATTTTGACCTTTTTGACAAATTTGACAAGACTTCTACTCATTTCTTCAAAATGTTTGTGTAACAAAAATTTTAATTTTGGGGTACAACATGGAATTACTTCAGGAACAAGATGTCGAATGTGGGCTCCCAAAGACAGTAATTTACCTTTTCTAAATTACCATTTTGTTTATTATTGCTTGGTCAAGCTACTGTACCAGTGAAATAGATGGTTTTGAAAAGCCTAGATTATATGTTATTTATTATTCTAACACATTCTGTATGCAAGAATTATGCTTTTCTAGTTTAGAAATGCATATAGGCATCAAGCACGCATCGAGAGATTCCCTCCTAATTATACCGTTCCAAGCACGCATCAAGAGATTCCCTCCTAATTATACCATTCCAAGTTGCTAGGCTCCTCGTGTAGAGTCAATACTTTCTTTGTGTTAGGAAGAAACTCGAGGAAGTCCAGTACTTCATGGTTGGGCAGAAAAAGCACCTTAACCTTACTCTTGGCCTCGGCTTGCGGAAGACCATTAGAGTTGTGGTGATTGAGGACAAAGATTCTTATACTATATGATTCATTATGGATATACTTCATTGTAATATTCTTGTATGGCTTGCTTAGCCAATCTGTAAAATGTATAAATATCTTCGTGGATGTAATTGTTGTGTTGATGCAAAATCTTTTGCTTTTAACATTGAAACAGATGTAATGTAACACCCCTTTTTGGTGTATGTAAATGAAGTGTAACACTCTCTAGTGTACAAAATTTGAACTTCATTATTGTAACTTGCTATTGTGCAATTATCGATATTTTAATATATGCTTCACTTTCCTTATTGGAATAGGCATTGTTTGAAGAGCACAAGGGGGGCGGAGGTGAATTAGTATTTCAAATCATAAAGAGCATTAGAAAACACCATAAATAAGACAAACACCAGGATTACATGGAAAACCCTTTCGGGTAAAAAACCACGGCAAAATATTGATTTTATTTATCTCCAAAGGGCACCAACCTTGATTACATTTAGTGAGCACCAACCCACCAAGAGCACCAACTCTCCTTCAAAGCACCAACTTCGATTATATTTAGTGAGCACCAACCCTCTTTTGAAGCACCAACTCCGAATACACCAAAGCACCAACTCTAGACTTCAAATACAAAACAGCAAAACACTAATTTTAACCACTGCCTTCACATGAACTGTGAGGCCCTCAAATACATACACATTGTCCTAAATCAAAAACTGAAATACCACATCCTTTATCTTGCACCCCCGAGATCACCTACTCCATACTCAAACTGAAAACTCCCTTCTTCATCTAGGTCTTCACACTTTTATCACACTTTCAAACATTATGAAGAAAACATAATATTATAACACAGCCACTCAATAACTCAACTAACCAACAGGTCACAATTGTTAGATTTATAACCTGATTTAAATTAAGTAGAAATCAATCAATTCAAACAATAGAACTCAACATATACCCTGGGAAAACCCTCCTTAAGGGAGAAAAACCCAACAACAATATATCTCCTATATATTGAATAAATCAGCAGCACTAAGCTTTACAATGAGGCCAATCACAAGGATGATCTGATATGATGATAATGGCACCACATTTGATGCAAATACACTACCAAGAATAATATCGAACTCCAAGAATATCAATTTGTTGTAGCTATCAAACTCCTTCAGATTTATGCGAACTTCACTTGATAAAAATTGAATGAATAAGAGAGAGCAGCGCCACCTATAAATACATGTAGATAAGGCTTCTCCCAAACAAGGCGACCTTTCACAAGAAGTCGGCCTCTTACAAAATGATGTCTTTTACAAAGGGTGGCGATCATTTATTTAAGTCGGCTACAATAAATAAAATATAAATTACAATTTAATATGGATGCCGCTTCACTTGGGACGCACACAAATAAACAAGTAGCCACAGCTTTGTTTATTTGTCCATCAATCAAATCGGGTGAAGGATGAAACCCAAAGCTATAACATCAACACTCCCTCTTAGTTAGGGAGGAATCCTTCCAAGTATCCATGTCATGGAGTCTCTCAACATAACACCCACAATGGCTACACCCATTTGTGGAAAAGAGTTCATCACGGAGTCGCTCAACGTGATATTGTCATGGAGTCACTCAACATGACGTCCACCATGGCTACACCCATGTATGGAAAGAACATATGCACAAGTGCCCATCATGGAGTCACTCAACATGATGTCATCATGGAGTCTCTCAACATGATGTCCACTATGGCTACTCCCATGGGTGGAAAAACACAAGTACAAGGAATTCATCACGGAGCCTCTCAACGTGATGTTGTCATGGAGTCTCTCAACATGACATCCACCTTGGCTAACTCCCAGAGGGTGGAAAGAACTAGATCTCTGTCTCAGAAATGGACAAGGACTTTCACCTCAAATTTCTCCGTCTCAGAGAAAAATGCATTAAAGCAAATCACAAAAGATCATTGATGCTGAGTCTCCCTCTCAGCAGGGCTTCATTCTCCACAACTCCAAGCTTGTCTCAAAAGTGTACAAACTTTACTCTAGAGAGAGGCTTGGTGAGAATATTAGTTGTTTGTTCATCAATGCAAATATACCTCAGTTGAATTGCTTTTCGTAACACCATATCTTTGATGTAATGGTATTTGATCTCCACATGTTTTGTTTTGTCATGGAACACTGGATTGACAGATAGCTTCACACAGCTTTGATTGTCACAATGAATAACAGTCGGCTCCAATGATTGTCCAAACAATCCTGCAAGGAGCTTTTGAAGCCACACTGCTTCTCGAACTGCTACACATGTTGCAATATATTCGGCCTCTGTAGTGCTTAGTGCCACTGAAGATTGCTTCCTACTACACCAAGAAATCATGGCAGTCCCCAAGCTAAAGCAACATCCAGAGGTGCTCTTCCTGTCAGCTACACTCCTAGCCCAATCAAAATCAAAATAGCCTTGTAACTTTAGATCTACACTGGAAGAATATCTCAAGCCATATCCAACTGCGCCACGCAAGTATCTTAGGATATGCTTTGTTGCAACTAGATGAATTTTCCTTGGTTCACACATGAACTGACTAAGTGCACTCACTGCATAGCAAATATCTGGTCTAGTATTGACTAGATACATTAGCGATCCAATCAACTGCTTGTACATGGTAGGATCTACCAGATCTGAACTAGCTGCAGACTCACTCAACTTCTTCAAATTTGTTTCCATCGGTGTAGACATAGATTTGCAATCCATCATCCCAAATCTCTTCAAGATATCTATGGTATATTTCCCTTGACTTAGAATAATCTCATTGGGTCTTTGCCATACTTTTAATCCCAGAAAGTAATGCATAAAGCCTAGATCCTTCATCTCAAATTCAGAAGCTAATTCCTTGCATTTGACAATGAGATATTTTGCTCCAGTAAGAAATAGATCATCAACATAAAGAACCAAGATTAAAGCCTCACCATCAACTACCTTGAAGTAAAGATTTGAATCAGCATCATTCTTGGAGAATCCCAAGCTCATCAAGTATTGATCAATCCTCCCATACCAAGCATGAGGTGCATGCTTAAGGCCATACAAAGCCTTCTTCAATCTACATACATGAGACTCCTTCCCATGAATCACGAACCCGTATGGTTGCTCAATGTAAACTTCTTCTTCAATCACACCATTGAGAAAAGCAATCTTTACATCCATCTAATGTAGCTTCCATCCTTTAGCTGATGCAATAGCAATGATAGTCCTGATATGTGTATATCGAGCAATAGGAGCAAATGTCTCCTCATAATCTATTCCCTCTTTCTAAGAGAATCCTCTAGCCACAAATCTTGCTTTGTACTTCTCAATGCTCCTATCAGCCACATGCTTGATCTTGAAAAGCCACTTGGAAGATACAACAGATTTCCCTTCAGGTCTAGGTACAACATCCCAAACATCATCCTCGATAATAGATTGATACTCTTCAGTCATATCATCTCTCCATTCTTGCTAATTAGATGCTTCCTCAACACTAGAAGGCTTAGACTCAATGATATGACTCATCAATGCTACATAGCTTGGAAACTTTTGTGGTCTCTTGCTTTCTCTGAATGTGCCTCTAGGAGTTGCATAATTTTTTGCCTCTTGCATAGTCTGTCTAGCCCATAGAGGTCTCTTATGACCTATAGCAATGTCTCTTGGACCATCAGTAGGTTCTATGGGATCAACAAGATCACTAGCCTCTTTTGCTTCAGTAGACTCCCTCTGAATCTCAGGAGTATGATCAAGAGAAATGTCCATATCCTGAGGTGTCTTTTGTTCTTCACTATCTATCTCCATGTAAGAACCCTTAGATCTTTTGAATGCAACCTCTTCTTCAAAAGTAACATCCCTGCTTATCTCAATCTGTTTCTGTCCAGGAATGTTTATCCTGTAGGCCTTAGAAGTTTCACTATAGCCCACAAAAATTGCTTTCTTCCCTGAATGTTCTAACTTAGATCTTTTATCTTTAGGCACATGAATATACACAAGACAACTAAAGATCCTTAAATGACTAACCTCAGGTTTCACACCTGTGAAGGCTTCTTCAAGTGTCATATTCTCCAATATTTGATGAGGGCTTCGATTCTGAACATACATTGCAGTTCTGGAAGCTTCAGCCCAAAGGAAGGTTTGCAAGTCTTGATCATGAACCATAGCTTTGGTTGCTTCAACTATGGATCTATTCTTCCTTTTTGCAACTCCATTTTGTTGTGGATTGTAAGGAACACAAAACTCCCTCTTAATCCCTGCCTCAATGCAAAAATTACAAAAACCTCCAGAAGTTTATTCTCTTCCATTATCAAATCTCAAAACTTTGATCCTCTTTTCGGACATATTTTCAACATGAGCCTTGAATTCTTTGAATCTATCAAGCACTTCTTCAAATTCCTTAGACTTCAAAAAATAAACCCAAGTCTTGCGAGAATAGTCATCAATGAAAATCAAATAATACAAATAACCACTCAAAGATGCTACAAACATTGGACCACATAAATCAGAATGAACAAGATCTAGAATTGCTTTAGATCTACTTTCACTACTATGAAAAGGACCCTTAGTATTCTTATCCATTGCACAACCTTTGCAAGTACCATCATGCTCTTGACTGAGCTTTGGTAGACCCGTAACCATCTTCTCCATGAATGGAAAAGCTTTGAAATGTAGGTGAGCAAATCTCCTATGCCATAGCTCACATGAACTTGTAGAATCATGCAACAACGCTTGAACTGGACAAATGGAAAGTCTATATAGACTCTCTTGACGAACACCAATCACTCGGGCTATCTTGATGCTAGAGTTCTTTGGCCAAGCAAGAACTTTACCCTCAGAAAATGCAATTTGATAACCTTTGTCCTCCAAGGTTGAAATTGAAACAAGGTTCCTCTTGATTCCTGGAACGAACAAGACATCACTCAAGTGAAGAGGGATGCCAGAATCTAGATGAAGAGAGGTGGCTCCTGCACCTTTCACTGAACAACAAGCATCATCACCGATTATTACTTGAAGGTTGGTTTCTCTTTCTACCAAATCTAAAAGATGCTCTCTATATCCTGTAATGTGACGAGAAGCGCCACTATCAATCAACCATGTGCTACTGTCGGTTGGGACATTGCTTGATAGGGAAAATATGAATAGAAATCCTCCTGAGTTGTCTCTTAATTTCTTTTGAGGTGAGACATCTTCAACATCCGCAACAGAAGTGTGTTGCTTTGGTCTTGTTAAACAATCTCTAGCATAGTGACCATACTTGTCACATCTGAAACACTGGATATGAGAGAGATCTTTCTTCTTCTTTGATTCAGGAGTAGAATCCAATTTCCTGTCTCTATTTCTCTTGAAATTTCCTTTTCTCCCTTCTCTTCCTTTGCTTCTTGAAGTTTGAGCAGCAAGAACGTGATTGTCTTCATTGTGAGAGCTTCGTCCATTCCCTCTTGCTGCCAACCTTGATTCCTCTTGAATGCAATCAGCCCTAAGACGATCAAACTTTGGAAATTTAGATCTTCCACTGATACCTTGGATAAAGGGCTCTCAAGATTGAAGAAGGCCATTTAGTGCCAACATGACTAGATCTCTATCATCAACTATATCTCCAATGGCATATAGTTGATCTTTCAACTCAGTGATCTTCATGAAGAAGGAGATGACTGAATCTCCTTTAGCCATCTTTATATGATGAAGTTGTTGCCTCAAGGCAAGAGCTCTGTTGATGTTATTGATCTCATACAACCCTTGGAGAGTCTCGAACATGTCCTTGGTTGTCAACATCTTGAATATAATTAGCACAAGATGATCCTTCGCAGAATCAATCAAAATCCTCTAAGCCTTAGTACCATTCTTCCTCCATTGAGTTTTCTCAGCCTCATCAGAAGGCTCAGGCACTTCACTCTCCACAAAATTTAGAATATCGTTCTCTTCCAATGCAATAAGAACTCTAAACTTCTAAGAGGTGAAGTTAGATGCACCATCAAGTCTATCTTCAACCTTGAGTCCGTTCACCATTTTTGAAGCTAAGATAGACTCCCTTAGATTAGAAGAAGAGAAGAAGATTTCTCTGCTTAAACAAATCTGATCACAATCTTGCTTAAACCTGCTTTGATACCATGTTAGATTTATAACCAGATTTAAATTAAGCAGAAATCAATCAATTCAAACAATAGAACTCAGCATATACCCTAGGAAAACCTCCTTGAGGGAGAAAAACCCAGCAGCAATATATCTCCTATATATTGAATAAATCAGCAACACTAAGCTTTACAATGAGGCCAATCACAAGGTCGATCTGATATGATGATAATGGCACCACACTTGATGCAAATACACAACCAAGAATAATATCGAACTCCAAGAATATCAATCTGCTGTAGCTATCGAACTCCTTCAGATTTATGTGAACTTCACTTGATAAAAATTGAATGAATAAGAGAGAGAGCAGCGCCACCTATAAATACATGTAGATAAGGCTTCTCCCAAACAAGGCGACCTTTCACAAGAAGTTGGCCTCTTACAAAATGATATGTCTTTTACAAAGGGTGGCAATCATTTATTTAAGTCGGCTACAATAAATATAATATAAATTACAATTTAATATGGGCGCCGCTTCACTTGGGACGCACAGAAATAAACAAGTAGCCACGGCTTTGTTTATTTGTCCATCAATTAAATCGGGTGAAGGATGAAACCCGAAGCTATAACATCAACAACAATATCCAAATCAGATAGAACAAACACAAAGGCATCAATCATAGCAGGGCATTCATCACATCATAAGCTCATCGTATACCATTAAGCTTCAAAGCACTTCAGTCTCCCATAATATCACTACTCCCTGTCTGAATAAGCAACAACAGCAATCATCTAGCACCTGTGAATTCACGTCCTCTGCATAGAATGAAAATCACTACATGCAGAAGTAACAAAACATACAAATCTCAGATTACCCATGCCATCTCAATCCTTTTCATGTGTCTCAAAATGACACCAAACAATCACATCCTGCTCAATAAGAAATCCTCATTGAACTCACAGCAGTTCCATTATCTTTTCGTCCCATACCTTAACGTTAAATTCATTCACACACAGCATAACATCACCCGCACTGTAGAAGATATGTCTACACAAAATATCATTGACTTGCCTTCCTTCAACCATTCAAACTACTCAAGAATACGAACAAAGTTTAAAGGCTCACACTGCATCATAATAGAGCCGCCAGACACAAGCATATACCCACGATATCTATGAAACAGGCTGACACAGACAAATAGCCACCAAAGCATTCAATGTTGAGAAACACAAATTTAATGCAGCTCCATCTCATCGCATCATAAAGAAGAGCAGACTTCACACATATTTATATCTTTATCTCCAAAACACCTTAGCATTCACAAACTCAACATATTCCAATATTCATCATACTGTCTGTATCAATAAAGAATGACAATTGATAGGCTCTCAGACTCAATAGAAAGTGCGTCAGAAAATTAGAAGTCTCCAACCCGTCTCCTCACACAACAGAAAACCACGCCTATAAGAAAGGCCTTCACGTATTTCACTCATCAAAAATCATTATCTTGAAAGCTCCCAATTTTTAAGTCAACACAATAATACTAGACGATGCTAGTAGAAATGCGATTTATATTTTCTATGAAAGACAATTGAATTTTTGTATGTGCACCAAGGTTTATTTTAAACAAGCCAACTCTGCCCCCTGTCTCCAAAACCTGTATCGCAGCAATTAATTTGCATTAAATAGGAACCGATAACAAAATAGTCGCTCACAAATTTCTAAAAGAGCCGCCCAATATCCTGAAGTCGCCCAAGCAATGATAGCGCTAGAATTAGAAGGCACGTCTAAAATAAGGAAGCATCATTTTAAAGATATTCGCTTAAGACATAGAAGTTACCGACGCCGGGAAGATCTTCTAAAGATTCTTAATGCAGGCAAAGATAAATAGAAACCGATGCTAGAGAGCAAAGACATTGTCAGGTAGGTGCCGTTTCAAAGAAAAGACCTGTCACAAATGAAGTCATGCTAAGCAAATGACCTGGCGCCGTGACAAAAATGAGAAGGCACGATTAAATAAATAGTCTCCTTTATTTTCACGTCCTCGGCTCAACTCCTAAAAGCATTGCCAGAAATAAATGAGAGCGAATTCTTCAAATTAATGTAGCTGCCCAGGTATGGATTAAAATGCTTTAAAATATTTCCAAACCATCAGAAGAAATGATTATTTCTCAAGTCTCTGCCAAACATTAACCCCACCTGTAGAAAACACGTCCTGCTTGAACAAGACCAAAGAGCCGTCTGTGGAAATAGATTCTTTGCAGTCGATCATTAGCTGCCTCCATAATGGACTCTATTAAGCCATTATATTTGAAAGAGGCCGATATATCACTAGAAAACGAATAGCATTGATATGGAAATAAAATCCGATACATAGAAGATTTCAACACTCAACACAGCTGTTGGCAGAAACTTGATTAAAGGTCTCCAAAAATTAATACAAGCCGCTCCACAAAGAAATATATCTGCACCTTTTTAAATGTCTTCAAGTATTTACATCCAGGAAGGCGTTACACTTGAAATAGCATACGCATAAAGTCCACATCCTCTTTGAAATAGAGCCACGTTCTTTTCACCACGCCAATATTAAATTGTTGTAGTCGTTAGGCATAAACCGCCTTAATATTAGCAAATCCTTTGATGCCATTTCATTCAAGCATTAGCTGCCTCAATTAAAAATAAATTTGCTGACAATGAATAGCCGCATCTTGTCAAAAGAGAAAATCAAAACAGACAGGGCACTTGCTATGTGTTACTTGTCACAGCAGGCAAAGCACTTGCCATGTGTCACAAAAGAATTCCAATAAAACAATTAAGTCTCCCTCAAACAGATATAAGTCTTTACTTTAATACAAAGTCATTGTATCACAAGAATCGAACTTTGAAAAGTCCAGTCTGACAAGTAAACCACGTTGGCAACCCTTGGCATAATTGATGAGTTAGCATAAGACATGGCAAGTAGACAGCTGAAAAAAACAAACAACTAGCTCAACCAAGCACAGAAGCAGCTCCAGTAGGCAACCAAGCAGGTCAAGCAGCTCAAGCACATAAGCACACAGCTCAACCTTGACATCAATGACAAAATATTCCAACATTATTTTTTTTGGAATACTATTTTTAGTATGTGAGTTTTTCACATTACTTATTTCTCTTGGATTGCGAGATGTATTGGAGCCTCTCCCTATTCCAAGATTTGCATTAAGGTTGCAAATTTCTTGATGTAAGAAACTTAAAGATTCTCTTCAGTTTCCTGATTTGAACAAAGCTAAAAGATTAAAAGCTCTTGAACATTTGCTTCTTGGAAGGATGGAGGTTAAATCCTAACTAGTTATTGATTCCCCACTTGACTCAAAAGTTAAATATGCAATTCGATTTGATTTTGGTGACAAGAAACTGCCCTTTCAATTTACAGCCATTCTAGTCAGAGATGCTTAGCTCCCCAAGAGGGTTGGAGACCCTATTAATTGATTAATGTACAGCAGCTCTCTTTCTTCTCCCTTGGCTTGGCATTTTGTGGTCTAGTTCTTAGTTTGCTTGGGAAGCAGATGGGGAAAAATATTTCCCCCAGTCCTAGATTTAATGTGGAGGGAGACTTATACATGCCCTTTGCATTTGGAAAGGTTCCTTTGCCCGTCCTTTGGTATAAAATGCACTCCGAGTTAGTATTTTTGCAACAAACAAAACCAAGGGCTTCACCCTTTATTGATAGAATATGACCCTACAACTTTAATTTCCAGCCCACACTTATTGATGAATATGCACACTCATTGCAACCTAGCAGCCCTTGGCAATTGATGCCTTCATCATCAACAATGCAAAACTGTGAAAAATATCATGCAGTAACTGCAATGACTGGAAAATAAAAGTAAGTTCTTAAGGGAAAAGTGGTTCTTGCTTTCAATAATGTGAGCCGTTGACTTCAGAATAAACAAGAACGTTCTCATGTAGGTGCCCTTTTGGTACTCAGATTAACATGGCTTAGCCACTAGTAAAGGGAGAATTAAGTTATATGTGTGTAACACCCTCACCATCACCCCAACTAGTTTTAAACAGCAGTTTTTTGTCTCGGAAATACAGAACTGCAAATTTATTTCCATTAAAAACAATGCTACTATAGCCATATGCCTCTCAAAGTTTTTAAGTGACTTTGTGACAGGAAGTCAAAGCATGTTTTCCTTCTCAAACATATTTGAATGGTGAAAAAGAAGAAACAAGTCCTCCATGAAGACCTTCCAACTGCAAAACTTGTTGATGCAAAAACAAAGCCTGGGTAAAAAATCAAGTAAGAATGCTTTTCACACAATCAAATTTCTACACTGTAATTATCATCCAATACTATATGCTTATATGCCAAGTAAGTTGCATACCATGAGTAACACAGAGAACATTCTCTTGTGGAAACTTGTCTGCCAGTTCTTGAAATGTATTTGAGTATCTCTTGTGTGCACCTTCAGTTGTCTCTGGCCACTTTGGTAACTGCAGTGATGGAAAGCACATATAAGGAATTTGAAGTTTTATATACTACTTATCAAATGGCAATGGAAGTACAAATAAACAAACTCCACTGTACAGATCCAAGAAAAAATTACAAAAGAGAAGGGCTACAGAACAAGAACAAGAGCAAAACCAGAAAAATACCCTACTAAACTAATATACTCATAAAAAAGACTCCCACTTAACACCTGAAACTAGACAAATTCCACTATATCGATGCAAGAAAAAATTACAAGAGGCAAAAGCTACACAACAGAAGCAGAACCAGAAAAATACCCTGCTAAACTAAATAATCCATGAAAAAAGATCCACTTAACACCTGCCTATACTACAAAGAAAACTCCCTCAGATAGGTAAAAAGTAGCAAGAAAACATATTGTACTTTCCCTATTGAACATGTCTATAAAGTTTGAAAACACAATCATCCAAACAAAAAATGCACAGAGCTTTAAGAAAGCAATAATCCAAATTGAAGAACCATATTCTCAACAAATTATTTTGTATGAAAGTAAAACAGGAAAGCAAACATGCCTCTGTCCATATAGGCTCTACAGAATGATCCACTGTTCCAGCTGGTAGTATAACTTCCAGCTCAGAACGGTCAAGTATCGTGATTACATTTGGTGGAGAAGGCGGGATACGAGGGTTTCTAATTGCAATAGAATTCATCACTTCACATAAACCAAGTTCTATCGATACCTGCATAAAATAGGCCATACAAACAACGAGAAGTACCATCTCAAAGATTAGGCATACCAAACAAAGTATCTCCACCAGAAAGTTAGAGAAATGAGACACTTCTAAAGATCATAAGCAAGTCTAGACAATGCTTGTTAAGACATGAATAGCTTGAAAGTACATGTGAATATGCAAACAAGCCAAAAACTATCCATTAAGCTATGTCCATATAACCTGCAGATTTCTGCAAGCTGTCCTGTGTTTCCATGGTGAATTTTTCACATACAATTCAGATCTTAGTTAATTTTCCAAATAACACTGCCTTGAGCCTATTAAGCACTTGGTGAGACAAGATGATGTATAAAATATAAGCAATAAAGATTTGTCAAAATATAGCTCAGTTTCAAGTAATTCACAAATGTGTTTAGGTTAAAACTTGAAAGCCTCAAAGTTCTAGAACAGAAGATGACAAGAAAAAAAATTTGAGGCCATTCAATCTTTTTGATTATTGAACTGACTACACTATGATGATATGCAAAATCATGGCCTGTGACAAGCTTTAGATAGAAACTCAAATGCTTAAAAGATAAAAGCATCTAAGAATTTCCAACCTCAGTGCCATAGACAAAAACGTTGTCCCCACCATCTTTCTGTCTAACCTCCATTTAGCTTAAAACTGTGTCAGAAGATCCTACACTTCACCAAGCAAATGACAAATAATTATCTGCAAACTCACACATACAACAAGCCACCTACCATTCAACATAAATACTAGCATGCACCCACAATCTCTGAGAAAGCTGCAAGGTTAACTGTTTATTTTGCTCCGTAGGAAACTTCTGCATGATATGCTTATTCATATACCTTGATCTACTAAAAGATAACTATGCTCCGATAAAGGTTGAAGCAATGTTCCATGGTTTGCCACATATGGTAAACTTTTATTGAAATGTTACAGAATTGCATGCAGTCAGAAATTTTATCTTGCATTTTATCATTTGAACGAGCTTTTGACCAAATAAATCTCCAATATATCCTAATAAAATTGCATTTCCACAATGTTTTTGAAATTAAAAGCAGCAAAACAAGGGTGCATTTCCACAATGTTTTAGCAATTTTTTCAATAGGGTTTATGTGTGTTGGCTGGTCTTTTGCAATCAGCCAACATCAAGAGCTGTTGTGAGGCACCTCATCTCTTGAAAGGAGATTGAGAGATCTCCCCAAGGTTACCAGGCCTTAGCACACTGAGTTAACCAAGTGGCTGATTTCTTGTTGTTTCACAAAGACCTATTGATATGCTTGCCTATAATACAGTAAAATAGTTATACATGAAAAGAAGAGCTAAAGTAATATGTTATTTGCTAGCACTTGCAAGAAGAACAGCAAAAAGAAAATCTAATCTACCCCTAATCTAACCTACTCTAACCAGCAGTTAAAGACAATGCAAAAGATAAAAGGGACAGAGAGAAAAGGTTCGGAAGAGATAGAATGGAAATGCTCCTCCGGACATGGATCACCAGCTTCTGAGAAATTTCTTGAAAGTATGGTCAAACCACCCAAGTGACAGTCAGATTAGCACAACTTAAGCACAATGATGTTGCAATCTCCAAGGGACAGCAAGCAGCACACAGGGACTTAGAAGACCACCACATTTCATGTGCAGATCGGCCAGTAGCATATATGACTCACAGGGTGCATGAGATAAAACATCAAAGCAAGGTTGCTAACAAGAAGAGGACACCTATAAACTACAGTAACCAAACTCATAGAATTGCAATCCCAGATTGGAAAAAACTGACAAAGAAAATAATTGATATCCTTATTAAACTCAAGTATAGCACAATATCTACAATGTTCTAGTATTATTGTCTATATGTCTTCCAACCAAGCTCCCTTCTAAACTCAGAAATGATGATGAGTCTGGTTATATAGGATCTATAGTTTACACGGCTCAGCAAGTTTTCCCACCTAAGCAACCAAACTCTGTCAAATTACAATTAATGTCCATGACAAATTTTGAATCAGATAGATCTTCCTGGAACAATATGATCCCGGCTCAATTGAGGACATGATTTGCATTTTATTTCTCAGAGGTGTGAGCCTCTCGAATCATCTCTAGAGTTGCAAGTACCAATTAGGCCACTTGAATGTTTGTCATGATTGCCTTACAAAGTCCTATATCTACCTAGAGTAAATGTTCAAATCAAATAGATCTGGATCTAGTTTTCATTAAATTCTGAGCTACCTCCTCCATGGCTAGCAACGAGCATCCAGAGTGTTCCATGCCAGTGTCTGATGATGATATTCTTGCACATGATAAAACAGAATCAAATCTTCGATGGATATTGCTAAAGCAATGTATTGACATGTTTAAGAAAATCAGATTTAAAATTAATTCTTTTAATCATGCAGATTTTCTTGTACAAAAATCATTAAATTCATGTCTAGGCTGATCCTACACGTCAGGCCTTGTAGGGGACTACCACATTTGGGTGAAAAGTGACAGCCTTATTAGAAAAAGGCCACAGAGTAAATTCCACTTTGCAGAACAGCTGTCAAATTAAATCAGGTCAAGATCCACATGGCAGGACCAAACAAGCAAACACAATGGCAGTTTGCAGGCGAAATGGTGGTCATAAGACACACAGACATAGGCAAGACATCTTGGGTTTGAAAGATATTACCACCAGACCTGAAATTTTGATTAATTGGTCATCTACAAGCCCTTAGGTCCATAGAACTTGAAACATTTATCATCCCAAATGCGAGAACCTAAGTAGACTTGATTTGAGACAGCTCTGGGTCTACAAGATAACACAGGACACATGGAACACCGGACTACAGACTCTTTTAACTAATGGACACAAAATCTTAGGCCTATCAGGCACTTGGGATTGAAATTCTTAACATTCTAAATCAAGCCCTCTGATAAATTCTACCCTAAGACTTTGGGTCCACAGTCAAATGAATCTCAAATGTTCTTTACCTCAAACATAAGGGAATGAGTCAACTTTGAATTACCAGTTGCATCAGGTCCACAGTCTTAGACACTTGGTGTTCCCAGACATGACACGTGGACACTTTAGATGTGAGGCTTTAGAAATAGCGGGTATGAACACTCCACTCAGTCAAAATTAACTCACTCTTCCAGGTCTTCAAGATTGGCAGGAGGAAAGCATTCAAATTAATTGGTAGAGGGCACTAGCATGGTTGCAATGTTGTCGTGAAAGACACGGAATGCAAACAAGGGGGGATGAGGAGTGTGTAGCGGAACAGGTTCTAATTAGGAGAATTGGCACATTTTTGGATAGTTTCAGCCTGAGAAACAGTCAAATTGACACCTAATTATGTCTAAGGTTGACAGACACTAAAGTAAGTACAAAACATGGAGGCAAAAGTAAGAAATATGCAGTTTTTGACTCTACAACTAATAAAATTCTCTCATTTATGTTGGTATTAGTTACAACGAAAAAAGACCTGCCCTGACACAAGCCCCTTTAAGCATTTGTTACTAGGGGGAGAAGTGGTGAAATGTATTCCATCACCATGGGAATTCCATCCTCTAGCCTCTTTGTAACTGGATTGTAATTAAAAATTCTATGAAAGCCTTTAATTACTTAATGCACGACTGGACTTTAAATTTTGTAATTGGGTTAATCCCCTAACGATAAGAAATGCAATCCACTGCTAGAGAGTGAGAAGCCCGAAGCAGGGGATTACATCCACCATTTCTCCTCCCTACTAATAAATGCTTAACAATGCTTGTGTGCTGAGTGAGATTCCCTTGCCTCGTAATTGTTAACAACATAAATGAGGAAAATGTTATTAATGTAGAGATTTCTCATGGAGGTCATCTTGAGATAACTAAAAAATACGTGTCACATCACACAAAAATTAAAAATCTAATTAAAAGTGCCCATGAAATCCTTCACTTAATAATACTTTTATAAACTTGCCAAATCATCTATAGGACCCTTAAATCGGCCTTGACGGTGAGTTCAAGGTTGCCTTAAATCCACTTGACAATGATTAACAACCACTTGACTATTCAAAGAAGAAGAATTTAAGCACTATTTACACCAAAAATACTGAGTTTCACAAATGTTCACATAACATTTTCTGAGCCATAACTAATTCACCTTATACAAGAAAAAGATCAGTCAATAGAGCTTGCAGTTTAATGTAACAGGAACGTTAGTAAAACTTAAAAAAGGTTTCACATTTTTAATCCCTCCACCACAATAAACTCCAGCGTACCTAGAGAAGGATACCTGAAATTATCTCAAGAACACTTCCTGAAATTGTTGGTAACAACCCCAGACGCCCAAAGCTATATTCACAGGTGAGTCATATTGCAAATCTTAAAAATAAAGTCCAGACCATATATCCATACTCAGCAAATAACTCAACGAATGGCAAGTATTTGCGAGCTAGAAAGCTTGGTGTGTAGTCGTTGATTTAGTTGCCTAAAAACTCACAATAACTCGTGAAGTGATCTTCAACCGATTCAACAAATTTATTGACCAGATTTGAATGCCATGTAAATGTTTTTTCTTTGTCTTTTGATTTAGGTTTTGCACTTTCTTCTTTCATTTTAATTGTGTTCTACCACTTCTAGGTTTCCAATCTCTCTCTTCTTTTTTTTCATTTTCTTCTTCTTTCAAATCCAAGGTTTAAATTTTTTATTGAAGCTTGATTGTTTTTTAATTCTTTTTGATAATATTTCAACTTTGCAGATAGAGACGGCATCCCCACGTAAAGACCCAGCTTGAAAGAATGTCCAGATTTTGAGCCAAGAATACTAGCCTACAGTTATTGTGGATTTCATATGATAGGTGGCATCATTTGCCTTGAATATAACCTTGCACAAATCTCTGACAAAGATGTGCATTTGTGTATTTCAGTGGAACTTGAGGCTACACAAGAGATGAAAGCTCTCCTTACTAACTATAAGGAGAAGAAAATAGCAAATAAGAGGGAAATTGAGGCACTTGCAGCTTGTTGGATCAAAAGTTGTGGAATTTTGCCACCGGCTCCATCAAACTGAATAGCATTGTAGCCTCACTAATGTCTCTTTAGCAGATGTCTGTAACTACATAGTGGCTGAATACTCCATATTGGGAGAAGGTCACAAGGTAAAGGATTGTGAAGATCATTATTGATGATGTATTTATGAAGAGCATAGACAAAATCCTCATAGTAAATTCAAAATTAATGATTGCAAACTTACAAAGTAATCAAGTACATTACTTTGTAAGTTTTTAAAACTTCTAATAAAATTATTCTTAGATTTTTCATTTACTTTTTTATTTGTAATTATCATTCAATTTTTTAGTTTTAAATTTTAAAATCCATTATTTTTTTAAGTGACAGATCCTTGGGTCAAGGTTCTACACTTGGTGGATGGGACAATGTAATGATCCGCTTTATTCCCTACATTCCAAAGATAGCCAACTCAGACCCGTGGCAGCGCTGATTATGAGATTTATATTAATTGTAAATACTGGCCAACTCCCTTTTCAAGTAATGTCTTTTAGCAAAATGGAGTTAATCTTGGCCGACCATACCTTGGCACATAAGACAAAGACACATATATTAATGTGTGTTAATCGCCCAGTTAAAGATGCGAATGCCTAAATACGTAGCAATTCCTATAAGGAGCAGTGACTAATGATTAAGAAGCAGTAATTAATATGTTTCTGAAAGCAGCGATTAAGAAGAGGTAAAGGCAACAATTAGGAAAGACAGCGATTAGTTCAAATAAATGTAGCGATTTATAAGTAAAAGGCAGCACTTAGTTTGTTAGTGGAAAGGCAGTGATTAATTAGTTAAAGGCAGAGACATGCCTATTCATAAGGATATATCTCTTCTAAAGAGATGCATCCTTTCATATTAAAATAAAGATATAAAAGGAAAGGAATGAATGGAGGAATGGAAATCAATTAGGAATCTGAATAAAACAGCAGAGTAAAAGAAATAGAATATCATTTGGGATTGGAGCAGATATCAAGAAGTATGTAGAAGATCTTACAATGAGATATATATGAAGACTAATTATAAATCAATAATAAGGGAAGTAGGTTTAATATGATTACATATACACATATATATAAACATATAAGTTCATATCAATTAGAAATATATATATACGATTATTCAATAATGATGCTTGCAGCAATTATTGAGCCTTATAAGTAATTATGGTTCTTTAATATGAATATGGATAATAGATTCTTATTCATTTGATTTATACTAAGCAATATCTTTTGAATATTAAGAACAGATCGAACAGCAAGGCAATTGGAGCAGATCAAACATAATTATCTGCACTCAGCAGACAAGGGCAGAAGTCAGCAAGCATTAATATATTTGCATCTTAGAATATAGCAGTGTTATATTTTAGCAAGTATTGTGGTATGCTCTATCATGATTATTGTGATATATTTATTGTTATTGCAAGAGATTTCTGGATTAGATTGTGTCAAAAATTTTGCATCAATGTTTCAAATCACACTCCGTAATTCCTATGCTCTCTTCTATCCTGATGATGAATAACGGAGTGTTATTCGAAACGTTGATGCAAAAAATTTGACACGATCTAATCCAGAAAACTCTTGCAATAATCTTCATGGATTGTGGAAATCTATTATCACTAATATTTATTGTTGTTTTTTATCAATCAAACGTAAGGTTGAAGGAAGCAAGTTAGGGAGATGCAGTTTACGAGCTCTCCCATGCTAAGTAGCCCACCCCAAGGGTGGAATTGTCTTGGTTTGGACATTCCTACCACTTGGGGGCAGGAGGTGAGTTGTCTTGGTTTGCACGTTGCACGCTCTTGGGCTTAGATGGGTTGAGTAGTTTACAGGTACCCTTTCAAGGCTATCCTATCAAGCCAAACTATGACTGGTTGTTAGGATGGATTCAAGGAGTCTCAATCATATGAAGGATGGATAAGGCAACATGGATAGGGAATGCGAATACAAGTTACCCACTAAGTAGGCCACCCCAAGGGTGGAATTGTCTTAGTCTGGACGTTCTTGCCGCTTGGGGCCAAGAGGTGAGTTGTCTTGGTTTAGACGTTGTGCACTCTTGGGCTTAGCTGGGATAGCTTTGGGTGGACTTATCATGTTTCCCATCCAATTTCTATTATGATTAAACTCCCATTATGCATTATGGATATGGAGTAGTTTAGTAGTTATACATGGTTTAGATATTTATATATGTTTGATCATATGAATTATATTCTAATATTGTCTAACATGATTGCAGGACCTAAACCGAGATTTACCTTACTTAAAGCATTTAATTGGTAAGTTATAACCCTAACTACATTGAAACTTGTGATTCTAGGGCAATATTTAGGGCAATCCCAAAAGGGGACATTACAGACAAAGAACCCAATGAGTTATTTATATAGGGCCATCAAGCATTGCAATGGGACAAATAAAAGAAAATATGAAACCAATTGGTGCACAAATGACCAACGGTGGAGCAAGCAGCTCCACCAACACATACATGCAATGAACTATTACTTGAACCATAATTTTTTTTTCTTGAATTACTTTAGGGCTGATGAGAAGGTTTTGAATGGCCTCGAGACAGACATAAACAAAATGACAATCAACTAAACATGCACATTTACAAGGGTGCAAAGTATTTTTCACGTCTATGCATTCATAGCAGAATGACCCAACAATCAAGTAAAAAAATTGAGTCCTTCAAAATTTCAATCACAGTCTCATATATAGTAGACTTGTTGAATAACAGCAATTATAGTTAAGTTACAAATACATAGATGCTCTCTTTGAAGATTTTTAGTGGAAAGATTATACTGTAAAAACTCCAAACCTTCAAAACCTAGCCATTTGCATTTGTGTTAAACCTGTAGCACTTTTGGGTGCAAGCAAAATTGGATTATGATTTAGGCCATTCACACAAAGAAGCACAGGAAGTTGACCCTAAAATGCCTCAATATCCTCATTTTTTTGTAATATCTTCATATTGGCATTGAAAAGGTGGAGGGGATGGAGATGCATGAGGTGATTTGACCTGGATGACATGAATCCATATTTGAAATGGATTATGGGGGATATAGAACCGTTGTTTGCCAAGGGAGTGACAGATAAATTTGAGAGGAAAGCAAACACAAGGGCCAAGGGAATGTAGAAGCAAAGGTGAAAGCAGAATCGGAAGCAGATACATCAATTGTGGCTACACTAGATGAAGATATGCCCTAGAATCTTTACCATCCAATTTAAGGGTGCAGTCAATGAAGAGCTTAATTTGGAGGAGAATTTCTTACAAAATTATGGATTAGTAAATTTCTATGATGATGAGCAGTCAACATATGACAAGATGATGTGTATTCTACTCCTTGTTTTTGATTATGGTAAAAACAAGTTTTGATGGGACCCGAAACCCATTACAAACAGGTTTTTAAGGGACCCGAAACCCTATCATAAAAGGAAATGCTACTAAACAAATAATCCACAGACCATCAGCAGCCAAAGAGCAGCAGCCACCAAAAGAGTAGCAATACAAACTCAAGCTGCAACAAACAAGTTTTGAAGGGGTCTTGAACCCTATACAACCAGGTTTTAACAGTGACTCCTTGTTAATCCAAAACTAGTAGGCAATATACATGAGTTCTCTAAATTATTTTCTATGCTTTTTAACAATAATTACATGTTATTTAAATCTATATTTTATAAATCTAAAAAATAATCATAATATGCTAAGTTTTAACCCAGTTAAGAGTCCAAATCAAAATTTGGGTCTGCTGTCATGCCCCCGTCAAAGAAAGAAACAGATCACAATATTTAGTTGGATCGCAGCACTTAAAGTCTAGGCAAATAAAGTAAACATGGGCAGCAATTTCCTTGAATTAAAGATATTTAATTAAAATTAAATTAAAAGGGTTTCAGGCCAGCAATTAAGAGGAATAGTTGTGACTCTTCCAAAAAGGAGGAAATAATGAAGAGGTGATTCCCTCAAACCTGAAGATATAAGAGGGAGGAGTATTTCATTTGAGGACATCCATAACATCATTCAATCAATTAGTTAAGAATAAATAATATGTGACTCTTCTAAAGTGAAAGATTGGGACTCCTTCTAGAGTGAAAGATTATGACTCTTAATGTGAATGGTTGTGACTCCCTCGATAATAAGATATAAAAGGGAGATCATTTCCTTGTGGAGAAATCATGAATTGGGAATGAATCAATCAATCAATTTGGAAATAAATTATTATTCTCGAAAGGCAGCAATGAAGGGTGGTGACTCATTTATTGTGAAGGGTGGTGACTCCTTCAAGAAATGGATATAAAGGACAAATCAGTTCATTGACATTCAATCAACAATCATCACTCATCTATCTATCAAGAAATCAAGCAATCAAAATATCAAAAAGATCAATCAAGCAAACAGCAATAAGTCCATCCAATAATTCAAGCATCAATCATTCAATCATCAAAACATTCAATCATCAATTCATCCAAGAAACACACATTCAAATATCATTCAGAAATCAATTCACAATCATCTTACAATCAATTCAGAACTTCATATCTAGTCATACAGCCATATACATAATTTCAGGAATTCATTCAAGAATCATTCATAAAAGCATTCAAGTATTATTCAAGGATTAAATTGTCAATCCATCAAGAAATACAAATCAATAGTCTAGCAAATACATCAAGCTATCAATTGTGAATTCTAGGTAGTATTTGCAAATCAGACAGGGTCTGGGCTCACAGTGTGGGCTAACAAGCTAGGGACGGGGTCCTTGGTATTGTCACTGTTGAATTAGGGACTAGGTCCTTTAATTCGACAGTTTTGCAAAGTATTTCCAGGGAATTCACGATTTGACTCCTTAGGTATTGCGCTATAATCTATTGATCTGATTATTATTATAAATTCTTAATCTTGGAAAAAACTATTGCCATGTTTTGAGCAAATATTGTTGTTTTAAAGAATATCCCAAAAAGGGGACATTACGTCTGCGGAGTTTTTGCTAATCTAAGTTTTCAAACTAAGTTCAAGCTAACACTTTGGCCATGCTCTCACCTTAAATCTGACAAACAACAAAATTGGTTGAACTCCTAGAAACCAAAACACAGGAAGATCCGCCAAAACCAAAACACGGAACGATATCTAACGAAGCATAACCTCGCCTGAAAACAGAAATCAATAAACACGTATTGCAGAGCAATTAAAAAAGATGGTAAACAACCTTACCTTAACCTTAGAAGGATCGATGACAACATCTTTACTGGAAGGAGCGTTGGCGTAATCATCTGTGGCGCAGAGAGCTGAAACGACCTCGGCCGCAGTCTGAACGCAGCGCAAGAAAGGGGAGCAGAACACCCTGGTTATATTTCCTCCTTCCCTTTTGAGCCTTTTCCCCGTATTCCACGCCTCCAGTTTCCCCGCGTCCGTGAGAGGAGGATCCCACGGCCTCGGCGCCGATTCAACCCACTTCGGATCGTGGTTGTCCATTCTTTCTCCGTGCCTCATCACAAACAAGCTCTGCTTCATGCTCCTGCTCGATGACTCCATTTTGCCCTCGTCCCGTTTATTCCACGCAGCGAGGCTTTATCACGCAGGCTTTAATGGCACTGTTATTGTACATTTTATTATTTATATTATTTTCAATCACTTCGCAGAAACTTTGTGTAAGAGAGCTTCAACTTTCCCCGTTTCTACCGTAGTGTTATAAGAGGTTTTTATGGTGTGTCAATAACGTTATCCCAAGATATTTTTGTAAATCTTATTTTTAATTAAGTGAAACATTCTTTTCTTTATATATAACAAATTTTAATAGTGTTTTTAAGTGTGATGTTTTTAAGACATTGGTATATTTAATGGTGAATATGTTGGCACCCTATTTTGTTGTGTCCCTTTTTTTCATTTTACTTGTGTTGTGCTTTTAATCTTGTCCACTCAATAATGATAATTGATTTGAGATTATAAGTGGGTTTTATTTTGTCTAAATTTTTCTTAAACCTATTTTGTAAGGTCACCATATATTCATCATGCTTTAGTATTTCTAAAACTCCAAAAAAAATCAAAAAATTGAAGATATAAAGTCAATTCATCATGTTCTATGTGTTGTTAATTTGTCAAGTTGTTAGGTTGACCCTACTAGCATACCCTTCCTACTAATCCTAACAACTTACTCAAACCCTCATTCAAATTATTTGAGTATTTATTTTGTTGAGTTATCAAGATGTTAGAGATGTCATGACTTCCATCCCAAGTTTAAATCCTTGATCCCCAACAAAGCAAAAATGTCTAAGTCTTGATGTCACAAAGTTTGCATTGTCATAAAGTTTGTGAATTTGTGAACCTTGCAACAATGTGGCAAATGATTAAAATTTGAATTTCTAATGAGGAAAAGAGAGAAAAACCTATAAAGATTGGAATATCACAGAGTTCATAGGTTCATGAATTATGTGAAACTACAAGACAATTCACCAAGTCATTCAAAGTGTGATGATGTAAACAAAGAAGGAAGAGAGGAAGGGTATTGAAATTTGCAAGGTTCACAAGTTCTCAAACCTTGCAAAATTGTGACAAATTGTCAAGAGGAGGAAATTGTGGAAGATTGAAGAAAGAGTTGTGACCAATTATATGTGTTGCATGGTTTATGAGTTCACAAACCATGCGAAGGTGCAATACGATTCATGACATGCAAATATTCCTAATATAGTTTGTCAATATCAAATATGATGAATATTTTGATCACAAAAATGGGCACCAATGAGTAGTAGCATTAACTATATGCCTACCTACCTCCTTGGTCATTCTTAAACACCATTAACTATTTGATAGATCCCAACAACTTCAACGGGGTCTTTACCCATTAATACATCAGATGTAACTATGTCATAAATGGAAAGGACACTTATAGGTTAGAAAAAAATATTCTCCTTCGCTTCTATAGTACATTTAGGCAATTTTACAGTGTGATTTTAGGCATAATTTATGGTGAATTATGCCCTCTAGGTATGGGGTTCTCTACTATCGTATTGGTTGTAAGTTTGGGAATTCATTGCATATTTGGCATTCTTCTCTAAAGGTATTAAGGGACTAAATGATCTCATTAAAAAAGAAAAGGGGAAATCCAAAAAAAGAATAGTTGCAAAGCAGAAAATAGAAAATATTGTAGTGAACCCTAGGGTTCGTGTTTCTAGTTTTGGTATCATGATTTTTTTATTACATTATTGTGGGTTGTATAAAATGTGAAATAGAACTAATATAAACTATGAATAAGGGACATAAGTAGTAGAAACAACATTTTTAGAGTGTCTCCAAAAGTAATTTTGTATATTGCCTTGAGAGTTTTGATTAGTCAACTAGTCAAAAGGTTATAAAATCACTTCAAAAACTTTGTAATGTCTCTTAAAACATCAATAAAGGAATATATACATTTACTACTAGATTATTAAGAAGACTTATAAATTTCTTCAAATTATGTGTTCATTCATTTGCATATATATAACCTAGTATATGTATGAATCTAAATGAATGTGTCTTTGGGTATACCTTGATTAAGGTATCCCATTTTTTATTTGTTTCATATTTCACATGAAGCTAATACTCTATGCTCATTGGATAAATGTGTCAATCTATAATTGTTCCCCATTCCATCTCCTTAACGCATTAAAACAAATTAAACATTGTATGCATTTTTATTTGTGTTGTGATTCCCAAAAATTCATGTGTGTAGAATAACAATAGGAGTTATTATATCCATTCCTTGAACACTCAACATGATTATCTCTTTTATGTTATTTAAAGGTATAGTTTTACATATTAAAACTAGAATATATATACATTGAGACAACCTATATATAGGAGTATGATGTGCAACAACTATGGTTAGTGGCAAGGTATATGTTCAAACTTATTAATATTATAAATTGACACCTTAGGGAAACTCCCTTGGTCTTGTAGAACCAAAAGTGAACGAGGTCTTATCCACCTCAATAATATTAATTGGTCCTCAATTGCCCAACCTGAATATAGGTGTTGAGGCATTCCTCACAGGTTTGACCCCTAACACTTGGGAGACTATATAACCTTAGGGATTTGGGACCTACAACTCATAGCACCAATAGAGCATACTTAGCAACTATAATTTTATAAGTAATAGAAGCACAAGCACATAAAAAAATCATGCAATTCAAATCAAATTATGGGTGTGATCCCATCTCAACATTTATAAATCTTATGATTCATTTGTTACAAGCCTTTAATCACCAACTCAATTCTAGTTTTTAGTTTTCAACTCTTTGTCACTGTGAGTCAAGGAAATGTAGGTGAGGGTCGATTATGCTTGATTCATGATGAATCGAAGCATAACTTCGCCAAACAAACCCACATCTACAAACAAGATCATTCAAATTGGAAATCTAAACTAAGCATTTTACTAAAATTGAAAGCTACAAACTAAGAAAATAGTTAAATTCCTAATCTGACCCATTTGAAACTTATCATGTTTGGGAATTGGTGTCGTGTTGATGTGAAACGATGACCCTTTCCCAATCCTGTGATCAATGAACCAATTTCAGTTGATTCTATGGAAGAGAATTGATGAAACCATTGTGATTGATGTATGAAAACCTAGTTTATGCTAAAAATGAACATGATGCAAACTAAGTTACCATGATTTTATGCTAAAAATGATCTAATTATGTTATTGCTAAGCTAATCTAAGCTAAAAGATAAAAACCCTAGTTTATAAACAAGCTAAGATGGATGCATGGAAGCCATTAATGGATGCTCTAAGCTATGATGCAATTAAAATTAACTAAGATAAGCTAAAAAGTGAGTGAAATATGAGTATGAGTGCATATGAATTCAACAACATGAGTTTGCTCTGAAAGATGGATTCATTTGTCTCCAAATAGTGACCTATTTATAGGAGAGCAAATGAGGAATGAAGGGTTGAGATTAAAAGGATTAATCAATAGTCCAAGATGAAGGAGATGAGAGGCATGGATCATGGATTCTCATCAATGGATGAGAATGCATGATGGGATTTTAATCAAGGGTTCACACTTGCCTCAAACAAACACACTTTTGACCTACTCACACAGATCAAAGGTGACTTGTTCAAAAGGTTGAAGGTAAAAACTTGCTTAAGAAGCCAAGTGAAAATATCCCTTTTTCAAATGATGACGAAATAAGAATATTCTTTTGGAATATTCTTATGGGTGAGGAAAAAAGGCATTTTGCAAATTAAAACAAAGTTTTAATTATACAAAAAGGGGATAAGGAATATTCTATGGGAATATTCCCTTTGCTTTGAGGAAAGTTAGTTTAATTGCTAATTAAACAAGATTTAATCATGCAATTAGGGAATTAGAAGAATTAAAGTGTTTATTCATTAAATTAAATGATTTAATGAATGGGGGAGAGATGAAATGATATTTAATTAAATAACTTAGGGTTATTTAATTAAATAAGATGACTTAGGGAATTAAATTAAACATTTTGATGTATTTAATTTAATGAGATGAAATGTTAGCATGAAGGGGGATGAATTAACCTGATTAAATTAATTAGGCCAATAGATAAAAATAATTCAATTAATTAAATTAGCTAGGTTAATTTAATCAATTAAGCAAAAAGAGGATGGATTGAAGAGGAAATGATGTTAATAAACCTATTTTGAGTGTATGATATCGACTAGGACATTTTTTAGTGTCTACAATCACAATGTCTCAACAAATCCAACCTTGTGTTAATTTCTAGATAAGCCTAAACCCATCTCAATCTTTTTAACATATTTTTATTTTAGACTATTCAAATTGTTAATTTATATTAATCATATTCAACTCATATTAATCTAAGGTCTAATTTCTAATGTTATTTTATCATGTGTATTAGGCTTTTAAAATAATTGTAGGGTTGTCTAATTTCCCTACAATTATATTATATGCAATGAAAGTATTTAATTAATTAAAAAATATTTCAAGAAATATTTTATAAGAAAAACAACTCGCTATTTTTTTGAATAAATTACTCTTATAATAATGTACAAAATATTAAAACAAATGTACAACACAAGATCATGCCCCAAAGTCATACACATTGGGCCAAGCTTAGGAAAATAAATTGTTCAAAGAAAGGCATGACCAAATTTGAAATAACATTCATTCAAGAAAATACATCATTAAAAAAAATTAAGCAGTAAGAGCTAAAAGGCCAACAACATGAGGTGGATCATAATCATTCAACTTGGAGCCCCATCCAACAAATACCAAATCATCATCTTTTGGATGGGTTACCAATATGTATTAGGATTGTTTGTTTCATTCTTCTCCTATTATTTCATAACTTTTTAGTCATCCTCTTGACATTGTGAAATAGTCAATGTGAGGGGTGGATATTTGTTCTACTTATTCAACTAAACATAACCATGTCCTTGAGAAGATGTAGAAGAAGGATGACAACCAATTAGAGGAGGCCATCATATGGTTAGGGGAGCACTATTGAGAGTTATTGCAACCTCATATTTGGACCCTACACAAGGAATGGTCAACCTAAAAACAAAGAAGTAAGGTATGTGGAACATAAGAAAGTCTACAATGTGTGTTACCCCCAATAATAACTTTAAGAAAATATCCTTAACATTTTTTATAAAATCCTCGTGAATCCTAGCTAAGTGCATTAACTTTCATGGAATTTTTTTTTTCCAAAATAATATTAATTTTCCTAATGAATTTATACATGTTACTAGAAAGTTTTTGAAAAATCTTGGTGAATCCTAGCTAATACTAGCCAAGGAAATCATGTGGCCAAAAATAAATTATAGGATTCATAAAAATTTAAAAGGCGT
Organism: Sequoia sempervirens; assembly: GCA_007258455.2. Lineage (NCBI taxonomy): Eukaryota > Viridiplantae > Streptophyta > Pinopsida > Cupressales > Cupressaceae > Sequoia > Sequoia sempervirens. The sequence continues at coordinate 1,014,387,822 of VDFB02271358.1, read as the reverse complement.
GTGCTTATAGTGTCACAAAATTCAATCAAAGTCATCAAATTATAATAGAAATCAACAACGAAAACTAAAATCCCTATTCCTTTATATATTTAAACAATAGAAATGTCCTACTTTCTATATAAATCTTACTATCATTGACTCATGATATTGAAAAGCCCACAAGAATCAATAGAAAGTCTAAATTTTATATTTGTCAATAGAATCTACTTTGTATTTGTTACAAGAGCTTTAGATGCTCCTCACTAGAGCTTTAGATGCTCCTCACTATTTGTATAAAACAAGAGTAGAAATGTTAATTGTAGTTGTCTCAAGTGTACTTTACCAAATAGAAGATCCATTGCAAGAATTATATAAAGTTAGTGCATTTCACATATTGCAAACAAGTTCTCAAATCCTTATCCATATAAACTTCAAAAAATAATATTAGTACATGATCTCAATTCTACCTGTATTCTTTGTATTTGTTAGATTTGAGGCCTTGTATGTCCTAGATTTTAGAGGCCTTGATAATACAGGAGAGAAATGCTTGAAAAAATAATTATAAATGATTTATAAGCGGAAAATCCTATCAAATATTAATTTTAAAGAAAAAATAGCCTCAAAAGTAAGCAGGAATTTATTAGTAATGGTAATATGGCCCTAAAAATAAGTGGGAAGCTAATATTAATGGTGAATATGATAAGATTTGTAATTACATTTTAAACTACTAGTAGTTAGGCTCCAATCACACACTATTTACTATGGCAAAAAATCAATTTAGAAGTTGCAGACACCCCAATTTTGATAGCATAACCTTTAATTAATTAAAATTCTAAATTTTAATTAATTACCCCATTCTACCTTACAATTAATTAAATATTATATTATTTAATTAATTATTCCATTATATCCCGTAATTAATTAAATATTGCATTATTTAAAAAATTACCTCATCTCATCATATAATTAATTAAATATTGTATTATTAAATTAATCATTTTAAGGCTACCTTACAATCAAGTAAATATCACATTTAATTAATTATCCTATAGTCTTCCTCAAATTAATTAAATATTTCATTATTCAATTAATTCAACCTTAGTATATATTCTTTCTAATCTCTAATCCTAGTTAAGTTAATAAATCTATGATTAATTAACTTAATCCACATATTATTATATCATTGACCTTTTCTCCAATTCTTAATTCTACTTAATCCCAGATAAGTTAATAAATCTATGATTAATTAACTTAACCCATCCACTAATCATCATTAACTTTTTTCCTAATTTTTAATTATACCCATCCCCCAAACTTGGAGACATGTGACAAGTGTTGCATGCACAAGTCACCATCCATCTCCAAGTCATTGTTTGACCTCTCTTCTTATTGGATGCTCACACATGTGTGAGATCCTCTTCCCCATGAGAGCCACCGTACACTTTCCATTTGTAACCACTTGTCATATGGTCAAAGCTTACTCATCTTACACCTCTCCTTATTTGTTTCCACTTGTCACAATCTTGTTCTTCCCAATATGTGCTCACACATGTGTGAGCACACCTTTCTCTCCACTTGTCATTTCCTTATTCTTCCCAAGATGTGCTCACACATGTGTAAGCACACCTTACTCTCTTCCCCATTCCACATGGCATGGTTGCATGCCTCCATCTTGTGACACTTGTCACAAGCCCAAGCCTTGCCATCTCATTCAATATCAACCATCCATCTCATAGGAAGATCTTGACCCTCAATTTTTCCATCAAAAAATTACAAATTGAAGCCTCTCCATCCCATTTTAATCATCACAATTGAAGCTAGCCAAATTATGTTGGAATAATCACTAAGAGAAATCCAAAATCCATTATTCAAGAGCAAATCAACAAGTGTTTGGGTGCAACTTGGAGCTCAATCCATGGAGAAGGAAAATTGAAGGTATAATGTCATTTTTTATGCATTTGGTTTATGTTTTCATTGATTTTTCCTTCTAAAATTTTCCCTATCTTCATTTTGGCACGTCTGATGGGACCCACATCCCTATCTAATCATTTTGTGTGAGTTTTGTGAAGAATTTGCATGCATGTTCCATTTTCACACTTTGTCTGCAGATTGACACTTTCGCAATGACTCCTAGTGCTTCCACATCATTCAGTTGCACATTTTCTCCGACTTTCAATGCTTATAAGATGAATTTAGGCATCTACATATGTTCTTGGGAATAGGATGCCATTTAATTGAAATCCTAAACATATTTCATGTATCTCCTAAGTCCTTGGAAAGTGTTCCCAAACACTAGGATTAGAAAGAGATTAAATTCAAATGAAATGAACATGTAAATTGACATTTGTAATTATTCCTAAATTATAGGAACATGTGAGGGCATCCAAGAAGAGTTCATAAATAATAGGAGCACATGGGGTGCCCACATGGAAGGTGGAACCCACCTTGCTTAAGTTAACTATTTGGAGAATAAATAACACTTCAGTAATGCATGTAAAGATCCTACAAGTTAGGGATTGATATTTACACGAGTGGATTTTAGTTCAGTTCAGTTCAGTTATGGTTCAGTTATCTTTAGTTGCATGTAGTTAGTTTTAGTTGAATGCTAGTTGGCTTTAGTTAACTTGACTTGCATGACTAATGACTTTAGTTGCATGATAGATAATAGGTGGACACATTCAATTAAGTGGGGATGATCAATCATGCATATTGTTTGCATGAATTGATGAAGACAAGAGATATGTTTTAGTTAACAAAGATTGACTTGGACCCATCTTGAGCACCCAAGTTGGCATATTTGAGTTAACACCTTTTGCATCAGAAAGATATTTACAAGGTTGAGTTAAGTGGGCCCATTCTTGGGCACCAAATTTGAGGAGAAGCTTGGAAGATATTTTCTTGACCAACAATCAATTAAGAGTTCAGTTTGGGGCACCTAAATTGAAGAGACTTTTGTTTTGACTTCATGTTACATGATGGAACTCTACTTGCACAAAATAGGCGTAGGTTTTTGAGAGGAGCTTTGTGCTCTTGTAATTGACAACTTTTTGGAGTTTACAATGCTCATTATTGTCTATTAATTGTAGCAAGTTGAAGAGAGTTTTATCAGAGTTTATTGCAAGTTGTGAAAAAGAATTGTTGAAGGAAAAAGAAGCATATCAAGCAAAGGATCGATACAGTGTTATTGTAATCTTTTTATAAGGTTAAATAATACAAGCACTATTGATTCTGGCGGTGGATTTTTTTCCCGAAAGGGTTTCTCCACGTATATGTTGCCTCACTTCTATCTTCTTGTCTCATTCTTCTACAATATTTTGTCTCTTTCTACAATTGGTAAAATTGATCTAAATATATAATCATACACAAAAAATTTGTAACAAAGAATACTTAATTAGATCTACAATCTCATAGTTTTACAAGTTTTAAGCTACATAATTACCTCTATTTTTAACATTTGGTATCACAGCTAATGGTTGGGTAGAGTTTGGGATGCCTTTCTCTTAAAAGTTTGAAGGTTTTTTGGTTGTAGTAGGAGCTTTTACTATTGTGGTATTGTTGATTTGTAAAACAAGTGTGTTACAATGAGTTCTACTTCTCGTTTAGATATTGAAATATTCAATTGATCTAGTTATGAGATGTGGAAACTAAAAATGGAGGATCTCCTTGAAGAGAGAGATGAGTGGTTAGCTATTTGTAATGAGACAAAGTCACCTATAACGATGTCAGATGAGGATTGGGATAAGATTGATAAGAAGGCAAGAGGGACCATAAGATTATGTCTTGTTGAGGTTGTTCTCTTGAATGTTTCAGATGAAACTACCGCACATAAACTGTGGAAGAGGATAGGTGATATCTATCACACCAAAAGTCTTACTAATAAGTTATATCTGGAAAGACAGTTGTATTCTTTAAAGATGAAAGATGGTGATTTTGTTGCACATCATAATTTAAATTCTTTTAATTTGATTATAAGTTAGTTAGCATCTGTAGATGTAAAGCTAGAAGATGAAGATAAATGCATTTTGTTACTTTGTTCTTTACCAAAGTCTTGGGAAAATCTAATTGTTGCTATCAGTAGTAGTGGTGTAGATCCTAAGATGGACAATATAACTCCTACTCTCCTATCAGAGGAGATGAGGAGGAAGTCTAAAATGGGATCCCAAGATGCCTTGTTTTAAGAGGTAGGCCTAAGGAAAGGGAACCTAAGGGAGACAAGAAAGGAAAGGGTAAGTCTAAAGGACGGTCTAAAACCCCTAGTAAGAGTAACTTGTAAAGTGTTGGAATTGTGGGAAACTTGGACATGTAAAGAAGGATTGTAAGAACAAGAAAAAGGGTTCTGATGATTCTACAGAGAAATCCTCGGATGACAGTAATGCTGCATTGGTCATTTCATGTAATACTATTTGTGATAACTCTTGGCTTATTGATTCAATTTGCTCCTACCATATGACTTCTAACAAGGAGTGGTCCACTAAGTATATTGTATATGATGGAGGGGATGTCTTCTTTGGAGATAATATCACAACAAAGGTTGTGGGAAAATGAGAGGTAAAGTTGTGTTTTAGTGATGGTAGGGCTAAGACCCTTAATGATGTTTTACATATTTTAGGACTTGCTAGAAATCTACTTTTTGTATCTAAGTTCAATGATTCTAGAATGCATGTGATATTTGACAAAGGTGGTTGCAAATTGGTGAAAGGGAATATGGTGTTTGCTAAAGGATCTCGGATTGGGAATTTGTTTAAGCTTTATACCTCCAATTTGAATAAATCAGCCAATGTAACTAAAGCTGGAAATACATGTATGTTGTGGCACCATAGATTGGGCCACATTGGTGAAAAAGGTCTTAGGAGCATTCTTAATAAGAAATTGGTTGACGGTATTCCTGATTATAATATTGGTAAAAATGATTTTTGTGAGCAATGTGTGTTTGGAAAATAATATAGATATTCATTTCCTAATGCAACAAATAAAGCTAAAAGATTATTAGAGATTATTCATTTAGATGTAATGGGCCTTGTGGATATTGACTCTATTGGAAAATCTAGATATTATGCCATATTTTTTGATGATGTCTCAAGATACACTTGGATCTATTTTATGCATAACAAATATGATGTGTTCAATAAGTTTAAAGAATTTAAGGCTTTGGTTGAGAAACAGTCAGATAATAAGATAAAAGTGTCGAGATCAAGTAATGGTGGTGAATATTGTTCTAGGGAATTTGATGGTTATTGTAAGTATGCAAGAATTGTGAGACAAAAAACTACTCCATATACACCTCAACAAAATGGAGTAGCAGAAAGGATGATCTGAACCTTAATGGAAAGAGCTAGGAGTATGTTAAGTAGTGCTAAGCTAGATCAGTGCCTTTGGGTCGAGGTTGTAAGTACTTGTTATTTAATCAATAGATCCCCAAGTTAATCTATTGAAGATAAAGCCCCTTATGAAATGTGGTTAGGTAGGAAACCTAGTGTTGCACATTCAAGGATCTTTGGTTATGACGATTTTGTTCATGTGCCTAAAGAAAAGAAGTCTAAGTTGGATCCAAAAGCACGTAAATGCATATTCATAGGTTATGGCGAAAATGTAAAAGGTTACAAGCTTTGGAATCCTCTAACCTAAAAAATTACTTTATCTAGAGATGTGATTTTCAGGGAATTTAGAGCTTATTCAAGAGAAGAACAACCAAAGGAGAAGGATACTTCTCAAACAATGCATTTTGAGATAAATACTGAGAAGCATGAAGATGCACATGTTGAAGAACAATTTGATGGATTGGATGAGGAGAGTTCACAGAGTTCTTCTAAGATAGATGCTCATGATGAGCATATTGAGGAACAAGAAGAACCCCCCTTGAGAAGATCCACAAGACAACGAAATCTCGTTGATAGGTATAGCCCACCTGATTTTTGTTGTATAGTTGCTTCAATGAGTACTAATGATGAACCTAGATCTTACAGGGAAGCTTTGTCTTCAGATGATAACAAGCTTTGGTCACAAGCTATGCATGAGGAAATGGAATCCTTGGATACTTGTGACACATGGGATCTTGAGAGTTTTCCCAAAGGAAGAAAGGCCATTGGTTGTAAATGGATCTTTAAATAGAAAATTGGAGCAGATGGTAATCTCAAAAGGTACAAGGCTAGATTAGTAGCCAAGGGCTACTCCCAGAGAGAGGGAGTTGAATTTAATGAAATCTTCTCTCCTAATGCTAAATTAACTTCTATTATATTCTTTTTTATCTATTGTTGCTGCTTATGATTTTGAGATAGAGAAAATGGATGTGAAAACTGCTTTTCTGTATGGGAATCTTGATGAGGAGATTTATATGAGGCAACCTGATGGTTTTGTATTAAAAGGAAAAGAAGAATCGGTTTGTAGGTTAAAGAGATCTTTATATGGATTGAAATAGTCACCAAGAATGTGGTACTAGAAGTTTGATGCTTTTGCTTTGAAAATTGGTTATGTTAGGAGTGAGGAAGATCACTGTGTTTACATAAAATGTATTAATGATCAACTTTTAATTATTATCTTGTATGTTGATTACATGTTGTTTATTGGTAACGACAAGGTAATGATAAAAGAATTGAAAGCACAACTATCTAGCACATTTGAGATGGATCTAGGGGCTACAAAATATATCCTTGGTATGGAGATCAACAGAGATAGAGGTAACATAAATCTTTGCTTAAATTAAAGCAACTATGTTGATAATATTTTGAAATGGTTTAACATGCATGATAGTAAACCAATTAATATTCCTTTACCAGTTGGCACAAAGTTAAGCTTAGACATGAGTCCTAAATCTGATTTTGATCATGAGGAAATGTCTGAAATTCCATATGCTAGTGCAGTTAGTAGTTTAATGTATGCAATGGTTTGTATGAGACCAAATATAGCCCAAGCAGTGAGAGTTCTAAGTAGGTTTATGTCTAACCCTGGTAAAGAACATTGGACTTATGTTAAGAGGGTGTTTAGATATTTATGAGGTGCTTTTGGTTACTGTTTGGTTTATCATGGTGCTAATGATATTGATATTATGCATAGATCATTAGACATATAGGGTTTTGTTGATTCAGATTGGGCATGAGACTTGTACAATTGGAGGTCGACAAGTGGCTATGTGTTTACTTTGTTTGGAGCTACTGTTAGTTGGATGAGTAAGAGGCAGCCCACGGTTGCTTTGTCCACCAAAAAAGTAGAGTACATGGCTGCTACACATGCCTTTAAAGAGGCGATTTGGTTACAAAGACTTGGGAAAGGTATTGGTTTTAATTGCAAGCATTTAAACTTGAATGTGATAGTCAAAGTGCTATTGTTTTAGCCAAAAATCCTATGTATCATGCTCTTACTAAGCATGTTGATGTTTAGTATCACTTTGTGTGAGAAATGGTTGAGAGTGGGAAGGTATTGATTGAGAAATTTGACACTTTGATCAATGTTGCAAATTATCTTATGAAACCAATTCCTACAGATAAGTTCTCTTGGTGTAGGAAGGCCATTGGCCTTGAGTCATGTACTTGATTTATAATAATGATTCCTTTTTTAGAATAATTGCATTGTATAATATCAAGTGGGAGAATGTTCGGAATCGGATGCCATTTAATTGCAATCCTAAACATATTTCATGTATCTCCTAAGTCCTTGGAAAGTGTTCCCCAACACTAGGATTATAAAGAGATTAAATTTGAATGAAATGAACATGCAAATTTACATTTGTAATTATTCCTAAATGATAGGAACATGTGAGGGCATCTAAGAAGAGTTCCTAAATAATAGGAGCACATGGGACACCCACATGGAAGGTGGAACCCACCTTGCTTAAGTTAACTATTTAAAGAATAGATAACACTTCAGTAATGCATGTAAAGATCGTACAAGTTAGGGATTGATATTTACATGACTGGAGTTTAGTTCAGTTATGGTTCACTTATCTTCAGTTGCATGTAGTTAGTTTTAGTTGAATGACTTCAGTTGACTTGAGTTGCATGACTAATGACTTCAATTGCATGTCAGATAATAGGTGGACACATTTAGTTAAGTGGGGATGATCAATCATGCATATTGTTTGCATGAATTGATGAAGAGATATGTTTCAGTTAACAAAGATTGAATTGGACCCACCTTGGGTGCCCAAGTTGGCATCTTTGAGTTAACACCTTTTGCATGAGAAGATATTTACAAGGCTAAGTTAAGTGGGCCCATTCTTGGGCGCTCAAGTTGGAATCTTTGAGTTAACACCTTTTGCATGAGAAGATATTTACAAGGTTGAGTTAAGTGGGCCCATTCTTGGGCACCAACTTTGAGGAGAATCTTGGAAGATATTTTCTTGACCAACGATTGATTAAGAGTTCAGTTTGGGGTGCCTAAATTGAGGAAACTTTGGTTTTGACTTCATGTTACATGATGGAACTCTACTTGCACAAAATAGGAATAGGTTTTTGAGAGGAGCTTTGTGCTCTTGTAATTGACAACTTTTTGGAGTTTACAATGATCATTATTGTCTATTAATTGTAACAAGTTGAAGAGAGTTTTATCAAAGTTTATTACAGGTTGTGAAGAAGAATTGTTGAAGGCAAAAGAAGCATATCAAGCAAAGGATTGATACAGTGTTATTGTAATATTTTTCTAAGGTTAAATAATACAAGCACTATTGATTCTGGTGGTGGAGTTTTTTCCCAAAAGGGTTTCTCCAGGTATATGTTGTGTCACTTCTATATTCTTGTCTCATTCTTCTACAATATTTTGTCTCTTTCTACAATTGGTAAAATTGATCTAAACAAATAATCATACACAAATAATTTGTAACAAAGAACATTTAATTAGATCTACAATCTCATAGTTTTACAAGTTTTAAGCTACATAATTACCTCCATTTTCAACACCTATGTTTATATGCAGAAGCTTTATTCACCTAACTATCTTGTATTGGTTGCAAGTTGATTTTAAAGTTTTGTACACGAAACATAGAAACAAAGAGTGGGTCTAGGTTTAGTGTATAAACCTAGGGTCAATTCCACCTTTTCCTAGAGTTTCATTAGGATGCAAATCAAAAAGGCAAATAGATTGAATTTCAACCATAAAGGTGAGTCAATTAGGCCTAGATTTGATCCTTTTGAGTCCTGGAAATGGATTGGAGATGATTTTTTATGATTAACCTAATTAGACTATATGACCTAATATCAAAAATGTCAGATCTTGATAAATATTGATTGAAATAATAAACTGTAGGTAGATGTGGAAAGTGCAGGTGACTATGTACCTATCCTAAAAAAATAGTTATAGTGTACATAAGAGGATTGGGATGCCTAGAGGTGTATGGGTCTCTGATAGGTTTTCCTACTTTACTTTGGGGTTCTTTGATGACAAATCTAAGCTTTTGATTTTCAGTTACAGAGTTGTCAGTGTAGATACCCTAAATTGTCCTAATTGGCGAACAACACTATTTAACTTTCACCCTTCTTCCCTAGAAGATTAAATAATACATTATTATTTAATTATTATCAAATTTTATATTCATCTATTAATTAAGTGAGTTAACATTATTTGATTAATTCATCCTCAATCATCATTTCTGACTAATTAAATAAATCTCATTTATTTAATAAAAGTCTTAATTTAACCTTATTCCTCTATTAATTGGATAATCTTTAATTATTTAATTAATCCACTATTTCCTCACCTAATCTAACTTTATTCCTCCCGATTAATTAAATTAACATAAGTTATTTAATTATGCCGCTAATATACCATATTCTCTTAATTCAATTGAATTGTTATCACTTGATAATTTAATTAAATCACTTTCCCCTTTCTAAACCTAAATAATTAAATTAATTATTCGACATCATTCAACATAGTCAACAAATAAATACAACTTTATTTGTTGAAGTCAAACATGACTTGCACGTTCATCCCTAAATATTAATTAAATTCAATTAATTAATTTTCCTCACCCTCTTTTTGATTGAGAAAATCATGATCATTGATTTCTCACTCTAATCGGTTGACTAACTCATCTATTCTTCAATCCTACTAACCACTCAATTTATTTCCTCAATCGCACTAACCACTCAACCTGATTTCCCAATCCCACTAATTATTCCAATCTAAATCCACTAATCTTTCCATTTTATTTCCTCTCAACGGTTCTCAATTGTTGATCAGGATCTTTTACTACAAAACCTTGATCATTCATCTCAAAACATGAAATCATAAAACACTCTTCTATCTTCTCACAAATCATCTAGAATTTACATAGTGAAGCATTACACAATCGATTCTTGAGCACATTTGAGAATTGCTACCCTTACATTCTAGTTCACCATTATCAACATGAATTGAATCTTTTGCAATAACAACAATGGAGGCTTTGTATCAAATCAAGCAATCCAACATCCAAACGTCAATAAAAACACAACTCCAACATGGGATGGTATAGCTTTTAAAGTTTTAAATTCAATTTATGTTATCTTAGGATTACATTGTTTGATTTTGTTATTTTAGAGCTTCATTTCATGAGTATGGGTTTTGGGATTTTATCTTGTTTGAATTAAGTTACTTTAATTAATTTTTAGTGTTTTACTATTGCTTTATTCCCTCCTTATGACATTTGACACGCCCAGTGGGACATATTTCCTTAACGCTAATGTTTTTGTGAGTTTATTTGAGCAGTACCAAGTTCCAGAATATGGACATTCTTTTTAGAAACACTATTGCTAATCAAAATGTGGAAGTTCTAGAATTTTCACGTAGTTGTTTTCATGGTTTTACCATGGTCATACTAAGTTTGTGTGCTATTGTACTAAGTTTGACCACTATTGCCATTTTGTTCACTAGTGTACTAAGTTTGTGTGCTATTGTACCAAGTTTGTGAGCTATTGTACTAAGTTTGTGTGTATTGTCATTTTGTGCACTATTGTATTTTTTTCGTGCACTATCGTAAAGTCTATGCACTATTTTTTACCACTTTTGTAAAATTTGTGTGCTTTCATTTTAGTTGCTATTGTATTTTTTGTGTTGTGGGTTTCTAACAAATCTAAACTTTTACAGGGCCACTATTGTCCTAAATAGGTCCACAGTTGTACTTTTCTTAACTGCTATTGTCTAACTTGGTCATTGTTGTTCCAAACAAAATTTTTGCTATTGTACTAAATAGATCCACTATTCTTTTTTTCATTTGGTTTCAATCTGTAGGTTTTTCTTTTGAATTTTTTATTTTCCTAACCCTAACATTTGATTGTTCATTGTGTTTGGGGGGTTCTAACATTGTTGGTGTGGCCCTTGTAGGATTATGACACATTTGTTTCATGAGAATAACTAACAATTTGATTGCAGAGTTGGTGAACGGTCCAAGTTCACTTAAGTTTTAGAGATTTCTTAGTTAAGACACATTTCAATTGGTGTTTAAAACTAAACCCACAACTCTCACATTTCAATTAGTGTTTAAAATTGAACCTTCAATTTTCACATTTCAATTGGTGTTTAAAATTGAACAAGGCAACTTTCACACTTCAAATTGGTGTTTAAAATTGAACAAGACAACTTTCACACTTCAAATTGGTGTTTAAAATTGAACTAGACAACTTTCACACTTCAAATTGGTGCTTCTAAAAACTGAATAAGGAAACTTTCACACTTCAATTGGTGCTTCTAAACATGAGCAAGCAAATCTCGCACTTTATTTTTAGTGCTCCTAAAATTATTTTTTTTCATTTTGATGTTGTTAAAAGCGAACATAGTTTCATTTTGTTGACCCTTTAAGATGAACAATGTGATTAAAAATATTTCATTTGGTGTTATAAAATTGAACAAATCAATTTTGATTTGCACATTGCTATATCTTGCTTGAAGTCTAAAATGTTTTAAATTTGGTGTACTTAAAAATTGAATTGATATCTTCACACATTTCAAATTTTGGGACTTAAAAAGTGTTGAACACACAAAATACTGAGAGGGGGGGTGAATCAATATTCTACTAAACCAATTGATTTCTAACCATCCAATTATTACAATATATCTTGCTACAATAGTAAGTACAAACATGGAAATTAACATAACATCACACAACTCATAGACACTAGGATTTTTATGTGAAAAACCCAAAGTGGAAAAAACCATGGTGAGGATTAACTCACAATGTATTATAACCGGTTACAAAATATTACATGGCACACTACCAGGACGCACTATCCTTGAAAGGCACATAGTCAGAGTACAAAAGATATGGCTTACATATGGCTCACTACCAAGAATGTGAATTTGGAGGAATGCACCTTCTGAGTGCTAAGTAAATTTCCAATTACGCTCTGGAAGATAGAAAATCCCACTTTGGATTGTAGTTATACAATAATTTTCATCAACTACTAAGGACTTCACACCAATCACTTTATCACACCTCACATCATCACTTCTCATTATCTCTCTCTATCTTTCTATATCTAAACATGTGCATCTATGTATATCTCAAAAATATATATATGCTCAATACAAGGATATTCCATATATACACGATTCATACATCAATTAGGTCGGCCTAATTAGATGTAAGCATACTTAACTCAAAAGATCTTGTCGGCCACAAAACAAAACCTTCTTTGGAACTCAAAAACAAGTATGTAAAGCATGATTTATGTTGTACCGGACCTAAAAATAAGTTTTCATGAAACATGCACTTCATGAACAAGTCAGCCAAAAGAGAAACAAACCAAAACTATTAAGCCAAACTTCTAACATTTAAATCTTTCCACTTGTTCAACCGAAATTGTTGATTCCCTAACCATGAATGCATCTAAGCCCTTGAAAAACATATCAAAACTATATGAGCTGACATACACTTTATAGTGATTCCAGACCAAATAACCAGATCAATGTAGCATAGACATAGTTTACTAGATGGGCAGATAATCAATCACCAAACAATGTTGGCATCAATGAAAACAAAGTGTACCGTAGAAAAATGGATCATTGACAATTTCATGGTTATTTAGGTTTTTTTCCTATGATGCTTGGTTCATTTTGCTTTGATTTAATGTTGCAATGTAACTTAAACATTCACATTAGGTCCTTAATATTCAAATTATGATGTCTTGTGAAGGTGTTGTGAAGTGTTGTAACACATTTCTACACTTTTCTAGACTCTTCTTATTATAAATTTATCTAAATATCATCTTTTTATCCCTTATCAAGTCTTATTCTAAAGTTTTGCAAATCTTTGTAACAAACTTTCATGGTTTCTAGGCTTGTCATCACTATTCACACCTTTGTTATGCTTTATTTGGCCCCTTATGCACTTATAGGCCTTAATTAAGTGTATTTTTGAATTCAAACCCAACAAACCTCATTAAATGTAACTTAATTCTCGACACCCACTTGCAAGCTTAGAGTGGGACCCATTCGCAATGGGTGGCGAATGAGTCCCTCTTGGCTCAAAATTCAAAATAATTCAAAATTTATTTCGGGTTTTTATTCATTAAGACCTTATGTCAGTCTATGATGTATTTTTGGGTAATTAGGGAATAATTGTGTATAAATAAGTGTTTTCCATCCATTTTAACCCTCATTCATCATGTTCACTTAATCATCTCATACATTCAAGCATTCAAGCATTATTGCATCCCTCAATCAAGCAATCATCAAGCATCTTGGAGCAACCATTGACATATCTTTAGAATCCAACAACAAGGTTTTGGTGAGTTTAGGACACTTTCATATTATTTATTCATCATTCCATTCTTGTTTTCATTTCATTTCTTTATCAAGGGTTTGATTACCAAAGTGGGATTTATGATGTTGCTATCAAGATTCAACCGTGTAGTTTTACAAGTCAAACTCATTGACCCATATTTAATGAGTAGTGGTTCACAAGAACCCATCTCTCATGATAATGAATGATCCACTTATCACTCATTGCATCTAGGTGATGCTCATAGAGGTGAAGCACTGGGCCTTCATGAGAGGTCACCCACCCATCCCAGTACTACTCTAGCTCAAGTGTGCTTAACCAAGGAGTTTTCTTAAGTGGGCTTAACCTTAGGGAAAACTCCTTGGTTAAATGTGCTTGAGTTGGAGTAGTATTGGGATGGGTGACCTCCCGGGAAGGCTCGATGCTTCACCTTTGTGAGCATCACCTAGATGCAATGAGTGCTAAGTGGATCATTCATCATCATGAGAGATGGGTTCTTATGAACCACTACTCATGAAACATGGGTTAATGAGTTTGACTTGTAAAATTACACAGTTGAATCCTAATAACAATATCATAATTTGACACGCTATGGAAAATACCTCCTACTTATCAAAGTGGGATTTGACCAAGGCAAATCCCTATACTCTAACCCTTAACCATTTTCCCCCTCTTTGCATGTGTGTTTGTAGGTCTTGTAGGCAGATTTTTCAAAGAAATAGGTGTTGCAAAGTTGTCAAAAAGTCATCAAAGTGATTCAAGTAAACCAAACCCTAATTAAAGCTTGGAAACAACATTCAACCCATTTTTTGTAGATTTGATTCTGTCAACTCGATAAGAAGACAAGTGCAGATCTGGACCCACAAACTTGACCCTTGAATTTGTAGAATTTTGGAGGAGGACTGATTCACCATTAGTGGCGAATGAGTCCCACCTTTAGGTTGGAAAAGTTTATTTTTTCATAATTTAGTTCCCGACAGCTGTAAACCAGTTTTAGGTCATTTTGCTAGTAGCAGGACTAATTCACCATCAGTGGCGAATGAGTCCCACTAGTCATCAATAGTGAATTTTCTAGATTCTAGAATTTTCCAGCATCAACATTTCATCTCTAGGTGCACTCTATTAAGTCTCATTCAGTTCTATTTGCATTTGTTTATGTTTTTAGTTCATTTTTGCATATATCACACTGTGTTTTCAAATGTTACACATTTAATTAGTTTTGCATTCATAATCAATCAATTTTATCAATTACCTCCATTTAGATCATTACATTTAGTCATAATTACATCATACATACCTTAGTTTGAGTGAACCACCACAATTTTTGTGTTTTATCTCTCCATTTAGGTGAAAAACCCTAAGAGTGCAAGAGAAGTACATAGAACCATAACTAAAAATTGATGGTTCATTTTGGTGAACCTGCATATTGAACACATTATCTTTCTAATTTGAATTACATTGCATCCTAGGACTCATAGTATTAGCTCTTGCATTAGCTTTTTGCATTATTTTGCATCCTAGGATTTACAAATTTGTATTAGTGAAGATCTCATATAGATCTCATTTTTGCACTTTAAAACATTACAAAAACTGAAATTCTAAATCTGCATCTTCATTTTGCATCTAAAACACATAAAAATCACTTTAAATTTTCTGGAAAAACACAAAAAATCTCATCCCTAGACTCATTCACCACCTTGGGCGAATTAGTCTAGTTACACTTGTTGCACAACAATTTCTGTCATTTTTACAATAGTTTTTGCATTTATTTTTTTTAGTATTGCACTCCTATTTTAGTTTACACAATTTATGTTATTTGCATTTTATTATTTCTAGATTTCATTGCATTTGCATCCACCCCACCTCTTGTGGTACTTGTATGAGTGTTTGGTGCCCTATTGATAATACTTTAGTGAGGTGAAGTTCCCAACTCATGGCATCCTGCAATAACACATTTGTTGGAGACCTTGGGTTGTCTTGAGCTTCTACTCTTGGTATGGAAAATGGTGCATTAGGCATGGATACTACCACTAGTACACCTTTACCTTCACATAGAATGCATGTTGACACACAAGCTAATTCCCTTCTGCAAGATACAGTCATTAACATTCATGAGGATTTAGCACATTTGCAACGAAACTTGTGTCTTGAAAACATTTCCACCACTACAATTCCTACTGTAGACAACATTCATCACATGCTTGAAAGTGATGAGGGTTTAGATGTCATGAAACAAATTGTTGAGATATACCAAAAACATACCTATTCCACCTCTAACACTTCTCAACCAAAACCACAGTGGTTAGCCAAGGGGGATCTCACATTCCTCCTCCTTCAACCATCACCTCCATACCCACCTATACCACTCCTCACGTTACAACAACTATGCAACCAGTTAGTTAGGCGACTCCTTTTGCTATTCCAACTAGCATTTCTAGTTCTTTTGTGGCATCGACTGTTCCATCCTCCACCACCTTCACCCCTCTTAGTGCCCTCTTTAATTCTCCTAACATTACATACACTCCATCACCATTCTCTCTCCCTCCTCATACCACTTACATTGACCCCCTCATTACACACTCTTTCAAACTGTTTCCACCATGCAAAAATAAATATCCACCATTAACCAAAATCAAACCGCACCACCCACATACTATGTCCATAGTAGCCCATTATCTTTAGAGATCTTAAGAATCCCGATGCCACAAGGAATTGAGATGCCTAGGTTTGAGAAGTACGGAGGTAAAGGAAACCCTACTAGTCATGTCAATGCTTATACTGCATTATGTAGTGATTTTGTCCTTGATGATAAATTGATAGCTAAACTATTTCCTAGGACTTTAAAGGATACTGCCTTAGAGTGGTTTTCAAACTTACCCAATCATTCAATTTGCTCATTTAATGAACTTTTTGATGCCTTTATAAGTCATTTCCAAGTCCATATGACTCCCAAAAAGATAATGGTTGATTTAATGAGATGTAAACAAAATGTGGATGAAAAAGTAATTGATTTCATTTCACACTATCAGTCATTGTATACTCAAGTAGATGTCAAGATTTTTGATTCACATCTCCAAAAGATGTTTATTGAAAACTTTCAAAATCACATTTAGGATAGTTTGACCATGATGAAATTTCCTTCCTTCATGCATTTATGTACAACCCTTTGTGACTATCACAACTCGGTTACTAGTCGTGATTCAAAGTCCACTTCTAATTGAGCTCAGGAGTCTAAACAAAGCAACCAAAATAACTCACAAAACTTTAGAAAACCAAAAAGAGGATTCTTATAGTTCAATCCTCCTCCACAACCAACTCACCCTATTCATAATCAAGTGGTAGTTGTTAAAGAAACAATGCCCTTTATCTATGGGGACCCGAAGAGACAATTTACCCCCTTACTCAATACTCTCCATAACACAATGAATCAATTGCTACAACAATAGATGATCACTTTTCCTACAGTTAAACCACTTGATACTACCAAGCCTTTACCACCCACCTTTAAACCCAATGCTTATTGTCATTTTCATCGCCAAAATGGGCATGACATAAAACAATGCAAACATCTGAAACATTTAGTTCAAGACCTCATTGATTCTGGTTATCTATCCATTGCAGGTGTCAATGATCAAGGAAATAAGTCCATTGCACCCCCCAATCAAAATTTACAAATCTTTACCAATCCCATGCCTAAACACAATTTATCATTTGTCAAAGCTAGTGAACCTTCAAACACTCATGTGATGAATATTGGTACAAATACTGAACAACATGATTCTACTCCACATGTTACCCACGTTAATCCTATGGATGAACTTGTGGGTATGATAGACGTCATCCCTCGTAAGGGCCAAACTAACAAATCTCTTGATATTAATTTTTCTTCTCGTGATATACTTAAAAAGCTTCATGATGGTCTTCTTTACATAGCCAACCATATCTATTATAAGCCCACCAATGGGATATTAATAGATCCCGCTTGTGGTGAGAATGTGATCACAGAAGAATTTTTAGTATTACATGATATTTATCAAGATGATTATGATAAACCAACTACATGGATTAAAACACATACTAGTTTTGTGTGCCCTACGATTGGATCGATCATACTCCCATTACAAATTGGACCTAAGACATTGGATGTAACATTTTCTATCATTCCACACTCAAACCAGTTTCGTCTGTGGCTAGGTCATTCGTAGCTTTGCTCAATGAAAGCTGTCCCTTTAGTTGTTCACAAATGTTTGAAGTTTTCACTTGCCAATGAGATATTTACTGTACACCATAGTGGTTTTCATCCATATTCCTCTAAAGGTAATTTTTCCTTAGAATCCTTTTGGCCTGAACCTATGGAACCCATAACTCCTCACAAAGATTTCTTTTTTATTTCCTATCAAAAGTTCAAATACAAACGAATAGCCTAATTATCCCTCTGCAACCAATCCCCATCCACTTCCGCTACTCCTATCTTAGATGAGACAATGCTTCAACCTAAATCTGAACCTGAACAAATAATGCAACCTCAAAAGTAACTGGCAATAAACAATTCACCTTCATCATCCAAACGCCCAAGAGATAATGAAACTAACCCCATCATGCCTCCTCGCATTAATCAAGTTTGTAAAGCCAAGAGAAAGTGATTGACCCATATCCTTTAGTTCCTTGCATTCCCCCTCCTCAGGAAGAAAAGGAGCCTATAATGGATCAACCCGCTCTTACACCTACACAAATTCAACATAGAATTAAATGAAACCACAGTGCTAGGGAGCATAGGTGTCGACGTTGTCTTCTTCCTTGTCAGTCACAAATGGAAGAAAATAAGGAAAATCAACCTCCACCTTTGACAAAAGAAACACCTGATCATCCTCTTCCTCCTGGGCCACCCCAAGATAGTACGTTACAACCCTCACAACAAAACTATCTGATACAACAACCACAACTCCTGATACATCCTTCATTGGAAATTACCCTCCATCCTCCCATCATGATTAATATGGATGATGATGATAATAGATGAAGAGATACATAATGATTTAAATTCTTTATTTTCATCTTCCATGAGCTTAAATGATAAATCTTCTACACCAAGTGAAGAACATGGTACTCCCCCTAGTTCAACACTTGCAATTCTCCCTTTGGACAATCAACCACCCTCACAATACATTGACCATGATTGGGTGGTGGATGACTTGTTAGATGGTTGAATTGCATTTGCCTTAACTATCCTTTTAAATTTTCCTTTTTCATTTACTTTTCTTTGGTGTGATTGTATGTGTGTATTGTGTTCCCCTGCAATGTGCATTTGATGTTCTCCTCTCTTTGGACACTTCGTCTATTTGTACCTCCATTCTTCTTTTTCACCTTTGTTTTATGTTTCTCCTTTTGGGGATGACACAAAGCATTGAGACGCCCTATGTCTCTTCCATGTTGACCCAAAATGCTCCTTTCACTTTCTTTTTCACCTTTGTTTTGTGTTTTTATTTTTGGGGATGACGCAAGGCATTGAGACTTAAATGTCTCCTTCATGTTGACTCAAAATATTTTCCTTTGCTTTTTCCTTTTCATTTCCTTTCACTTGTGTTTCTCCTTTTTGGGACGATGCAAAGTGTTGACATTGAAATGTCTTTTCCATGTTGACCCAAAATGAACTTTATTTTTCTTTTGTTTTTGCTCTCTTTATGTCATTCTTCCAGTTCTATGTATTCAAGGAATGATGACAGTTTTGAGCTCTTTAATAAAAACATTGCAGCAACGAACATATTGACCCAAAATCCATAGATCCCTTATGTGTTTGGTGTTTTCCTCTTTGGGGGCAACTCCTCTTTCTTTCTTTTCTTTCACATGACACAACCTTCCTCGGAAATGTATGACTTGGCATAGGGGCTTTTCGAGTTGGCTCTCATGTCATATTGATTTTTCATTCACTGCTTTAAAGTAATTTCTCATAGAACGGTGTGTAGCAATTCCTTTAAAGTGGGGGCATACATTGGAATTATTCATTTTCTTTTTTCTTTTTTTGTTCTTAGTGTAGCCTTGTCACTTTATACGATGCATTTGTTACTTTGTGGATAACATTGGGTGTGATGTCCCTCATAATTGTGATCTATTTTAACATATTACATTCCTCTTGGTGGCCTGATGTGACACACTACATCCCCTAAGTTGTGAATTTTCTATTCTTTGATTGGTGCTCTCTTGGAGACATTAGACACAATGTTCCCTAAGTGATAGACCTCACATGAACTAAACAAGACTCCTTTGAACAACTTTTGCATTTTATATTTTTTGCATTAACATACCTTGCATAACACAACTTGCATGTTTGTGGTTCCATCCTTCTTGTTCATGAGTTATAATCATACGAAGCTTTGCTTGTCTCATGAAGCACGAACCAACATTTTCCTTTGTGGCACCTTATTAAAGTTATCAGGAGGTATAAATTTGATATGGTTGAGCAGGAAGCCCATTTCGTGACATGACTTTCCCCATAGCCACCTATGTGTTTGTGAGTACATACTAGTCAAGCGTATGTTTCTCACCTTTTGTGCCTTCTCACCTGGTGGACAACCATGAGTTTCATTGCTCCAGAGTGAGTATGCATTTTTCTTTTTCCAACAAACAACCTAGATCTGATCAACAACTAGCTAGACAAACAATCGAAGCTTGATCTGACCTTTTCCTTTTTCTCTTTATTCTCTTCTCTTTCACATGTGTGTTCCTTTTCTCTTATGTTTAGTTTTCCATGGGATCTTCATCCCGGGGGCTTGATCATCCCTCTTGATCATTGTCATTCCATCTTGCTAGCATAAGTGCATTTGGATCCCTCTTAATATTCATGGCTACTTTAGTGTGAGTTTGAAGCAAGTTCATCCTCTCACTAAAGTGGGGGCTAAATGTACCATAAAAAAATGGATAATTGAAATTTTCATGGTTATTTAGGTCTTTTTCCTATGATGCTTGGTTCATTTTGCTTTGATTTAATGTTGCAATGTAACTTAGACATTTACATTAGGTTCTTAATATTCAAATTATGATGTCTTGTGAAGGTGTTGTGAAGTGTTGTAACACATTTATACACTTTTCTAGACTCTTCTTATTATAATTTATCTAAATATCACCTTTTTATCCCTTATCAAGTCTTATTCTAAAGTGTTGTAAAGTCTTGTAACAAACTTTCACACTTTTCTAGGCTTGTCATCACTATTCACACCTTTGTTATGCTTTATTTGGCCCTTTATGCACTTATAGGCCTTAATTAAGTGTATTTTTGAATTCAAACTTGACAAACCTCATTAAATGTAACTTAATTCCCGACACCCACTTGCAAGCCTAGAGTGGGACCCATTCATCATGGGTGGCGAATGAGTCTCTTTTGGCTCAAAATTCAAAATAATTCAAAATTTCTTTTAGGTTTTTATTCATTAAGAACTTATGTCGGCCTATGATGTTGTTGTATTTTTAGGTAATTAGGGCATAAGTGTGTATAAATAAGTGTTTTTCCATCTCTTTTAACCCCCATTCATCATGTTCACTTAATCATCTCATACATTAAAGCATTAAAGCATTATTGCATCCTTCAATCGAACAATCATTAAGCATCTTTGAGCAGCCATTGACATATCTTCAATCTCCAACAACAAGGTTTTGGTGAGTTTAGGACAATTGCATGTTATTTAAATTCACCATTCCTTTCTTTTTTTCATTTCATTTCTTTATCAAGGGTTTGATTACCAAAGTCGGATTTGATCAAGGAAAATCCCTATACTCTAACCCTTAAACATTTTCCCCCTCTTTGCATGTGTGTTTGCAAGTCTTGTAGGAAGATTTTTCAAATAAATAGGTGTTGTAAAGTGGTCAACAAGTCATCAAAGTGATTCAAGTCAAACAAACCCTAATTCAAGCTTGGAAACAACATTCAACTTGTTTTCTGCAGATTTGACTCTGTTAACTCGACAAGAAGACAAGTGTAGACTTGGACCCACAAACTTGACCCTTGAATTTGTAGAATTTTGGAGGAGGACTGATTCACCATTAGTGGTGAATGAGTCCCACTAGTCATCAAAAATGAATTTTTCCAGATTCCAAAATATTCTAGCATCAATATTTCATCTCCAGGTGCACTTTGTTCAGTTTTGTTTGCATTTGTTTATGTTTTTAGTTCATTTCTACATATCACACTGTGTTTTCAAACATTACACATTTCATTAGTTTTGCATTCATAATCAATCAATTTTATCAATTAGCTACATTTATATCATTTCATTTAGTCATAACTACATCATACATACCTTAGTTTGAGTGAACCACCACAATTTTTATGTTTTATCTCTCTCCTTTTAGGTGAAAAACCCTAAGAGTGCAAGAGAAGTACATAGAACCATAACAAAAATTGATGCTTCACAAAGACAACAAGTTGGAGGTCTCCTTCATTCTTCCAACAAAAAGAAACTATGATGAATTTTATACCATGTTCACCATGCTCAGCAAACCAAGTGTGGATCCTTCCCCCTCGCCTCTTTTGACGATCTTGGGTGATGAAAAGCACTTTGGGTTTCACAATCGTTTATTTTCAACATCACCTTTAGATCTAGCTTTCCTTGAGATAAATCTCGCACTGGAGAACTCAAGGTGACTCAAAGTGATAATTCCCTCAAGCTACTATATAAATCAATCAAGGCTAAACACCAAGATCTAATAGGTGATTACTTGGTCGACAGTTCTGTTTAGAATAGGGAGGTATCTTTAGGTATATAGAGCCCCTAGTATGAGTGGTTAAATCCTTTAGTGGCTTGTTGGACAATAGCTAGGTGTTGTGTCCCTTAAGCAGTGACTAAGAAATTTGTAGTAGAAAGCCACCCTTTTCTTGAGATATTCTACTTGGCAACATGATTTAGTGCAAGAGATGCGCACCGTACTCTAAAGAACTTTACTCACCATATGAACTCCCTTTAATTGAGACAAAAATCTCTAGCTTGTATAAGTTACTTGTAGCTTGCTTCTTGTAACTTTTCATGGAGAGGGTGATTGGGTCATCCTTCCATTCTTGGAGGTCCCTAACTATCCATTCTCAAAAGACTTAAGTGTATACACTTGGAAGGGTATCCCTACCTTACTTTGAAGGAGCTTCCAACTTGTGAACCTCAAAGTATCCTCATATGCCAATTTGACCTTAGGGATAAATATTGCTTGATATGGTTCGATGTTGTTACCAATTTAAACATGGGTTGATTTTGGCCCCTTATCATCAAAACATTGCTATCAGTTTTATACTCTTTGATTGATTGCTTTATCACTTTCTAGATCTCCAAGCAATTAGATCAACAAAAACATCAAAATTATAAACTTGTCCAAACTATTGTTAACAAAAATTGGTAAATTTAGAAACAGGTTCGTAGTTCTACTTTTTTTTACCGCTATTGTCATTCCTTTCACTTTTGCTCCACATTATTGTTGCTACTATACTAAAGTTTGGCCATTGTTGTCCTAAGTTTTAACTGTTGCTGACCTAAAAATTGCCACTTTTGACAAAACTACCGTTGTTGTCTTCATTGTTTCAGCAATAATTTTTTTTTTTGAAACATAGACTGCTCTTGTTGAACTTGTTGTAGTTGTCCTAAAAATCAACCACTATCTTAGAAATTATTGCTTATGTGGAAATTACCACTATTCTATTCTCTGAACATTACCAGTCACAAATTGAAATAGAGACCGCTATTGCTTAAAGATTGACAGTTGTTGTCCTATGTTCAAATTGCTATTGTCTTGAAAACAATCCCTATTATCCTAAAAAAGACTGCTATTGTCCTATTTTCTGGTGTAAATTAGAAATTAGTCCAAAAATGGTCAATCCATCATCATTTGAAACAAAAACAATTAGACCTACACCAAGTCATATCAATATCTTTCCATATCCACTTGCAAAATCAGAAAATCAAGTTAGTTTTAGGATTCAAAACAAACACAAAAACTTGGATTATTCCATTTCTCTCAATTTCTAAGATATTAACATTTTATTGCAACCTCAAGGCTAGTTCAAGTAGATTATCAACACATCCTCTAGAAAAAAAAGAGTAAAATATTAGTCCAAGTCTTTTACACTTTGTGTCCTAAAGATTAGTGTCATATCAAAACATCCAACTATCCCCAAAACATGTCAATATCAACCCATCACCCAAATCCAGTTCCACTTTATACTCCCATGGGGTCATCATATACTACAAATGTTAATGATATATCAACTATAGATTCCCCTAATAAAGGTTTTGGAGTGTCTTGTGACATGGTTGATTTTAATCAAAATCTCATTCATATCAAAATCACTCTTATCAAGGGTTTCAAAATCACCATCAAGGACAAAATCTACAACATCAAATTACCCTAAATGCACTTGAGAAAATAGTTGACGCACTTGAACAAAATCAAAAGATGACATATCATCAACATCATGTTCAACCCCATGACATTACATATCAACAACCACAACATCAACAACAAGGTCTAAACTTACGACATCAAAACATGACATATCATCAACAACATGTTCAATGTCACGACGTTGAATATCAACAACAAACAAACATCATCCCACAAGCATGCCAATAACCACATCAACAACACTTCCAACATCATCAAAACATTGATTTATATCAACAACAAAGTCTATTTCCACAACATCAAGTGAATCAACAAAATCAATGGTCACAAATTCAAAATCAAATCACCCAACATCAAAATCAAATCCATCAACAATATCAACCCTTGAATTAGTAATATCCACATCAAAATAATTAACTACAACACCATAAATTTCATTAACCTCAAGACCAATAAGAAATTCCATCTCAAATACAACAATCACCTCCACCACAACAAGCCTTACAATCCAACCACACCACTAAATGTAAATACACTCCTTTAGGGGAGCCAATCGAGGGGGTGTTAAAAAAATTAGTCAATGATAAACTTATCACACTTCCAAAACCGCCATGAAGTGGTGAACCTATCATCAAATTCCCATGGTACGATGACAAGGCCTATTGTAAATACCATGGGGTAAAAGGTCATGATGCATCAAAATGTGTTACACTCAAAAAAATCATCCAAGACCTTATTAATCAAAGACAAATAGCTATTGAAGACAACATTCAAGGTTCAACTACTATTGATAATAGTGACAATGTCTCAACCTCAAAACTTGACAACAATGATCAAGATCTATCTATCATTTATCACATTGAAGATGTCTTTACCTCTCCTAGTGAGCGAGAGGACATACATCAAGACTCTTTATGAAAGCATGATCAAAATCAATCACCAAAGTCTCAAAATGATCCAATTCAAGAAATATTAACATTATTTGATCTCATAGCTGAAAATATTATCAATATCTAAAATGTTGAAGAAATGATCAAGAGCTATCTACCAATGATCATGTTGACAATGTCTCTACATCATCCAATGAGAAAGAAGACATACATAAAGAATTTAATCCCAAGCATGATCAAAATCAATCATCAAAGTCTAGAAATGATCCAATCCAAGATATATTGACATCATCCAACCTCATGGTATTACATATTGATGATCAAGAGACTCTTAATCCAACACTTATACCCAATGTAAAAAAATCTAAGCCAAGAGCTATCACCCATATGTCCACATTTCGAGGAAATCCAAGAGTCCTTGACAAGAGATCCCTTCTTTGAAATCAATTCATGTTGAGAGCAAGAACCAAAGCATATCTAAGATAATACCACACAAAGTCAAGATCAAGAATCCCTATCAGCAAAACACTATAATGACTTGGAAGTTATCTTCCAAGACATCCAATGTATTCCAAAAGAAGAACAAATCCATATACCAAGTGCACATACCCCATGAAATGATTACTCCTAAAGGAAATGTAGATGATCTTCATCCAAAATGAGAGTCTCCTACTCTTGAAATTTCTACACATGATCAAGACATAGCAAAATATAGAGACATATCTAAAATGGATCATGAAGAAGACTTCTACATAAGTTGTGAATCAAAAAAATCTTGTGAAGGCATGTCAAAAATGAATAATGAGGAAGAATTTTACATGGGATTTGAATCATAAAAACCTCTTGAAGAAACATTAAAATCTGATATTTTACAGAGCAAAGAAGGATTAGCACCTTGTTTCCAAAATAAATTATATCCTGTTGCAAATAAAAAATTTCAACAAATGCATTATCAAGGCAAAGGATTAGGCCTACATGAATAGGGTATCCTAGAACCAATGTAGATTATTGATAATCCTAAGCATCTAGGTCTTGGTTATTCAACAATTAAGAAATCTAAACATATTAGTGATACCTCTATAATACTAGGGGCAACTTTATCTAATACAAACACCAACATAGGGAGCATTAAGACTCCTTATGATGAAACCACTACCAACGCTACAACTATCCATATCATGAATCTTCATCCATGTATATTTCAACCCTTTAATAGGGACCAACAACAAGAGAAAAAGTTATATCAAAGAAAGGCACAAGTCATTGAAGCAAAAGAATTGGTTAAACAAAATGGATAAAAAAAATACAAATGGATACCAAGGAAAAAGCAAGAAAATCATCCCTATCAAGCTCCATTAGTCAAAGAAACTATGGGGTAGAATAAAAAAGGGAAGTTCATCCATCAAAAATGTCTAGTGATACAAAAGAAAGCTTCAAGAGAGATCAAAAAGTATATGAAGAAGTTGGTCTCGATTGAATCTCCATATCCACCCATCATTGCTCATCATCCCAAGTTTTGGGAGTCAAAGATTTCAAATTGTTAACCAATCCATCTGAATCTTGTATCCCTCAATACACTCCACCATCCATGATATCCAAATCTCACATTTGCCATGTGTTGGCAACAACTCTTTATCATAAGGACTCTAAGGGTACTCTATCACGATGTGCACATCTAGGCAAGGTTAACTCTGGTATCAACAAAGAAGATAAGAATTACTAGGGGTTACACTTAAGCGCCCGTATCTTAGCAAAATAAATCCTCCAAGTGGAATATTGTTGGCACATCATGACAACAAAAACACCTATATCAACACCAACAAAGTCTACATCAATATCACCAGGTGGTTCAACATGAGCATAAACATTCAAAAAAATAAAATAAAATTTAAAATTTAAAAAAAAAATCAAGAAAAGAGTAAAGATAAAAATCATCCTCTAGTGAAAACCACTATGGTGGCGCTTTGGATAAGTACCATGATGAAAACCTAGCAAATGAGTAGAATTGAGCAATGTGCCATTTCAAGTAGAATCATCTCATCCTATGCATAATAAATCCAGCATTATCCATCAACCATCTATCTTATCCATAATAAATCCATGAACCATTCATCCAATCCATTTTCATCCAAATCCAACTTATCTTGACCTTGGAAAAAGTTCAATGTACACTTCACACTTGCTTATGGAAAGCATCTTGATATAGGTCACTATCATTGATCCTATCCTATCCAACATTATTTAGGCATTTTACAAAGGGGCATACTCTATCTGAACATGTTATCCAATCACAAGATAATCCTTGCATTTTTTTTGCATTGCTAGACATTAGGGGCAGGTACTTACATCTTTCTTTAGAATAAATCTTGATCTATATCTTCTAGCTCATGTTGTGATCTAGGCATTGTCCAAACAATTCAAACAATCCATATCGGTGGCATCCTATTGACGCTTCAACATGGTATCAAAATATTCAACAATCTTGTTCCTAGCCTAGCTACAAATCTTGATTAATCGTTATCCGATCAATCAATCATCATCTTGAGATGTATCCTTCCCAATCATCATGTTGTTCCTATCTTGACAACACTATTCTTGCATTGTTGTGTATCCACAACAATGTTATCATTATTGGAAACTACTCAATCAGCTCAATCAATTTTAGCCTTGCTATCAACAAGATCTCAAATGACTATTGATATCCCTACATATTAATATCTTATCAACATCAAAACATAAAAAAAAAATCCCAAAAAAATATTTTATGCTTTGAGTCAAACAAGTTGAACTACATTGTCTATGAGCTTGCACATAGGCACTTGGCTAATCTTTGATCAACCCTCGAGGCACTAGGTCAATCCCTATAGGTACCCCTAATAGTCTCTAAATCTCCCAAAAAACAAAAAACATTCAAATATCTTATCAAAATCTAAAAGCATTCATAAAAATATAGAGAAAAAAAATAACATCAAATAATTAAGAAAACCTCAAAAGTCCTATCTCCATTGTTGCCTATCTACAATGAAATTTGCATTCATAATAAACAATCATCACCTCCAACCTTTGACAAAGCAAACATCAAGCAAAGTAAACATGAAAATCCAAAATTTCCAAGCAAAGAATTAAAATGACTGGATCATCACTAGACTAAAATAATGCCCAAGTGTTAACTACCTTGCCTTTTGAAAATCATCATCAACATCTTGACGTATGTCTTAACGGATAAATCGTTCCTACATTAGACATCATCGATGGATAATCTTGAAACATCAAAACAGTCATGGAAAGTGATAAAACAACACTATTTATCTTTTTATGATCTTATCTTTTTTATTTATCTTATTGTCACATTCCCAAGATCTCTCGGGGATATCCATAAGAATTTAGAGAGGAAGGAATGGGGTATTGATTGCCGATTTCTATTTGTTTTGTTTGTTAGATATATTTTGTGATACTACCATGGAAAATTCTTGCTTTGTTTTGTGTGTGGAAGTCATTTTGGGGCAATTCGTGTAGTAGTTGCATGATAGGTACTCCATACCTCTCTATGTAACTTGTTCAAATTTTTTTGAGACAAATCACCCATACACTCTAACATGGTTTTCGTATGTTTGGTATGATAAAAAATACTATTTGTTTTTAGAGTCAAAGTCCATGTAATGGATACACCACCACCTAGGTCATCAATACCTTGGTGCATCATGTTTGTTTGCTACAACAATAGAGATTGCTAAAAGTACAAAGTCTCTATGAAGCAAAAGAAAAATCATCATGTTTTACATATTATCAATCATAAAATTTCTTCTATCTTCTAAATCCTACTAACAATTTTTTCTAGTTAATATTTCTTCTATCAGTTCTTACACTTAAACACATCACATCAACTTGTCAAAAAATTTGGCTTGTTATCTAGAATTTTCACCAAATTTCTTGAGGGGGAACCATGCTATCCTATCGTCATTGGGGCATATTGGTGCATACCAGGGAAAATTTTGAGCAGGAATTTTTGAATTTTCTTTGACACAATGTTCAAAATCACATTGTATCAAAGAGGGGCAAAATGTAGATACCCTAAATTGTCCTAACTAGTGAACAACACTTTAACTTTCACCCTTCTTCCCTAAATGATTAAATAATACATTATTATTTAATTATTATCAAATTTTATATAGTATATTAATTAAGTGATTTAACATTATTTAATTAATTCATCCTCAATCATCATTTCAGACTAATTAAATAAATCTCATTTATTTAATAAAAGTCCTAATTTAACCTTATTCCTCTATTAATTGGATAATCTTTAATTATTTAATTAATTCACTATTTCCTCACCTAATCTAACTTTATTCCTCTTTATTAATTAAATTAATGCAAGTTATTTAATAATGTCGCTAATATACCCTATTCCCCTAAATCAATTAAATTGTTATCACTTGATAATTTAATTAAATCACTTTCCCCTTTCTAAACTTGAATAATTAAATTAATTATTCAACATCATTCAACATAATCAACAAACAAATACAAATTTATTTGTTAAAGTCACAAATGACTTGCAAGTTCATCCCTAAATATTAATTAAATTCAATTAATTAATTGTCCCCACCCTCTTTTTGATTGAGCAAATCATGATCATTGATTTCTCACTCTAATCGGTTGACTAACTCATCTATTCTTCAATCCCACTAACCACTCAATCTATTTTCTCAATCCCACTAACCATTCAACTTGGTTTCCGAATCCCAACAATTATTCCAATCTAAATCCACTAATCTTTCCATTCTATTTCCTCTCAACCGTTGATCAAGATCTTTTACTATGAAATCTTGATCATTCATCTCGAAACATGAAATCATTAAAACACTCTTCTATCTTCTCACAAATCATCTAAAATTTACATAGTGAAGTGCTGCACAATCTATTCTTGAGCACATTTGAGAATTACTACCCTCACATTCTAGCTCACCATTATCAACATAAATTGAAGCTTTTGCAACAACAACAATGGAGGCTTTGTATTGAATTGAGCAATCCAACATTCAAACGTCAATACAAACACAAGTCCAACATGGGATGTTATAGATTTTAAAGCTTTGAATTCAATTTATGTTATTATAGGATTACATTGTTTTATTTCATCTTTTTAGAGCTTCATTTCATGAGTATGGGTTTTGGGATTTTATCTTTTTTGAATTAAGTTAGTTTAATTCATTTGTTTTGTTTTTCTATTGCATTATTCCCCCTTACGATAGTCAGAATGTTGTCAGATAATTCTATAGGTGAGTTTTCATGTCTTGACAAGATGTAGGGAATCAAATACAATAATGAACAATTTGTCTTCAAGCTCTCTTCAATCTTCTTCAGACCTAAAATTTGCACATTCAAAGAGAGGGAAAATGTTGGGCCATTTAGGGGCTTGCCTCAGTCAAACCATGTGTAAGTGTTTCCACTTCCATAATGGCAATGCCAATAATAAAATTATAATTGAAAGGAAAGAAAGATGAAATCACAAAGTCTTACAACTCACAACCCTTCAATGGCTTCCTTGAAGGACTAAAGTCATGCACATCACCTCAAAGTCTTGATTTTCTTGAATGCTTTGGAGACCTACAAAAGTGTTAGCCTTCACAAAACAATAAACTCACATAAGATTTGACATGATGTTAAGATCTTGAATTTCTCTAATAAAGATCTGAAATGTTGCTCTTGACTTGCTTGATGGTGCTCTTGGTCATAACTTTTCCAATATAATTTCACTTAATGCTCGTTGTTAATGTTCAAATGATGTAATAACTAAGTATTTATAGGCATTTCTCTAATTTATCAAAAATTAAATCTTGATAGCCGACATTTGAAATTTGAAATTTGAATGTTAAAATGGCCACTCCGACATAGTAAAAATTGGTCCTCGACAGAATAGGGGGACCCATAAGCCCATGGGCATATGGGTCCTGGCCTTATTTTCTAGGATACAATGTATCGGGGCACAAACATTAATTGATTGCATTTGTTCAATGCTTGCAATTTTTTAGAAGGTGGTACAAACAGGCTATAAAATGGATAATTTTAGGAAATTTAGGACTCAATTAGGCTCAATAAAATTTAGGTGGAGAAAAACATAGTGTGAAATTGTCAAGGGTGACAATTTACGATGCTACATTTAGCCCCCACTTTAGTGAGAGTATGAACTTATGCTCAAACTCACACTAAAGTAGAGAATCTATGTCAAGAGGGGTCTGATTGTCCAAATGTTTAAAAGATAAGACAACTAAGGATCTAGTGAGGTGATCAAGCCCCCATGATCCAAGATCCCATGGTAAACCAATATAAACACAAAATAACACACATAATTGTGAAATGCAACAAGATAATACACACAAACACAAATGTCAGAATACATGAAATATACATGATGAAAACACATGACATGATGGAACATAAAGATGACGATGAAATGAAAAAAAAATGATGTAGACGTGGTGAAAACATGAAGAATACATATAAAAACACACACAAAAACACAAGGTTAGTACTAAAAAGATTCAAGTCGGTAAGGCAAAGAGACTTTAGTCTTAAATTGTCTCAAATACCAAATGTCATCCATCAAATAAATATTAGCACTTATGAGGAATAAAAAGTTGTGTTATGCCACATCACTCATAAAATACATGGCTCCACTGGCAAGTAGGTTGTGTTATGCTAGGTGGCCATGTTAAAAAGGGGTGCTCAATTTTAACATATTGGGGGACGAACAAAACTTACCTCAGGAGTGCACAAGGTTCAACATCTTGGGGGACAAACAAAACTCATCTCAGGGGGTGCATAAGGTTTAACATATTAGGAATGAACAAAAATCACCTCAGAGGATGCACAAGGTTTAATGTCTCAGGGGATGAACAAAACTCACCTTAGGGGGTGCATAAGGTTTAATGTCTCAAGGGATGAAAAAAATAACCTTAGGGAGTGCACAAGGTTTAACATCTTGGGGGATGAACAAAACTCACCTTAGGGGGTGCACAAACAATGATAGGATAGGGATAAAAACTCAAGGGATTTTTTAGCAACATCACCACAAGAGATGATTCACAAAATTATCAAAGGGACTTTTATCAATACATGAAAGTTCACACCTTAGGGAATATCACACATGAAATCACCACCAAGAGAGGATAAGTCGTGAAATAAAAGACTCACACATTAGGGAATACTAGCCATAGAATTACCACAAAGGGGAACTCCATATTCCAAGAAATGTCACACACACTTAGGGGATATCAAGCCTAATATCACCACCAAAGAGAAACTCACATAGATCGAGAAGGCCACACTTTGACTAACAAGGTCACGCTTCCTAGGAGATGTATGCATTATAATCACTAAGAAGGGACCATTTATTATGCAAACAATGAGCAGGGGACTATATGACCCCTTTGTTAGAATCCAAGATCACCTGCATGCAAGATGGATACCTGTCACATGCAAAAGATATGAAGAACCGAAAAAGATGTTCTCTGTAAACCTCTAGTAAAAATGCATTAAGAGAATCAATTATTACAAAGTGATCAATCCTTATGAAGGAGATCAAGAAACCCTAAATGAAACCCTAGTGTGCACACTTAACAATTAATAATTAATTATTAATGTGCCTAAGTTTAGCTTTAAGTAATAAAGAGGAATAGTGACTTAATTAATTAATCAATGTGATGTAATTAATTAAGCATAATAACTTATTACTCTAACACCCCCCTTAAGATGAACTTAGGAAGAAGCTAAAACACTAGAATAAGATGCATGAAAGCAAAGATGGGTCCCGACAACTAGGCCTGATTCAGGTACCCATTTACAAATGCAATAAAGAGTAAGAGAAGAAAAACCCAGTGGGACAAAACCCCCCTTACAATGAGATAACATGCTGCAAAGAAGCACTGGAAGAACTCTGTAGAGTAACACTGGAACTTGATATAGGCAAGCAAGGAAATATTCTTCTGTATACTATGAAACCGGATGAGAGTCACTGATTGACTCAAGGAATCATGATAAAGCAACAGAAAACCCGGCCAGAACACACGAAAAATTCAAACGGGAAAACTCTGGAATCTATGAAGCAACAAGCAATTATTGAATGATGTATTACTGAAAACTAAGTGCAAAGATGCAAGATGCACTCTCCCAACTGCCAAAACATCCAAGTAATCGCCAAACAACCCATCGGGCCAAATCTGGACTAAGTGATAAACTTGGGATAGATACAGAAAAAGTGCATGGACAGAAACCTAGAGCTTCTCAATACCTTTCCGACGCTTCAAAGAGGCGAAAAACGGAGATCGTGGCAAAAAGTTATGAGCTTGGAAGCATAAAAGTACATCTGACTTCAAACAGAAATAAATGCAGAAAAACAGTAAAATACTGAAAAATAAACAGCACTACCAAAAAAGTGCTCGGAACCAGCTTTCCGGTGATATCTCGTTTGCCCGATTTCGATACCGTATGCCCAAGTTATGGCCAAAAGAAAAAAACTGCTCTTTTAGGAAAAACTAGGGTTAGGAGGGGCAAAGAGGGCCGGCCGATGACGTCGCTGACGTCAAATTCAAGAGTTTAAAATTGACCGTCCCGCCACCCAAAAAATCGCCCCAAAATAAAATGAAGCGGCCCCCGGACCTCAGGTCTGACCGGGGGGAAACAGTGAGCGCTGTGGGGACGGGGCCGTGGGTGGGCGGTGGGCCGAGCGCGGTGGAGGGGCCGACGCTAAAACCCAAAACCTTTAGTTTTTTAAATTTTTTCGATTGCGTCGAAGTGGCCGGGGAGGCCGCACCCCCCTCGCATAATTTTTTTTGCCTGGATCAACTGCACCAAATTGGACGATTTGACAGGCGTTTCTAGGGTTTTGGGACGCTGCGAACGCGATGGCGACGTCCGTTTGAGCCCATTGTGTCCCGAAAAAATAGCTACCCTTAGATCTTGCAGAAAAGATGCCTGTGGAAACCCTTGCACCCGAAACTCACAAAGAGGCCATATCTTCAGATCACGAACAAGCAGCTGCAGGTCTGGAGCTCTGATACCATGTTAGAATCCAAGATCACCTGCATGCAAGATGAATACCTGTCACATGCAAAAGATATGAAGAACCAAAAAGATGTTCTATAAACCTCTTAGTAAAAATGCATTAAGAGAATCAATTATTACAAAGTGATCAATCCTTATGAAGGAGATCAAGAAACCCTAAATGAAACCCTAGTGTGCACACTTAATAATTAATAATTAATTAATTATTAATGTGCCTAAGTTTAGCTTAAGTAATAAAGAGGAATAAGTGACTTAATTAATTAATCAATGTGATGTAATTAATTAAGCATAATAACTTATTACTCTAACACCCTTAAAATGTTAGTGTACTTGCTACACTAATGTTTTAAGGAGAAATAAAGGGATCCCTTGCTAGAAGGAATACACCTACACAAGGCTACCTAACCTCTTGCCCCTCAAGTGTAGGGACAAAGGTGAGCCAAATGGATTATGACATGTTGCTCCTTGTGAAAAGAAAATATGATTGCATAAAGCTAATTTTATACCCTCATGAATGGTAGTGAGCATAATGTGATACTACAACTACCACATGGCA
Source organism: Sequoia sempervirens (assembly GCA_007258455.2). Taxonomy (NCBI): domain Eukaryota; kingdom Viridiplantae; phylum Streptophyta; class Pinopsida; order Cupressales; family Cupressaceae; genus Sequoia; species Sequoia sempervirens. The sequence goes on along the minus strand of VDFB02271358.1, from coordinate 1,014,353,267 downwards.
AGGAGCAAAGAAAATAAATTTTAATGTATTATACTTTCAATTTGATCCCATAAGAACTGAATTCTCTTAATTTCTTCTTTAAAGCATGACATTTGTTAGTAAGATGTCCCATTGTTCTATGATATGCATAATAAGATGTATTTTTACTCTTTCCTTTCTTATCTTCTCAGTCATAAGTGGGTGGAAATGTGATGTCTCCTAGTTTGAGAAGTGTGTCTAAGGCTCATTTAGTCTTGGTTAGAGGATGTAGGAATGGTAATATCTTGAGAGGACCGTGGACTTTGGATTTCTTGGGTGAGGAAAAAATGTTTGATGTGAAGAATATTGGTACCCTACTCCTTTAGTGCCTTCAAACGGTGTTTTTTTCCAAAAAGGGAGTGGATCTCATGTTCCTTCTTTATGTCACATCCTTGTTTGCTTAAGATTCTAAAACCTTGACCATAACTCTGCTCCAAGTTAATGGGTATGTTTGTAACTTTATTCTCATAAGATGGAGAAGTATTAGGTGGTATGTATTGTTGGATATTGTGGTGTTTTTCTGATATGTGGTTGTCATTGATGTCAACAATATTAGTATTGTTGCATTAGAAGCTGTATATGTCGAGGATATTAAGAAAATTGTAATAAGAAGTGCTACAGGTTGTCAGTGGTGAAGTGAAGTTTAGTCTGTCGGTGTGATCAGTACATTGTTGATATGAGGTTGTGGTTTAAAGGGTTTCTTGTTGAGTATATCTAGTTTATCCATGTCAAGTTTCAGAGATCCATGTGAAGATTTGATCAAGTTATGAAGATTTGTATTTTGATAGTTTTTTTGTTACTTCAGTTTGTGTTCCTGAATGAAGATCATGTGATTTCTATAAGTTCAGTTGTTGCAGATGCTTCTTTGGTGTTTTATGGTGTTTTTGGATGTTTCTAGTTCATGCTCTATCTATGTTTCATGTCCGCATTGATCGTTGTGCTCGTGATCCGATATTTTCTCTTGCGTGTTCATGTTTTTCATGTTCATGGCCGACTAGGTGTTGAAGCATGTTGTGGATCTTCGAGGAGAAATTAATTGAAGTGTTTTTGTGTTGGATTTTTTGATTTGGGTCTTCACTATGTTGTGGCCAACCTTGGTTGATTCACATTAAAAATTATCTATTGTTTTGGGCCGATAGTTTGTATTCATTTTATTATTTCTTTATGGTTGAATTGTAGCGATTCAATTTCTTGTTACAGATATATAAGAGTGATTTCTTATCCAAATTGAAGTGTGCAAGGAAGTGTGCTTTTGTAAGATATGTGTGAATAATGTCCTAATCATTCAAAGGTAGAGCAAAGTGTGAAGAAGAGTGAAGAAGAGCAAAGAAGAGTATGAAGAAGTGTTCATGTGCTTAACCGAAACTATAATTAGGAATTAGCAGATGCTATTTTCTCAGTTCAAAATCTGAATGGTTGTAATCATAATCTTTCTATAAGATAGTGTGTCTTCCTTTGTAATTGAGTAGTGATCTCTAGGAAGTGTGCCCAAATGCATGTGCATTCCCATTATTATTCATTATACTTTTAATAGGGTATAATCTTGTGGATTGACCTCCACCATGGTTTTTCCCCTAACAGGGTTTTCACATAAAAATCTTGGTGTTCTCTATGTTTCTAATGTGTTGATTGTTTGTGGTTTATTGTTTATTCCATCAGATCTAAGATTAAGTTAAGTTTGAAAATTTTAAATATTCTATGACAACTAATTCACCCCCCCTCTTAGTTGTCTATCCTTGTTTTTCCAACAATTGATATTAGAGTAGGTTCCTCTAAAGAAGTTTAAAAGCTTGAGGTGATCTGAGAGGGCATCATACAAGGACAATCCTAGATTCGATGGAACAACATACTCTTTGTTGAAAGCCAAAATGGAGTGTCATTTGAGGTGTATTGGTGAACCCTTCTGGAAGATTACAAAGAACAAATATATTATTCCTCAGAATGGTCCTTCCACTCCTAATGAGATTAAAGAGGCTGAGATTAACATCAAGGCTATTGAAGCTTTGCTAAGTGCTCTAATGGATTCAGAAATGAGAAATGTGATGGATTTGAAGATAACTCATGAGATCTAGAAGAAGTTGGAGACTTTTTATGAAGGAGATGCACTTGTGAAGGTCGCTAAGCTATAGAGTTTGAAAGGAAAGTATGAAACTTTGAAGATGGGTGAAGATGAAAATATTTCTTCTTTTATGCAAAAAGTAAATGAACTTGTGATGGGTATTAGATGTGTTGGTGGTACCCTGGATGAATAAGAAATTGTAGCTAAAGTGCTTAGATCATTGCCCCCCTCTTACAAATCAAAGGCTCATGCTATTGAAGAGCTCAAAATAGTAACAAATGTGACAAGAGATATGCTGATTGGTAAACTTGTTGCCTTTGAGTTGAGTGAATTTGGTGATTCTACTCCCAAGATTGAATCTGCATTTAAGGCCTCTATATCTGAAAGAAACAAGAAAATATATGATCTAGGAGAGAGTTCTAGAAAGACATTCAAGTATGAGGAAGAGATGAAACCACTTGAAGATGAAGCAATTGAGGGAAAAGAGTTGGAAGCACTGATTGTGAAGAAAGAAGGAAAAGGACAAGGTAAGTATAAAGGAAATTTTCCTATTAAATGTTTCTCTTGTAGTAAAATAGGTCATTTTGCTTCAAGGTGTCCTGAAAGAGTTCCTAGGTCTAAGCCTAACAAACCTAGTTCAAAAGAAATGCTATTATGCTGAAGAAGGTGTGACTGATGAAGAATCTGATAAAGAAAATGGAAATGAAGATGAATGGGCTTTCATTGCTATCAAGGAAAATGGTTTGGTGGCTACTGAATCTGCTAAAGTTGAGAAAGCTCTTGCAACCCAAATTAAAGAAAAGGATGAGTGGGTTATTGACAACAGATGTTCACATCATATGATTGGTGACAAAAGAAAATTTGTAAGTCTAAAGAAATATGATGATGGGGTTGTAAGATTCAAAGATAACAATGTTGGTGTGATTCGTGGTAGAGGATCTATCTGTCTTGGTGATAAACATAACACTAATGATGTCCTTTATGTTGAAGGCTTGAAGCATAACCTATTGAGTGCTGGATAGATGGTGGAAAAGGGTTCCAATCTTTAGTTCAAAGATGGAAGATGCAGGATACTTGGAAGCTCTAGAAATGAAATTGTTTCAGGTACAAAGATAAGAGGTAATATTTTACACTTGAGTGCTACTAATGTAAATTGTTTAATTGCTCAAGTAGATGAAAGCTGGTTAAATGGAATAGGAGGCTATGCCATGTGAATTTTGATAACATTGTCAAGGTAAGCTCCACTCAAGTACTAAGAGATCTACCTAAGCTAGTGAAGCCTACTAACACAATATGCAAGGAATGTCAGATGGAAAAATAGACTAGAGTTTCTTTTTAGAGCAAACAACATCATTCTAATGGAGTCCTAGAGCTAGTGCATACTGATCTGTGTGGTCCCTCCAAAATTAGAAGTCGACAAGGAGAAAGGTACTTTATGTTGCTTATTGATGATTGCTCTAGGATGATATGGGTTGCTTTCTTAAGAGAAAAATGTGAAGCATTAAAGAAGTTCAAAAGTTTCAAAGCTATGGTGGAGAATGAGACAGGTCTGAAGATCAAATGCCTAAGGTCAGATAGAGGTGGTGAGTTCACCTCCCGGGATTTCAATTCCTTATGTGAAGAGCATGGAATCAAAAGGCAGTTATCTGCTCCTCGAACCCCACAACAAAATGGAGTTGTAGAGAGAAAGAACAGAACAATTCTGGATGATGTTGGAAGGAAATGTGCCTCACATCTCTTGGAGAGAAGTTGTAAGCATTGTTGTGTACACTCTAAACCGGGTAAATGTCAATGGTATTTTTGGTAAGACTCCTTTTGAGTTGTGGTTTGGTTATAAGCCTACTGTTAAATATTTCAAGATCTTTGGAATCAAGTGTTATATTAAGAGAGATGAGGACATAGGCAAGTTTTATTCAAGAAGGGATGAAGGAATCTTTCTAGGTTACTCTACTAAAAGCAAGGCTTACTGGTGCTATAATAGAAGATTGAGAAAAATGGTTGAAAGTGCAAATGTTAGAGTTGATGAGGACTTTGATAGATCATATAGATACTATGGATATGATTTAGATGAATAGCAAGATAGTATAGACAAAGGGAATAATGCTTAGACACAAAATCAAGTTCATATTGTTCTGGTAAATCAAGAAAGTCAAGAAGGAGAGACAAGTGGAAGTGCAGAAGAAAGAAAGAAAAACTAGAAGTGCGAGAGAATCCTAAAATTATGAGGTATGTAAAGCTAAATCATTCTGAAGACCAAATTATAAGAGATAAGAATAAAGGTGTGTAGAATAGAAGAAGGATTGCAGAAGAGTATTGTTTAAGACTAAGCCTAACGATGTCAATGCAGCTTGTAATGATGAACACTGGATGTAAGCTATGAAGGAAGAACTAATGCAGATTGAAAATAATGATACATGGATTCTTGTTCCCAGACCTAAAGATAAAAATGTGATTGGTACTGAACGGGTCCTTTAGAATAAGTTGAATGAACAAGGTGAAGTGGTTCATAATAAAGCAAGATTGGTATGTAAAGGGTATTCACAAATGGAAGGTATTGATTTTGAAGAAACCTTTGCCCTTGTTGCTAGAATTGAACATGTAAGATTATTTCTTGCTTATGCCGCATATAAGAACTACAAAGTCTATCAAATGGATGTGAAGTCATCCTTTCTGAATGGTGAGTTAGAAGAAGAGGTATATGTTGAATAGCTGGATGGATTTTAACTGACTGATAAGGAAGACATGGTTTGTTGACTGAAGAAAGCTTTGTATGGACTCAAGCAAGCCCCCAGAGCCTATTATGTTAGACTGGATAAATACTTATTAAAGCTTGGATTCAATAAAGGTACTACTAACAACAACTTGTATTTTAAGTTGGATCATGATAAAGAGTTGATTATTGAAGTCTTTGTTGATGACATTATTTTTGGAGGTGATGATGATCTATGTATGAAGTTTGCTAATGAAATGAAAAGTGAATTTGAAATGAGTATGATTGGAAAGATGAATTTCTTTTTGGGATTGCAAGTCACTCAGTTAGACAATGGGATTTTCATATCTTAGTCCAAATATGTGAGTGAGTTGTTGAAGAAGTTTGGCATGGAAGACTCAAAGGCTGTTGGTACACCCACGGTAACCGGATGCAAGTTAACAAAAAATGATGACTCTCCTAAGGAAAATCAAACAAGATATAGGTCGATGATTGGAATATTGCTCTACTTAACTTAGACCATACTAGACATCATGGATGCTATGTGTATGGTTGCTAGATATCAAGCTGATCCGAAAGAATCTCATGTGACTGTTGTAAAGAGAATTTTTAGATACTTAAAAGGAACAGTTGATTTTGGGCTTTGGTATCCTAAAGATGATGATCTTACCTTGAGTGCTTATACTAATGTGGATTTGGCAAGAGATGTAGATGAAAGGAAAAGCACTAGTGGTGGTGCCTTCTTCCTAGGGAAGAAGCTGGTGTCTTGGTTGAGTAAAAAGCAGAATTCCATTTCCCTATCTATTGTTGAGGCAGAGTATATTGCTGCTACAAATAATTGTACTCAAGTGTTGTGGATGAAACAAATGTTGAAAGAAATTAGAGTAGTATATGATGAGCCTATTGTCATATACTATGACAACTCAAGTGCAATAAACATATTGAAGAATTTGGTGCTACACTCTAAGACCAAGCATATATCAATCAAGTTCCACTTCCTAAGGGAGAAAGTGAGTGAGAAAGAAGTTAGACTCGAGTATGTGCCCACCAAAGAACAAATTGCAGACATTTTCATGAAGCCATTGCCAAAGGATACTTTTGAGTATCTCAGAGGGAAGTTAGGGGTGATTACTCCTAATCAAAACTAAGGATGCATTGGTTTGCATCAATCTATGCACTTCATGATCATATTTTGATCTTGATTAATGTTGATGGCTGCTACTCAGGGGGAGTAGTCAGATGTTTAGGTGTTCAGATATGTGGTTTAGAGCTTGTATAAAATATATCTTTTCCATTGATGTCAAAGGGGGAGAAGAGTAATGTGAAAAATCTTTGTGGGAGAAGAGTTGAGGAGAGAAGAGTTAGAACCTAAGGAGGAGTAAGTGTAGTTGTGTTCATGGTATTTTTCACATCATGTGTTTCCATCAATTCCAAAGGGGAGATTTTTGGATGTTGTGGTGTGTTTCTAATATGTGGTTGTCATTGATGTCAACAATATTAGCATTGTTGCATTAGAAGTTGTATATGTCAAGGATATTGAGAAAATTGTAATAAGAAGTGCTACAGGTTGTCAGTGGTGAAGTGAAGTTTAATCTACGGTGTGATCAATACATTTTTGATATGAGGTTGTGGTTTAAAGGGTTTCTTGCTGAGTATATCTAGTTTATCCACGTCAAGTTTCATAGATTTGCATGAAGATTTGTATTCTGATAGTTTTTTTGTTACTTTAGTTTGTATTCTTGAATGAATATCATGTGATTTTTGTAAGTTCAGTTGCTGCAGATGCTTCTTTAGTGCTTTATGGTGTTTGTGGATGTTTCTAGTTTATGCTTTATTTTTGTTGCACATCCGCATTGATCGTTGTGCTCGTGATTTGAGATTTTCTCTTGCGTGTTCATGTTTTTCATGTTCATGGCCGACTAGGTGTTGAAGCATGTTGTGGATCTTCAAGGAGAAATTAATTGAAGTGTTTTCATGTTGGAGTTGTTGATTTGGCTCTTCACTATGTTGTGGTTGACCTTGGTTGATTCACATTAAAAATTATCTATTATTTTGGGCCAACAGTTTATATTCATTTTATTATTTATTTGTGGCCAACTTGTAGCAATTCAATTTCTTGTTGTGGAGATATAAGAGTGATTGCTTGTTCGAATTGAAGTGTGCAAGGAAGCGTGCTTCTACATGAGATGTGCAAATAATGTCCTAATCATTTGAAGACATAGCAGAGTGTAAAGAAGAGTGAAGACAAGTGAAGAAGAGTATGAAGAAGTGTCCATGTGCTTAATCAAAACTGTAATCAAGCATTAGCAGATACTATTTTCTCAGTTCAAAATCTGGATGGTTGTAATATGAATCTTTCTGTAAGACAATGTGTCTTCCTTTGTAATTGAGCAATGAGCTCTAGGAAGTTTTCCTGAATGCATGTGCATTCCCATTATTCTTCATTATACTTTTAACAAGGTATAATCTTGTGGACTAACCTCCACTGTGGTTTTTCCCCTAATAAGGTTTTCACATACAAATCTTGGTGTTCTTTGTGTTTTTGATGTGTTGATTGTTTGTGGTTTATTGTTCATTCATCAAATCTGAGCTTAAGTTAAGTTAAGTTTGAAAAGTTTAAATATTCGGTGACAACTGATTCACCCCCCCTCTTAGTTGTATGTCCTTGTTTTTCCAACATGTATTCCTTATGGTTGTTATCAATAGGTTCTTTCATGTATGTTGGTTGAGGTATGCCTTGTGATTCACTTTCTAGATGTAACAAAATGAAAATTTCAAGTGGTGGTATAGGGGAGTATGCCATTGCATTGAGGGATAAAAGGTTGCATTATTCTCAAGGTTACACGAGGAATTTTGTATGAACTCATTCATGCTCTCTTCGTCTTGACCAAGGAAATCAAGAAGACTCGTATCAAGAGATGAAGTCTCATAAATTTCATTATCAAAATTAGGGTTATTACCAAACACACAACTTGAAACATCAACCGAGGTCTTCTAGGACATTCAAACTTTACCAAAACACCAAGCCATGATGCCATGAGTTTTTACTATGTGATTTAGACTATTATGCAATAGGTAACTTGATAATAGACAATAGAGTTAGATAAAGACTCCTAAGAAATTTTTTTCATATAAAACTAAGTTGTAAACAAATAGTAGGATAGAGGCACCCAAGGGTGTTTGAGTCCTAGATAGGGGTTCTTAAATTTCAAAATTTGACTGTGTATTATACCACTTAAGGGTTTTGTGTTTATTTACAAATAGTTGTAATAGTGAGTAATTTTCCAAAATTTGTTTACTTTATGCGAATACAAGTATGTAACAATCCATGGACGAGAAATGGCAATTTTGAAGGCAATTTTTTGACCTAAAATACAAAAGTTGACTAATTTTAAGATGTAAATACCTCAAAATGATGATTTTTAAATGTAATTTTGAAACCCAATAATGTACTTTCTCTCACCATTATGAAACATATACAAGATGCCTAAAAAGATGCAATTATGAATTCTAAAACAGAGATTTGTAAGCACCAACAAACTGAGCAAATAGAGACATAGATTTGTAAAAAAAAAATGATTCAACTATACAAGGACAGAGGCACGTAGGGGTGTTTGAGTCCTTGATAGGGGTTTTGAAAATTCAAAAGTTGATTGTTTATTATGTTGTCTAGAGGTTCCACTTTTGTGTGCAAATTGGTCTGTAACTGAGTATTTTTCTAGAATTTGTTCAAATTAAGACAATGTGATGCAAATACAAATGTGTAACAATGAAAATGACAATTATGAATGCAAATTTTAATGTAGATTTGATCTAAGTGACAAAATAATCCTAATGTAACCTATGATGCCATATGATATACAAATATTTGAATTTTTATGTCTTTTTATGATGCAAAAGTGAAAATCCTAAATGAAAGATGCGACATAGTGCAATGTAAACCTTAAATCTAGGATGCAATTTCAGAAGGTATGTAATGTTAACAACTTAGGTTCACAAAAATAAAACATAGAAATAGAGAGTGGACCTAGGTTTAGTGTATAAAACCTAGTCAATTCCACCTTTTTCTAGAGTTTCATTAGGATGCAAATCACCAAGGCAAATAGATTGACTTTCAACCATAAAGGTGAGTCAATTAGGCCTAGATTTGATCCCTTTGAGTCTTGGAAATGGATTGGAAATGATTTTTTATGATTAACCTAATTAGATTATATGACCTAATATGAAAAATACAAGATCTTGGCAAATAATAGACAAACATTAAATTGTAGGCAAATCTAGAAAGTTCAAGAGACTATGTACTGATCCTGAAAAATTGGTTCCAATGTACATAGGACTGGGACACCTAGGGGTGTATGGGTCTCTGATAGGGTTTCCTACTCTGCTTTTGGGGTCCTCTAATAATAGATTTGAGCTTCTGATTTTTTTATTATAAAGTTGTTAGATAATTATGTAGGTGAGTTTTTGTGTCTTGACAATATGTAGGGCATCAAATGCAACAATGCATAATTTATCTTCAAGCTCTCTTTAATCCTCTTTAGACCTAAAATCTGCACATTCAAAGAGAGGGAAAATATTGAGCCATTTAGGGGCTTACCTTATTCAAAACCCGTGTAAGTGTTTCCACTTCCATAATGAAAATATCAATGATAAAATGATAATTGAAAGGAAGGAATGATAAAATCACAAAGTGCTGCAACTCACCACCCTTCAATGGCTTCCTTGAAGGACCAACATCATGCACATCACCTCAAGGTCTTGATCTTTCTTGCTTGATTTTCTTGAATGCTTTGGAGACCTACAAAAGTGTTAGCCTTCACAAAATAATAAACTCACATAAGATTTGACATGATGTTAGGATCTTGAATTGCTGCAATAAAACTCTAAAATATTTCTCTTAACTTGCTTGATAGTGCTCTTGATCAATAATTTTCCAATATAATTTCATTTAATGCTTGTTTTTAATATTCAAATAATGCAATAACTAGGTATTTATAGGCATTTCTCTAATTTCCCAAAAAATATATCTTGATAGCTGACATTTGAAATTTGAAATTTGAATGTTAAAATGGCCACTCTAACATATTAAAAATTGGTCCATGGCAGAATAGGGGGGCCCATATGCCCATGGGCATGCGGGTCTTGGCCCTATTTTCTAGGACATAATGTATCGGGGGAAAAAAATTAATTGATTACATTTATTCAATGCTTACAATTTCTTGAAAGGTGGTACAAATGGGCTATATAATACATAATTTTAGGGACCTAATTAGGCTCAATAATTTAGAGGGAGAAAAACATAGTGTGAAATTGTCAAGGGTGACAATTTACAATGCTACAGTACATTGCTACTTTTAACATTTAGATTCTTCAACTAATCTAAGTTTTATTTCTAATATTTTGTTTGACATTTTACAACAATCTTACAATCTAAAAAATAACAAAAAAATCATAAAATACACAAAATAACAAATAAATAGGTTAAACAACTTCCATAGTTGCACAATACACTTTTTTTTTGGGTTCTAAAATTTGCTATTAAGGTTAAAGAATACACTTGTATTTTTTTTTTCGTTGTGTAACTACGCTTATATGGTACACTGTCGTGTGTAAACACTGAATCACAACACTTACATTTTGTATTTCAATGCCTGCCCTCTGACTCATTGCGCCCACGTCTCAACTCATAATGCTTATTCAATGACCTATTGTGCATGCATTACACATAGTTGCACTTCTATTTTTGGACACATCCCTTAGTATTTTTTCCTTTATTAGAAAATTTTCAACATTTCTCGTATTTACAAGTATAGTTGCATACCAAACTAAGGTTTAATTAAATATATTTTTATCAAGTTTTGTCAACCAATTATTATTTTTCTATTCAAACCTTCAAGTTTTATCTTTTGCAGAAGTGTGCCTATATTTAGACATGTTGTGCTTCTATGCAGATAGGTTGTGCCTGCATTCTATGCTTACATAGAATCTTCCCGTGCCTTCACAAAGACTGTATGTACCTACAAATTGACTTTGAATGCCTTTGTTCTATAAAACTATGCTTACAATTGTTATAGATTTTTAATTTTCTACAGAGTTGCGCTTCTATTCAATTTCGTAATTTGTGGTATTTTGGCTAACTTTTGGACGAACAAGTGGTGCAACTAGTTCAACCTATCCAAGACTTAATCATTGAAACTACTAACTTATGGTTTTGTAAGTTCATTAGTCCAAGATTTTGATTATTCACTAATTTAGGAACTAAATTAGAGTAGTGGGTAAATTAGCCATTGTTTGTTGTGTTTGGAGGGTTGCATAGATATATGGTCTCCCCTTGTGCTTAGAGTAACTTTGAGGATCAAAAATCTTGTATCTCCTCATTTTTATTTAGATTAGAACCTAGGAATAGCTAGTTTTGTGTGTATGCTCCCCCTCGCACCTAGTGTTATCTTAGGGATCAAAAACACCTAGCAATTGTCCTTTCCTTTAGGAGGAATGCATAAGGATTTCATCACCCTATGGGATGAACTCAAGCACATGTTATCAATAGAGTGTATAAAGGGGGGAGAACAAAATTTGTACACCAATCTAGTCACGTCATGTCTAGCAAAGCCTTGATGTCTAGGTGATTCTAGTATAAGAGGTGTAGGTTTGGTCTGAGCTTTCCTATCAAATTTTTTTGACCCACACTTGTGACAGGATAGTGTTCATAGTTGTGCCTTATGTACTATTGTGGTATTTGGAGATTCCCTGCATATCTTGTGAAAACCTAGATTAGGACCATTCAACCATAGCTTAGTGTGGTGTAGGCTATGGTATCATGCCTAAAGTTACTCACCATGTACTCCCTTAAGTAGAGATAAAAATTCTTGGGTTGGATTTTATAGTCTCCCAAGGAGAGACAAAAGGTGAGCCTATTTCCGTATTAGGCCTATGCCACTAGACATCTAGCTATTTGCTTTCATGAGAAAGGTGTTTTTATTCAATCTCATGGAGTATTAACACTTAATTATGTAGCGAACCCACATTAAGTCTATAAACCGAATTGAATAATTTAGGATTGTGATAAAGTTCTTGGCATGTCTTCACTATGTTAAATGAATAATAAACCACTCAACTTTGTAGATGAAAATAGCCTTTTCACCCTAAAAAAGTCAAGTTATTTGGCCAATGTGTTTTCTTGTGTGATCTTATCTCTTACCAAAACCTAGACTATAGACTTGTAGTGTAGGAAAAAGTATTCCTTTTTCACACTTAATTTGGGAATGCATTAATAAATAAATAAGCTTAATGATGCCTTAATTTAGTGTTTTAATGTGTTTTACATATTCACATTAGGTTTAGGGCCTTTTAAATAAAATGGACTTAATTGTGCCTTCTTTTTGGTGTTGTAAGGTGTACCTTTACACTTTTGCACTAACCTAGGGCTTCATTAATTGCTTGATGTTATTTTTCCTTAATTGGCCCCTTTAATTCAAATCCAAGCCTAATTAATTGTAAATTTCAAGGGATAAAACCCAACATTCATAAATGCCATAGCATAAGGTTTAACATTGAGAAATGTGTCTCCTAGGAAAGTGGCCTAGGACCCATTCGCCATAGGGTGAATGGGTCCTCACTTGCACCTAGGACCTAAATTTGAATTATGTTTTTGGTTGGTTTTCAATGATTTCAAAGGTACATTCAGATGTTAGCTTGTGATATTTGAATTTTGGGGATTAATGCTAAGATATGAATAAATATGAGGTTATTTCACTAAGTTCATCCTATAATTTTCAAGAGATCATCCTAGCTTTTCAAGTGTTCAAGTCCTAATATCAAGTTTATGAGATCAAGACCAATTCAAGAGCAATTTCAAGGTAGTCAAAGACAAAATTATTGAAGATTATTGCAACAATCAAGATTCCTATTATCATGTCAAAGATTTATTGCATCATGAATGTTGTTTGAGCTAATGTGGTGATGTACTATTCAAGATCTATGCAAGTATTCAAAGGCATTGTTTGAAGACAAGTTTCATGATCAAGATCTACATCCATTAAGGCCACTTCATGCTAGTTTACAGATCTACATTCTAAAGATCAGAGAAGGTTTGGTGAGTTGTTACATATTATTGTGCATTGATCATTCCTTCATGCTTTTCTATTTCATTGCAAGTTTGAATTAACAAAATGGGGTTTGACCAAGGCAAACCCCCATTCCTTAACAAAACAACATTTTTCTCTCCTTGATGTGTGATTGCAGATTTTAGATTGAGGATCTATTGAAGAGAAAAGTTGAAGAAAGTTGCAAGAAAAGTTGTCATATCATGGAAAATACTCTACATAATTTATTTTTCGATTGTCTGACAATGAAAATCAAGAATTTGGGAGTGCAGACACAACAAAAGAGAACCCATAAAGCATTTTTTAGGAATCCTAGCCATAACCCATTCTCCATAGGGTGAATGAGTCCTTAGTGAGCTTCAAAAGGTGACTTTTGGTGAAAGGTACACATTCTTTTCCCCTTTCTATATTTTCCTTTTGATTACTATTTCTGCTATATTTGATTATTGTTCTTTATTTGGATTTTGTAGCTTGCATTTTGGCGTTTGTTTGATGATCTTGATCTTTCTCTCCAAAGTGTTATTTAGATTTTACCCCCATCATTGCATATATAGGAAATTTTTTGATTCATACCTTGATTTGACTCACATAAGGGTTGACAGTCACTTCATTGTTTGGATCTCATTTCCTTGAATGAAATTAGGGAAATAGGTCTTTGTGGTGAACCCCCTTTCATAACAATCTTCACCCAACCTCATCATCATCATCATTATTTTCCTCGAGTGTTTTATTTTGGTGAACCTAACTTTGATCCTTGCATTTTTTGAATTTGGAGTTCTCTTTCACCTTAGATTTAGATCTTGCATTCATTTGCATCTCTTTGCATTGAATTACATCTCATTTAGGGTGTCTAGTTTGCATTCATCCTTGCATTTCATTTAAGGGTTTTAAGATTGCATATTTTGCATTCTTTAATTCTAAAAAATACAAAAAATAGTCATTTTGCATATCATTCACATAACATTACATAATATTCATTTGAATTTAAAAATTGAAATAAAAATTGCATATCAAATTAGGTGTTCTTGGTTATCATTTTGTCATATTTTGCATTTGCATTCAATCCTCATTTCACAAAAAATTAAAACTGAAACTTCTTGTATCAATTTAGAATCTGGAAACTACTGACATTTACTCATAAATTTGTAAAAATTTATTTCAAAAACCTCACCTAGGACCCATTTACCCTAGGGCGAATGAGTCCTTGATCAGGGTCATAATCTGATTTTTTGGGCATTAAAACATTCATTTCTACATTCTTGTTTGTTATTTTCATATTTCATTTTCTATTTGCAGAATTTTTGTTTCTTCAATTTGATCATATCTAGCTTCATCTGATAAAGTTAGTGTATTGTGTGAAAATCTCATTTACAATACATTATTTTTAGGTATTTGCATAATGTAATAAAAAATTACCTTGTTTAGAATATGAAAATTGCATTTACATATTACATTCAAGGTCATTGCATTGAATTTTACCCTCTTTTCATTTTGGGTCGACATTGAGTTTGTGAAACTTGTATGAGCTTTACAACTTGGTTTCCCATTAGCAATACTGTTGTGAGACATAGTTCGAGACTCATGTCATCCCACGATACAACATTTTTGGTGGATCTTAGGTTTTCTAACTATCTTTATAATAGTGTTGATAATTAACCCCCTATGGATCATAACCTCCATACCTCATTTGCAATGACTTCCTTACCTACAACCAATGTGCATGATGTTGTTTATATCTTGCAAGAAGAAATAAGAAGAATAGATGAAGGCTTAGAACAAATGCAAAATCTTTCAAGTCCTAATGTGGCTACTATGCTAGCTAACCTAAGAAAGATTCTTAAAAGTGAAAATGGAATATAGATTTTATGTGGCCTTGTTGACCTCATTAACAAGACCTTCAAATATCAAGAGAATGATAATGTACATACCTCAGTCAACTTTATTGAAGCTAAATCTCGTATAGTCCAAACTAAAATGCCCCTTGATATTGCTTTCTCACAAAATGACATAATCAAACAAGCACCCGATGGTCCTCTTTACATAGCTGGAAGAATCAATGACAAGCCTACTAATGGAATATTAATTGATCCCGTTTGTGTAGAGAATGTGATCACTAAAGAATTCCTATTTGTGCACGACCTTTATCAAGAGATGTATGAAAGATCAAAAGAATGGATCAAAAAACATAATGGTTTTTCTTATGGGCTTCATAAATCTCCCTCTAAAAGTTGGTTTGAAAAAATTAAATGCCTCATGCACCATCATCCCTTCATTAGACCAATTTCATGTAAAGTTAGGCTACCCATGGCTTTGCTCCATGAATTTCATCTCGTCGATTGTGCATAAATGTTTAAAGTTTTCCTTTGGCAATAAAATCTTTACTGTACAACATAGTGGGTTTAATCTTGTGTCTTCCTATTGGAAATTTTCATTGGATTTCTTTTGTCTTGAGCCTATTGAACCTTTTAGACCTTGTGAATACTTTTTTTCAAATCATATTAAAAGTTTAAGGCAAAGTGTATAGTAGAACTATCCCTTAGAAATATTCCTCAACACATGATTGAGCCACCCATCCTTGAAAAAACCATAATTGAACCAAAAGCCCTTCCAAACATCCAACAAAAACTTATTACAAATCCTCTCACCATTTCCTATAAGAGACTGTGAGACAATCAAAAAAATCTCGTTGTGCCTCCTAAAATCAAACAAGTTACAAAGCTAAAGAGAAAGTGGTTGAACAACCTCCTATGGTTCCTTCTGTTCCTCCCCTAAGGGAAGAAAATAAACCTATGGTTGACAAACCCACTCCTACACAATCACAAATTGACAACATATTGAGAAGAAACTGAAATGCTAGAGAGCATAGGCATAGATGTTGCGCTATTGCTCATATGTTACAAAATAAAGAAGAAAATAACAACATAGAAAATAAAAATCCGAACTTATCTCCCGTAAGGCATGATGTTTCTTCACCCTCACCGCAAAGTAAACATGAACAAACTTCTATGGATATTGTCATTAGACCTCCCATTTTGATTAATTTAGATGATAATATTGACATTGCAAAGATTGATGAACAAGTGCATAATGAGTTGAATTCATTTTTCTCCTCTTCTATGAGATTAAATGAAAATTCTCCTAAAAAGAGTGTTGAACTTGGTGTGTGTCCTAGTTTGTCACTTGATATTGTCACTTTGGTTAGTTTCCGCCTTCCACATATACTAATAAAGACTGGGATGCATACAACTTGCTATAGGTTGACTTGCATGTTCCTTACTAGTCTTTTGCATTGTTATCTTTTTCATGTTTCTTTATGTGATTGCATGTGCATAATGTGATCCCCCATATTGTTCTATTTGATGTATCTCTATCTCCCTTTTTATGCATTCCTCTATTTGTATCTACATTATTCTTTGTCATAAATATTTTATCTTTTCTCTATCTTGTGTTTTCCTTTTGGGGATGAAGCAAGGTGTTGAGACATTTAGGTCTCTTCCATGTTGACCTAAAAGGATTTTTCTTTGTTTCACTCTCTTTGTGTTATTCTTCTAGTTCTATGTTTTGAAAATTCAAAATACTGAGAGGGGGGGTGTATTAGTATTCCATAAAACAATAATAAAATCCATCTAATCATTATCACAATTCTAACTGAATCAACAAGAAGGAACATTAAAATAAATCAATTCAACCATACACATGAACACTAGGATTTTTACGTAGAAAACCCAAAAAGGAAAAAACCACGGTGAGGGTTAACTCACATTATTCTATATCCATATACAAAATATTATAGGGCTCATTGCCAGGACTCACTCTCCTTGAAAAGCCTCACTGCTTGAGTACAAAAGATGGCTAACTGCCAAGATATAAAGATAGTGGCTCACTGCCAAAAGATTGAACTGATAGAATACACCTTCAATGTGCAGGGTTCAGTTCTAATGAAGCTCATAATATAAAGTATTTCCTCACACAACAGTCGCTCAAAAAATCTAAATTGATCCACAACTGATAAAGCATTTAGGCTCAAACCTTTCTTCCACACACACTTTTACTCACTTCCCCACTTCTTCTCTTCACCTCTCTCACAAAGCATCTTATATATATACAAGTATATATTATTCATCAATTAGGTTAGCCTAATTAGATGAAAAATAAAATCAAAACTCTATTTTTTGGCACTATATTAAATTTTTTATCCATGTAATGCATTGTACCATCGACTAACATCCATAAAACATAACTAGTCTCCATAATGTATTGCATACACTAAGTCGGCTAAGACTAGAACATAGTTCTCCAAACCAACAAATAATCCTCAAAGAAAACACCTTTTAGATCTAAGAACACATTAATTTCCCATCATACCACCAACATAGAGACTACCAACAAAACTGTAGCATAAGAATGTTCACCTTAACAAAATGTAGAGTCTCCCACATAGTATGCCAAGCAAGGAACAATAGTAGAATACAGAGTTGAACTCTATCAGAGATAACTTTTAGCTCACAACCAAAAATATCTCAAGATCCAACATATAGCTATCTGAATGAGTCATGATAACATGATTAAGAAATTAGTGTCATATCAGATCTTGTGGTGAATTCCAAACTCAAATACCAACACATTGATCCATCACAAAAGAGTATTACCAACAAATAATAGCTTCCGGTAAACCAAGTAGAATTCTCATATAGTTATTACCATGTTGACATCAATGACAACATAGGAAAAACCAACACAAACCATCCATAATTCATGCTCATGTTGCAAGGCTTCCATAATCCCAACAATCTTCCCCTTTGGAATTGATGGCACCATGCACAACAAAAACATTTTCCAATATACTGCAATTGAATATTCTGAATACTCCCCCTATCAAAACTATTCTTCACAATTTTTTTTCCCCTCTATTAACCTCTATCTCTCTATTTCTCCATCTCTCCATCTCTCCATCTCTCCATCTCTCCATCTCTCCATCTCTCCATTTCTCCATCTCTCCCCCTTTGACATTAATGACAAAGGATGGCATCCGGTATATATGTATATATGCATCAAAGTGTAACCAAAAAGATATGAACAAAAAATGAATTAACTTGAAGAAGAAGCTCTAAGAATCTCTAGGATGACCTTCCATTATGCTTTTCCTTCTTCCCATGAACCTTTTGAAATTATAATTCTTATGTAATAGCTCAAGCTTAGTTAAAGACTCTATACCATTTTCTAGAGTATTGGGACTAAGATTAATCTATGATAATTCACCAATACATCTAAGAGCACTAAAAATAGAAGTGTGCCTAAGTTTAATCATGTCTCTAAGTGCCACAAACTTCTTGATAACTTCTGACCTTTGATCTTGTAGAGAAAAAAAATTGTCTCGAAGCTGCACAATGTAGGACCACCTCTGATTATCTCTATCTTCTGCTAACTTGTATGTATCTGCCCGAGTTCTCATCTGGGACTCACTCATCCTTATCTCATTTCTTATGTCCAGTGTACTAATAGACCAATCTAGAAAAAAAGAAAGTAGTCCCTGTTCCTCGTATTCACAAACTTGTGCACTCTTCAACTCTTTCATCACTCGACTGTGTGCATTTGCACATTTTTCCTTGATATCTTCCAAATTTCCTTCATTAGACTTGATTCCAGTAGGCACTTCAAGTCCAAAGATGTAGACCTTCAAAGAATCAATCATGCCTCTAAGATTCTTCACAATAGAAAATAGATGAATCAAAATTAGCACCGAGAATAATCTTCTGCAATTCTTCTAAAGCTCTTTGAATATTTTCATGCTCATATTGGAAAAAGTGACTCTAACAGGAAAGATCGCTAAATGGGTAATGATATTGAGTGAGTTTGATATAGAGTACATAGACCAAAAATCTATCAAAGGACAAATCATAGTAGATCAACTAGCATACGCACCAATAGACCATCACCAACCTCTTAACAATAGAATTTCCAGATAAAAGCAAACTGCTAATAGAATAGACAAGCTATTGGACCTTGTACTTTGATGGGTCCCATACTCAACATGACTTAGGAGAAGGTATCCTATTTCTCACACCATAGGGAGATAGTATACCTAAAGCTTACAAAATTACTTTCCCATGTACAAATAACATCTCGAAATATGAAGCACTAATCACTGGACTCAAAATGACCATAGAATGGAGGATAAAAGAACTACAAGTTTATGGAGACTCTCAACTTGTAATCAAGCAACTAAATAATGAGTATCAAACAAAGGATGATAATTTGATGCCATATAAAAGAATGGTGGATAATTTCAAAAAATATTTTGTCATCGTCACCTTTGAACAAGTTCCCCAGATCAACAATAGAGTAGCTGACACTATGTCAATAATAGGTTCACTCCTCAACATTCCAAAAAAATGTTCCAAAGTATGAATTCCTTATGGAGCAACTTCTCATATTGACATTTGATATCCCAGAATCAGAACTGGTTTGTGATGTTGTTGGTCCTAACTCACCATGGTACCAAGATACATTTGACTATATCTAGAATGGTATCATACCTCCTAACTTTAGGACAAGCCAAAAGAAAACCTTTATCCATAGAACATATTGATTCACCATCTTAGGGGATACCCTATATAGATGAAGTTTAGACAAAACATTACTTCAATGTCTCAATGTGGAAGAGTCACAAACTGCTTTACAGGAAGTGCACGAAGGTATTTGTGGGTCTCACACAAGTGGACCTAATCTAGTACAAAAATTACTGAGAATAGGGTACTATTGGCCCTTAATAGAACAAGGATGCATTCAGTACTCAAGAAAATTAAATCAGTGTCAACAACACAGTGACCTTGTTCATGCACCAGCACAAGAATTGAGACCTATAACAACACCATGGCCTTTCTCATAGTGGGGATTAGACTTGGTAGGTAAGATATCCCCCGCTTCCTTCAATGGGCATAAGTTCATTATCACCACAATTGAATACAACACAAAGTGGATAGAAGCAATTCCATTAACTTACATCATAGGGAAACAAATATCCAAGTTCATCTTGAATTATCTGATTTGTTGATATGGAATTCCCAAAACTATCATAACGAACAATGGAACCCCATTCAAGAACCAAGATGTTAAAGAGCTTTGTTCAAAGTTTTCCATCTGACACAAATTCTCCACGCCCTACTACCCCTAAGGAAATAGTTAGGCTGAAGTGTCCAATAAAACCATTCTAAAAATACTGAAAAAGAATAGTAATGACGTGGGCCGTGATTGGAATTTGCAACTAAACCCAACCCTATGGGATTACCAAACTAACATTCGTACACCTATAGGTGCCACACATTTTTCCTTTTTCTATAGATCTAAATTTGTCTTACCTATTAAAGTCAAAATCCCCTCACTGCGAGTATCCCTAAAAGGCATGGTCAACAATGAGGAATATTAGGTGTCAAGATTGAATGAGTTGGAACTCTTAGATGAAAGGTGTTTGAGTGCATTAAACCATCTTCAGGTTTATTAGAATTGGATCAAACAAAGCTACAACAAAAAGATAAAAAATTGAAACTTTCAAGTTGGTGACCTAATACTAAAAGAGAATCAAAAGATCCAACTAAATTAGGATGGGAAGGGGAAGTTTGAACCAAATTGGTTAGGTCCTTTCATTGTCACAACAAGCTATGGTTCTAGAGCTTATCAATTGGCTACTCTCGAAGGAGAACCTTTAATCGAACTATTGAATGGTAACCATCTTAAAAGGTTCTATACTTGAATACATTAGAGTATCCCAACGAAAAAGGGATAAAAAAGAAAAAAATCAAAAAGTAGGAAAAACAGTGAATAGAAATAAAAATTTCTTTAAGTGAAAACCACTTTGTGGTGCTTCTAGGATAGGTACCATAGTGAAAACCTAGAAAATAGGCATTATGTTTGAATAATACATGCATTTTTATCTATTGGCACTATCTAAAGCATCCACTCATCCATTCAATAATAAAATGTGCAAACCAACCATGGCTTGATGACTGATAAAGTGTTGAACCTTGTCACACCATCAAGATGTATCTCCTCTGATGAGGGTAATCTTGTCTCAAACTGGGGGCAACTTCCCAAAACTAGTAGTGGATTAGATCCTTGTAAAACCCATCATGGTCAAAAAACCATCAAAATAAAAAAATCCAAAAAAGCAAAAAAATCCAAAACAAAGTAAAAAACAAAAAAAGTCCAAAACAAAGTCAAAAACATCAAAATCCCAAAAACCATGTTATGCTTTTGAGTTAACACTAGTTGAATTATGTGGTCTCTACGTGTATAATGTAGGTAAGGATTATCTTTGATCCACCCTTGAGGCCTTAGGTCAATCCCCTAAGGTGTCCATTTTGGTCTTTTAACTTAGTCAAAATATTCAAAATTCAAAAACAATTAAAAAAAAAGAAGTCAAAAATATGTCTGTATCAAACAAGCGAACTATGAGCCTCTGCATGGATAACATAGGCAATACCATCATAACTAATGAGCTCCTGAGGCCCTAGGTTATTCCCCTAAAATAAAAATAAAACCTTAAAAAATCTTATCAAAATCCAAAAACATTCATAAAAGTTAGAAAACTCCAAAAATAATGTCAATCAATACAGTTGAACTATGATGTCTCTACATTCATCACGTAGGAAAGGCTAATCTTTGATAAGCCCCTGAGGCACTAAGTCAGTCCCTTTAGGTCTCCCTATTTACTTCTAAATTTCTCGAAAATAACAAAAACAACATTTGATAAACTCAAAAAAATCGAAAGGTCCTACCTCCATTGTTACTTCAACCCAATAAACTCATCATCCATAATAAACAATTGTCACACTCACCCTTTACCAATGCAAACAACAAACAAAACAAACATCAAAATAAAAAATTCCAAAGTGAAGATCGAAATGACTGGATAAATATCAAGTGAAAACAATGCCTAAGTATAGACTATCATACCTATTTAAAAATCATATCAACAATCCTAAACATGAGTCTTAACGGATACAAAATTCCTACAATAGACATAATAAAAAAATTTCATCATGAAACATCAAAACAACTATGGCAAGTGATGCTACAACATTTTTTATATTTTTATAGTTTTATCTTTTTGATTTATCATGATACCATATTCCTAGGATCTCTCGAGGATGTCCATAAGGACTTAGAGAAGGAACGGTGGCATTAAATGTCGATTTATGTTTGTGCTGTTTGTGAGATGTTTTTGTGATACTACCATAGCGAATACTTGCTTTGTTTTGTGTATGAAAGTTGTTTTGAGATAATTTGTGTAGCAGTTACATGCTAGGTATTTCATACCTCTCTATGTAATTGGTTTGAAATGTTTTAACACAACTCAACCATATACTCTAACAAGGTTTTTGTATGTCTAGTATGAGAAAAAATATTTTGTGTGTCGAGTCAAAGTCCATGCAATGGATACAAAAGCCACCTTGGTTATTAATACCTTGATGCATCATATTTGTTTGCTATATCAAAAAAAATTGTTAAAAGATATGAAGCCTCTATGAAAGCAAAAGAAAAACTCATCTGTAACTAACAACATCAAATTTCTATCCATCTCTAAATCATCCAACACTTCTTTTAACTGACAACTCCATCTTGCATCAAAATATCATTAGTACCACATCCATCCTGCATCCACAATTTCATCAGTACATATCATGACCATAGTAAAGCAATAAAACATCATGCATCATGTTTAATCATCCATCACATACATAGGATATCATCATCCATCATATACAACATCCATCATATATGCATCACATTCATCACATACAAATATAAATCATCCATCAATCCACATAATATGCATACATTAGAAAAGTACAAAACATAACCATACATCATCATCCATAATCATCACATAACACATAATAAAGCCAAATCAACACATGGTTATCTCATATATCATCAAACTGAGAATGCCATATACATCATCAAGGAACATGTGTGATATCGTATACAAAAATTATATATATATATATACGAGGTCTCAACGAGGTCAATGAATGTATATACAAAAAATCATGTCTATAAGATAAATCTCTGATACAATGAACAAGTTAATCAACCCTACTAGCCATCTTGAGGGGGAGATTGCTATTGTTGTTGACTTTGATGAGGAGAAGGCTATGGCATGACTAACGGTTGATTAGGCTGTTTGATTGATTGATCACCGTACTCGGTTGCACTGGTAGTTGTACTAGGCTCACCAAAGTGAGGATGTCTTTGTCCTTTGGGAATGAATGCCTCATACAATGTCTAATAATATGTACTCTATTAAGTAAACAATCTCGCTCCACTCTAAGTGTATCATGCTCTTCTCTAAGTATGTCCCTCTCAACAATCACAACCTATACCTATTCCTCGACATCATATCATTGTGCAACATTTGCATCTCTAGTATTTGTATTTGTGCTAATTGAACTGTTAAATCCCCCTGTGGAGAACCTTGCAGTGCATGTGGATCCTATGGTGCCTGTAGTACATGCTACTGCAGATTAGGCTATTGGTTATCCTACCCATCATCCTCCTATAGATCCTGGACTTTTTCCAACTACTCATGTGCTATCCAGAGTCTCTGCGATCTCCTCTCTGCCCTATAATGCCAACACTATGGTCTAACAATGGCACAACACTTGCAAGAATAGTGAATATAAAAGGTCGTTGATGGGCCCACCACTAATCATAATCATGGGTAGTCCCTGCATCTGTGGGATCAACTAGCTAGCCCCATCCAAATAGGGCAAGTTCCCTAAACTCTACTACTATTGCACATCTGAATCAGCCCTATCTCCCCATACTCTCTCCTCTCAAGTAGTACGACCAAAATGAGCATGATAATCATCAACAAACTATCTCCGCCTCTCTTCGAACTATCAGAGAACTCTCTTAGGTAGATATCTCTCCAAAATCTAGTCAACTTGACCAATCAACCAACATGTCTATTGGTAGTAGGTCAACTGCTTGTGATCATTCTCCCATGCCTCATAGGATAGCCAAGGTCTCTAAATGAATGTAACTATATCATCAAAGCCATCTCTCTAGTGCAACAGGGAATTGAGCAGGGTATAATGAATCAAAATTCCATATCTATAAGAATAAGGATAATGAGGATCCCGATCCTCAACACCATCTGGAAGTGTCACTGCAATGTGCTCCCATGCCCATACATGAAGTAAAGTCATGCCTGTAGAAATAGAGCTGCAACCATGGTATATAGCCTCATGCATGTCTCTATATAGATGAGCCAAAATGCATAGACCCCAAGCATACCTCATCCTATGCTCCATCATCTGATCGATACATATACCCTAGTCAGAAGGAAATCCTCTCACTTCATGATCCGACATCAGTGGACCTATAATCAAACCATTGAGAAACATTGCCATTAGGTCCACATCATAGACATAGGGAGGCAGATCAATCTCTGAATCAATCACCGGTAAGTTCTCTACCTTGACTAGTCTCTCCATCACTAATGTGCCATGTTGAACATCATATACTACTCTCTCACTATGGATAGGGATCCATAGAATCCTCCAGATGTCCTCAATCGTGATGGTCAACTCTCTTATCGACAAGTGAAAAGATGAAGACTCTGAGTGCCACCTCTCTATCAAGGTGGTCATCATAGCCCTATGAACCCAAATATCAGAAATCCATGCAATATATCACAGTTTGAATGAATCTAGGAAGTATCTCTCTAGCTCATGAAAATCAGTAATGAAATCAAATAACAATTTAGGTTGTCACTCTCAAGAAAACAACGGTTTAAGAATTGTCTACAAACATTCAACCCACAATGTTAAAACTTGCTCAAAATTAGAAGATAGACTGAAACTGACAATAAGACTGGCTTAAAATTTTAGTTTTAGCAATAACTATTCATTTTATGGAGATAACAGTTTTCCTGTGCAATAGCAGCCTCTATTATGGCGATAACAAAGAATTTTTTCAATAGCAGTTTCTTTAAAAATCGACTGCGACTGGTTTTGGACGACAACACATTGCTATCGATAGCAATGAATTTTTCCAATTGCAGCTAGGAAATAACACAAACTTTTAG
Source organism: Sequoia sempervirens (assembly GCA_007258455.2). NCBI lineage: Eukaryota > Viridiplantae > Streptophyta > Pinopsida > Cupressales > Cupressaceae > Sequoia > Sequoia sempervirens. Next base: position 1,014,328,287 of record VDFB02271358.1, on the reverse strand, counting down.
CAATAGTGTATAATTTTTGTGCTTGTGTGGAATTTTTGTGATGGCGATAGTGTCAAAATCATGGCAATAGCATTCAAAAATGAAACTTTCTGCTATTGCTAACTAAAATTTTAAACACTAAATGCACAAAAATGAGATGTCGAAAGCACAAAAGGAAAGTATACATACCACGACGCCTGTGCCAGCTAGCCACATGTACTCGTGAAATGCATTTGCATGATGTGGAGCACCCTAAATCCTCACCATAACAACTTGATAATTGTGAAATAAGGATCTCCAAAGACAAGAATTTACAAAAGCTAAGAGTGAAAATGAGGGGTAAATCCACCCTAATTACCTATTTTAACCCCCCAAACCCTAATTTTTTACCTAGTAAACCCTCCTAGGTTGAAATTATGAGCTCCCAAGAACATCTAAACTATCAACAAGGGTCATATAAGCTTAATTTTTCATCCTCTACACATATGAATTGAAATTAAACCTTGTCGTGAGCCTGACCTAAAAAATGTTTTTTTTGGCCAACCTCTTGAGGGGGTAGCCCAACGTCCTACCATCTTTCCGTTGATTGCTAGGGCACAATGGGGCATATAATTTTTTTTCAAATCTTGATCTTAATAGACCATCTTTCCGTTGACCACCAAGGCATAGTGGGTCATATAATTTTTTTTCAAATCTTGATCTTAACATCGAATTCTTTGAAACAAAGCAACCGGTACTTTGTCTCAAAGAGGGAAAAAATGTAGACATGTAAAAATGACTTAACACTTATTGCACATCCTGAATGACATTTTCTCATCATCGACATCATTATCGTGTAATATCACTGCATTTCACATCATTTATAGCAAAAAACCTAATTTCCTCTATTAATTGAATAATCTTTAAATTATTTAATTAATTCACTATTTTATCATTTATCTAATCTCTATTCCTCCTGATTAATTAAATAACATCAATTATTTAATTATGTCACTAATTTACCCTATTCCTTTAAATCAATTCAATTATTAATACTTAATAGTTTAATTAAATCACTTCCCCCTTTCTAAATCGAATAATTAAATTAATTATTCAAACATCATCAAAAAACAAAACTTTATTTGTAAAAGCCAAACATGACTTGCATGATCAACTCAAAAAGCTTAATTAATTACCCTCAACCCCTTTTATGATTGAGAAAATTATGGTCAATAATTGCTCAATCTGATTAGCTAACTGATCCATCTATTTCCTAACTAATTCATCTATTCTTCAATCCCACTAACCTTTCAATAAATTTCCTCAATTCCACTAAATACTCAACTTGATTTCATCAATCACACCGATTGTGCAATCAAAATACACTGATTCTTGCCATCTAATTCCTCTCAACAGTTTTGAATTGTTGATCAGGATTTTCTACTACGCAATCCTAATCATTCATCTCAAAACACACAATCTATATTACAATCCTCTTCATCCTAAAAAACGATCGAAGAATTGACATCTTTTGCGCAACATAGTAATGCTGAATTGATAATTGATCTCTTAAGAGATTTTATGCACATCTTTAATCACCATTCACACATATTGAAGCTTTTGCAAATGCATAATGGAGGCTTCACATTGATACAACACAATTCAACATCGCTGTAGATACACTTTGACATGAGATGGGTAGCATTATTAGTTAATTGAATTTGTTATATGCTTCTTGGTTACATTATTCGATTTCATTGAATACAGTAATTTATATTGTTCATTTCATGAGTAATGGGTATAGAATCTGTCTTGTGTTTGAATTAAATCTTGTTTAATTAATTTATGTTTGATTTCCTTATCATCCAATTTCCCCCTTACACACTAAGATATGTATAAATATGAGGTTATTTCATGAAGTTCATCCTAGAAGTTTCAAGAGAGCATCCTATATTTTCAAGTGTTCAATTCCTAATAGCAATTTTATGAGATCAAGAGCAATTCAAGAACATTTTCAAGGAATTCAAAGGCATAATTATTAAAGATTATTGCAGCAATCAATATTCCTATCACCATGTCAAATATTTCTTGCATCATGCATGTTGTTTGAGCTAATATGGTGATGTAGTATTCAAGATCTTGCAAGTATTCAAAGGAATTGTTTCAAGACAAGTTTCATGATCAAGATCTACATCCATTGAGGCCACTTCATGCTAGTTTATAGGTCTACATTCCAAGGATTAAATGAGGTTTGATGAGTTGTTACATATTGTTGTTCATTCATCATTCCTTCATGCTTTTCTATTTCATTACAAGGTTAATTACCAAAATGGGGTTTGACCAAGGAAAACCCCCATTCCCTAATAAAACAACTATTTTCTCTCTTTGATGTGTGATTTTATATTTTAGGTTGAAGATCTATTATAGAGAAAAATTGAAGAAAGTTTCAAAGTTTTTAAAGTTGCAAGAAAAGTTGTCATATCACAAAAGCTCCACTATAAAATTTAGTTATGATTGTCCGATAGTGAAAATCAGGAATTCGGGAGTGCATACACAATAAAAGAGAACCCATAAAGCATTTTTGAAGAATCCTATCCAAGACCCATTCACATAGGGAAAACGAGTCCTCAATGAGCTTCAAAAGGTGACTTTTGGTTAAAGGTACACATCCTTTTCCCCTTTCTAGATTTTCCTTTTGATTACTATTTCTGCCATATTTGATTATTATTCTTTATTTATATTTTGTAGCTTGCATTTTGGAGTTTGCTTGATGATCTTGATCTTTCTCTCCAAAGTGTTATTTATCTTTTACCCCCGTCCTTGCATAGATAGGAAATTTTTTGATTTATACCTTGATTTGACTCACCTAAGAGTTGATAGTCACTTCATTGTTTGGATTTTGGAGTTTGCTTGATGATCTTGGTCTTTCTCTCCAAAGTGTTATTTATCTTTTATCCCCGTCCTTGCATAAATAGGAAATTTTCTGATTTATACCTTGATTTGACTTACCTAAGAGTTGATAGTCACTTCATTGTTTGGATCTCATTTCCTTGAATGAAATTAGGGAAATAAGTCTTTTTGGTGAACCCCCTTTCATAAAAATCTTCACCCAACCTCATCATCATCATTATTTCCCCTTGTTATTTTAGACCTATGTTGTCACACCTATCTACCCTATGTTTTGACTATTTGTGTTTGCACTTTGAAAAGTTGTGCCTTAGTTTGACTATCTATGTCTGTGGTCTACAAAATTGCTCCTATGCACTTACCACATTGTCCCTATAAAATTGAACTTTCGTTCTATCAAACTGCACCTGCCTATCAAGCTACACTTGAGATTGTGAAACTGCACCTGCATCTAGCCTATAAAATAGAGATTGTTTGACAGTGACCAATAGGTATCCTTGACCAAAACTTCATATTTTGCAACTCAGTCTAACTATAGGCTTACCATCTCCATTATCGACATTCATCATATTTCCATCCTTCATAATCATTTGGACTTACCATTAATCTTTATTCCTTACCATTTGTAATGGCATGAATTTGCACCCCTTGCAAATTCCTCATTTATGCTACCTCCTACCTTAGAGAATTAAGTCCAATAATGCAATTCCACACTCTTCATCCATTTTCCATCCACTTGGATGCCTATTTTCATGTCGATGGGGGATATCTTGTCTGCAACACTAGCATGACAAGTAAACATCTATGTGATGCATTGTCATCTTGACAGGATTCTCGCCTTAGGAATTTGTAGAGGCATTGCACTCCTCCATTGGACATGAAGTGTAATGTCTCCTACCCTTTAGATCAACTTTGAACAACTCTTTTTCTTCCATTGTTTCCTTCAAATTGCTATCTCATTCAATTCAACTCATCTTCTTGGCATTCCACTTGATCATTCTCATTGCTACATGCTCACTTTCACCTCTTTCAAGTTCTATCGCCTCCATTGAAGCTACAAGTTGGTATTTTGTTGGTTCACTCTCTTCGTTGTTGCAACAACATTGGTCTTTGAAAGCTTGAAAGCTCGCCTCCTTCTCCCATTTTCCTTGAGCGCACATGGTTGAAGGTGATATCACTCCATCTTCCTTTTCTCTTACATTGTCATCTTAATATTGTAGCATATTGTTGTTTGACATATTGTTTGGTATTTCTATTTTATTATCTTTCTTTATTGCATTTCTCCTATCGGTGCTATATTGGTTGTCAGTGGAGGTGGAAACACCAAAGCGGGGGACTGACTATGGCAATCCTCTAAACACAACCCCAATATTTTCTCGTTCTTGTGTGTAGGTTGTTCGTTAAGTGAAGACCTTGAAGATATCAAATCATGGGTTGGAAGGTGCACTTTCCTCACTCTTCTTTGTCGATTCATGGTTAGATTCGTTAAAGTATTCTTCTTGTTATGCTATCACTTTGTTCCTTTATATTTCTATTATTACAACAAACCATACTTGTTAGGTTGTTAGGTTGTTAGTAAGTTTCTCTTGATTTCTGACTGTACTTCGTGCTTTCTATCCGACAGACACTAACTTCCCCACGGAGATGCTAATGCACTATCCTCCATGTCCCGTGCTCTAGTCCTCGGGCTTGTTAAAGGACACCAACAATCTGGTTGTTCTTCCTTCCAGCCTCTAAATCTTAAACTCTCCTGAAACAATTCCATTAACTTGAGGTAGATTAGGGCAGCCTATTGTTCTAGACCCTCCCGTGACCTGGGGTTCTAAGCAATTGGTCCCCCTCTACATTTTGGTGAGCTCAACCTGAAACTTTGTAGTATCTATTTCTTTATGTTGATGTTCTTTCCCTCGTGTCTACATAAGCTGTGGTCTTGTGTATTGTGACACTATATGAGCTTCACAACTCAATATAGAACTTATAGATACATAGTTAGAAGGAGTGTGACTTAGAAATGGATTTCTCGAGGGTCACTACAACTCTTGCTTCCTAGGAGATGGTATCAGTGACAAAGATGAGTTTCTTCAATGAAACCACTCGTGTCCCTACTCCTCATGTTTCTCCTACAACTCCACCTCTGAATGAGGATGAAGCTATCACTATTTCCGTAAAACACCTCATGGCTTTAGATAGGAGGCTTTTAGATCTTGGGAACCATTTGGGGAAAGATCAAAACACGACTAGGGCTATTAGAGTTGTTAATGAAATTAGATATATGCTAGACAAGGATTGGACAGGCATATAGTTCCTTCATGGCCTTACTGACTTAATGAAGACATATGTCCTTTCATACAACCCTAGGTCAAGTATTACCTGAGGTCATGTGCTAGACACTTATGAAAGATAGATTGGTGTCTCAATGCTTATGACATCAGTATGCATGGTTGAAATAGGCCCTTATGTCAACATTTTTTCTCCCACTCTACCTCCTACTATCAAAGAAAGTAGGATACCCTTAGGATTTGATGTCCTTCCTCCTCGGGGCAATACAAGCTTTGGCAGTGGGATTTCTAGTGGAATGGGGGTTAGTGGTTTAGGTATATCTAACACTCTTGGTGGCTCCAACAGTGGCTCCAATAGTGGACTCAATGGTGGTTTTGGTTGTGGCTGCATTGGTCCTATTTCTTCATCTAACCCTATTTTGAATTCCTTGCTACAAAATATGGGTCAAATGCAGAACCAACTAGCAAGTCTATCCCAAGCCTTTTCCTAGTCAATCTTTCAAGCTTTTCTTTTGACATAGCCCTTTTTCGGTGGAAATTATAAACACTCGCATCCCTCAGGGGATGGAGATTCCTAAATTTGAGAAGTATGGTGGTAAAGGAGACCCACAAACACACATGTCAACCTTCAACACGATGTGTACAAACTTCTTTCACCACGATGCCTTGATGGCCAAATTATTTCCTTGATATCTCAAGGACACATCACTAGAGTGGTACTTTTCCTTACTTGACAACTCCATATTCTCATTTGATCAACTTGTTAATTAGTTTCTCTAGTAGTTCTAGGCTAACATCAGGCCAAATATGGCATTTTTAGACCTTGTCTGATGTAAGCAGGGAGAGCACGAGAAGATTATTGATTTCATTGCTTGATACCAAGCACTCTTTTCACAAATTTCTTACTCATTGTCTGAATTAGATGTGCAAAAGGTGCTCATCGACAACTTGTAGAGACCTTGGCAAGAAAATTTTGCCTTAATGAAGTATCATTCTTTCACGCATCTATGTGCGACATTGCAGGAATATCAATAGACAGTCGTTCAGTTTGGGGGATTTTCCTTGCACTCTCGTCTAGAAGGAAGGTCTATTTTATCAATTTTTGGCAAAGGAAAATATATTGCAAATGTATTCACCTCATCTAGTGACAATGGCCTTAAGCACAATAGATAGTTCACAAAGTTGTCTAAATCTTACTCTTCCATTTTGAAGAAACTATTAAAAGATAAGGTTATAACCTTGGAAGATCCTCAACCTCTTAGAGAACCTTACCCCGACTAGTATGATGGAAATGTGTTATTCCAATACCATCATGTCCATGGGTATGATACCGAACATTGTATGTTCCTACATCACAAGATAGAGGATCACATCTACGATGGTACTATCTATCTTGATGGTAAAAAGCAGAATACAAACAAGTCTATGGCTAAGAAAAATAGTGAATTGCAAATTTATACTAACCTGTTTCTGTCACTCTATAAATTTGATCATTGATTCTTCTAGTGCTTCCCTTGAGGCCTCAAAGTATGTAAATATGGTTTTGTTTACTCACATTCCTCCCCCTCAACCTACGACTAGTTCACTAGATATAACTTTTACATCACATTTTCTCATGGAGAAGAAGCCCTCTCCTCTATATATTCCTGCTCATATCAATGGAAACATTGTGACAGGAGTCCTTATGGATTCCATGAGTTGCGTGAATATTATTACGAAAGAGACTCTTCTACTAAATTCTCTACAAAGGGAAAAGTATGAAAAAAAAAACCACAATACGTACCCATGATGGTCTCTCTCTCACTCCTTATAGTTCTATAGCTCTTTTTGTCCTAGTGGAACCCAGGGCTGTGAATGTTACCTTTGATGCCATTCTAGAATCTAACTTGTTTAGAGTGAAGCTAGGCATCCCATGGCTAGTTTACATGAATGGAGTCACTTCCATTATCCATAAGTGTCTAAAATTCTCTCACAAAGGTGTAGTGCATATCGTACATGACACTAGATATCAATCAATGGTATCGCGTGGGGGTTATTCGCTAGCTCATTTTTTTCTTGCCTTGGTAGATTTGCTCCCTCCAAGAATGGACCTACTTTATTGAAATTATGTTAAGTATAATATTGAGGTCAAGGTGCAATCGATAATGGCTTATCTTGTAGTGTAGCAACATGCTATCTCTTCCTCATAGAAGGGGAAGGGGAAGTCTACTCGCCTTTAGGATCTTTCTTCCTCCTCTTTTGTAGTTCCCCTTGCTTCTGCCTCTCACCTTGTCATGGCACCTTCAGATTTTTCATGCATGCATCTCATGGGGATTTCAATGGTTCCTGCTTGGTAGAAGGCCAAGCATCAAATGTTTGACCTTCTTATCATGGCTATGGTGCCTCAGCCTGTCATATATGGTAAGGGGGACAATCCCCATGGAATCACCTCTGCGTCTCAGGCTTCATAGCCTCCTCCTACTCCTACCCCTAGGGTGGTGAATGGGAAGAGGCCCACCACTGAGGTGCTTGAGTTTGCTTCTCCATCAGTTGTTGTTTTAGTCCTTGCATCTCTTCCTCTTGCTTCTATCTAGGAGTCACTCCCTCCATCATCAATGGTTGTGATGGACACTCCCATGGCAGAACATGAGCCTCCTGCTCCTCCTCAGGCTGCAACTTCTATATCTTGGAGCTAAAGAAACCACCTTGCACGTGATAATAAGTGTCAGACGAAGGCTCTAACTATTGAGTAGGATGATTTGTAGAAAGTAGAAGGGGAGTCAATAGCTCCTATTTTAGTGTATCCTACTGTGCCCTCCTCTTCCGTCCCTTTTTCTTTGGTTCCCATCACCTTGATCTTGCTTCTGGCTCCCCCTGTGAGTGTGGATGACCCTCACCCTAAAAGGGTTCAAGTGTTTGTCACTCCCTCAGTTGAGCCTCATCTCCTGATGTACCTTCTAGACATTTTTCCTTTTCCTAAGCCTGTAGATATGCTAAACACATCAGTGATATTTTTTGTAGTTTTGTCCTCTTCTTCCTCACCTTTTGCTTCTTCTGTGCAGATCTCACATTCCTCAATGAAGCGCAAGTTGAAGGATGACCCTGATTCTAATGGGGGTTGGAAGATGTAACATGCCCAGTGTTCTATTCCAAAGAATTTTCAATGTTTTATCCACAAGTGAAATTATTCATGACGACATCACATAGCAATAAATTTTTTCTCTTTAATACTAAGATATCATGCACATTTGAAATCAACACTATTCCAAACTTCTATTGCATTACATTGCGATATAGCAATAATTCATCTTTCTCATTTTATCTAATGAAATGTTACAATATTTCCAAAGAAATGATTTCATAATCTAGATACAAAATACATTTTCCATATTTCAAAGAAATAGATACAAGATACAACCCTAGCTCATATGAGGTCCTTTGGCACTATAAATACAAATGATCCAGGAAATCCCCTTTCGAATCTTAGCTTTCTGATTGGGAGGAGAAGCATTACTCAAGCACTTTTCCACCATCCACAAACTAACTATGGTCCCTCACACATCTACCACATATGGTAAGATGTCCCTACCCTTTGATAAGGAGTTTGGTTCAAAAACCTCAAAATAATAGCCAACTCAAAGATGGTGTTGTGTCTTGCATAACTAAAACTTTTCCATATGACTCATCTATGTTCTACGTGTATGGAAATCTCAAACTAGTAGGACAGAGTAAGGTACACAATGAATAGATAGTGTAACTAGTGGAAAATTACATCACTTTGGCCAAATTATTCATCACCCCTATTTCGGAATGGACATCACATGCTCATCCACCATTCTAGTTCAATTTTTTAAGACCATTCATATTTTATGCATAGGCAATTCCCTCCATTAGGTAATCTTTAACATCAATAACAACCTATATACACTAAGGTCACTATGAATCATCTAATGGGTAATTACTATGCATAAGATGATCCCTTAATTGGGTAATCCTAACCCCAGGATTATCCTATGAACTTCCCATGGCTCTAACTTATGAATAACTTCATAATCTATATTATAGCTACATAAGCTTCATTTTATCATAAAATAAATACTCATCATAAAATGTCTCCATTTAGGAATATATCACATCAATAAATGTTTCAAAAGTATATCCTCATCAATAAATGACCTTAGTTCAAAGGTATGACCTCAAAAATAAATGGCCTCAATCAAAGAATAATTAGATCAATAAATGACTCATTCAATAATATAATTTCAACAATAAAGGGTTCTTTTTCAAGAGTGTAATCTCATCAATAAAAGTCTATTAAAAAAGTAGAATCAAGCCAATAAAGTGACGTCATGTCAAGAGTATAAAACAACCAACTTGATAGGATAATCCCATCTACGACTCCAATAAATAGTATTCACAATTTCAAGTGATCAACTTAATCACATAGGTCAACCTCATCCTTAGTTCACCCTAATCCTAGGATAAATATAGTAATCAATGATCAATCTAATCATGTAGGTTAATCTCAACCTATGTGCTTCAATCAAGGATCAAATAAACAACCCAATCAAATAGGTTATTCCCAACCTAGGGTTTCAGTTGACATTCAAGTAAAAAAATGATCAAATGATCATTCTAGAATAGACTATCAATATGGTGTACATGATGTCACATCCTATCAATGACAACACATCATTCCCACCACTACTAGTCTTATTTTCCCAAGGTTTTTCCTAGCTTTATAAGCTAACAAATTCGAGTTATTCCCAAGACATCATTATGTTCTATGTTTCATATTTTACTCTTCCTACGTATAGTATATACTCACCACGTAAAGTCAAAATAGAAACAAATCATATAAATCCCATATAGGGTATATAAAAGTATTAACCTAATAGATAGGTTCCATCAAAGCAAGTAATATTGAAGAACATTCAAGCATCACAAAACATCTCCAAGTCAAACAAAGCATAAGGGAGTAAGATAAAACAGGTCTGTAAGTACAAAGCTCCAAATTGATCTAGTTGGTTTCCAATCCTAGCCTCCACAAATTAGTTTGCTACTTGGAAACAAAACACTTCTACACTTCCCAAAATCCCTCACAAATTTTCACAATATATCTCTTGCAATTCACTCTTAAAATCTCTCTCACAAATCTTAGAAAAATAGAGTATCTTCTAGAAAATAATAGTAGAGTGCAAATTATGCATCCCTTTGAGGTAAAGAATGCCTCTATATATACACAAAAATAAGCTTCTAGAGGCTAGAAACAAGGTGGATGGATCGAAACTTCTCAGATTACATGGTTCAACTCAACTTGGTAAACAAAAGATGGTAGTTTACAAACTTAATACTCAACAAAAAAGAATAGCATATCGCTTCATTCAAAGACAACAAGAGTGCATTTCATAGATGCAAGGTAAATGATTAAACAGGTTGACTCTATTCTTGCCAGCATTTACATGATTTATTCTCCCATTTACTTTGGTTTCCATCATTGGATAGAGCTCAAAAAATAGACTTCTAATGCAATGCAATCATTTTAACTTTGGTGCCACATAAACTTCCTAAGAGTTGTTTGGTGTTTGTAGATTTATGATCAAGTCAAAACTGCTAATGCATAAAAATCCATTTGGCATTTAGTTCAGACTAAGTCTTAGCTAATTAAAGACTTCCCTCTATCATTGTGTGTGGCCTATGCTGGCTTCCAACATTTTTAAAACATATCACAGTCTTTTAAATGCATTTCAAATAGCTTTCATAATTTTGACCAAGTCTTATATCCTTCCTATGCGCCCTCTACTATACTTCACTTCATTTGCAAGCTTGGTATCTCATAATAAATGATTATAGCACTGCCCTCTTCTCTTATTTCATATTCCTGTGTGCATTCCAAGTTTTCATTACTAGCATTTAAATACTTATGAAATGCTAATGTATACGACAACCACCATTTGCTATGAAATTCTCCTCTATTTTTGCGCTCACAGTATATCATGTTCTATGAGAATAATGCATTGGTCTTTCCACCCTTGACAACAACCTTAATATAAGATGTTTGCTTTGTAAACAAAACAATACTATGCACCATACCTTTTATTGCTTTGCAATATATTTAATGTATAAGTTGCATCCTAACGGTGCACCATAGTTAATGCATTATTTTGCAAACATAACATATATATATCAATTGGTTTATGTCCATTGGTTTAAACTAATCGATTTTTTACTCAATTCACATTATAATAATCGGTTCACAATATATATATATATATATACATATACATATATATAGACACATATACATATATATATATATACATATATATATATATACATATACATATACATATATATATATACATATACATATATATACATATACATATACATATACATATACATATACATATACATACATATACATACACACACACACATATATATACATACATATACATATATATATATATATGTATATGTATATATATATATGTATATATATATGTGTGTATATGTATATGTATATGTATATGTATATATATATGTATGTATATGTATGTATATATATGTATGCGAATGTATATATATATACATGTATATATATATACATATATACATGTATATGTATATATATATACATATATACATGTATATGTATATATATACATATATACATGTATATGTATATATATACATATATACATGTATATGTATATATAACTCATGTATATGTATATATATATACATATATACATGTATATGTATATATAACTCCTCAAATTTTTATATATACATATACATGTATATATGTATATACATATATATACACATATTTATATATTATATTATATGCAAAAGATAATAAAATATGTATAAATCCATACATATAGATATTAATTGAAATAATCTTATCTATATATAAATATATTAACATAAATATATATTTATCAATATTTGAATAATTATATTTAATCACATATTATCACATACATATTGATAGTCGTTTATACACGAAGTCTATATACTTTGTCAATCAAAATATAAATACAAACACAAATATTCTCATTTCCATTGATTGATATAAATACACAAAGTGTGTATATCTCATCGACTAAACACAAAAGAAAGAATTCACACAAATCAAAGAGGCTCAATCATTTACCCCAAAATAAAGATCAAGACACGTAATTCAACCCACAAACCAATCACATAATCGAAGACAAAACCAAAGCCATTCAAATCATCCCCAACCTATGACCAAGGATTACTTACTCGACTCAAGGTGACCATATTGGAATGTGAGTGTGTGTGATAGCTCAATATTGGCTTATTAAGGGTTTCTAGACCAGAACCTTCTCCTGAGTAATACTTTCCCTCCATTCCGGAGGCATGAACCTATACCTACATCCAACTTGGCACATTTGCAATGGTAGTTAAACATTCACATAAAATCCACTTGCATCATAAACATTAGAATATTCAAATTGCAATACATATCCTTTCATTATACTTTATCAATATAAACATAATTACTCCTTCAAAGCAATACATTTTAATACCTATTTCATTATTCCATTCATTTATCAAACGTATTGAAATCATGATTTACATTCATCACCCTATTTACCCATGAAGGTAAAATTAACTCAGTAACAATAAGATGAGGTGTAACAAAATAAGGGATTACCTTCTTTGGAAGCTGGTTTTTCTTTGGCTTGCATTGTCCTAGTGATAGAGGTTTCCTCAACATCCCTTGAGTTTGTCACTACCCCTGAGTCTTTCGGTGAGGTCGGTAGTGGGTCTTGGGTGGCTCCTTCTTTGCTTGCCTGATTGACACATGGCACTCCCATCAAGTGCATGTTCAACTCAGTGAACGGTGTCCTGACTCTATTGGAAATTTTTGAAAAATTAATGACGTTCACCTCATATGAGTTGATCAAAGAAGACCTTGAGTGGCCCTCTTCCTTATCTCTTGTTGTAGGAGTGTTGGAGGGTGCTCCCCTTGCTATCCCACCCTTGCAAACTCATTTGCCTTCCCCTTACAATGAGCTAGATTGGGAGAATGAAAACCTCTTGGTTGATGAGGATTAGGAGGGCACCTATTCTCTACCTGTAGATTAGATTTGTGTGTGTGTTGTGTTTCCCCCATGCTTGTTTTAAATGTGTTCATGGAGGACCCTTGTTACCCTTTTAGGTGCTTGGATACATGAGTGTTTTGTGTTGTAAACTTCTATTTGTTGTGTCTTGATTTTTAATGATTGGGGATGATGCAAAGTGTTGGGAGCATTTAGGCCTCACTTCCATGTCGACCCATTTTTTTTAATTCTTATTTTTTTTCAATTACCTTCTTCATGATTTGATATAGTAGGGGATTGATGACAATTCATATATATTATTATATTATATCTATCTATCTATACCTATGATTAGTTCTAACCCTAAAATATCAGATCCCCCTCTCTCTCAATTTCTTCATCTTTTCTTATGTTTCCTTTTCATCTCTCTCTTCTTTGCTTGCTTTGTGATGTTGTGGTGCCTATGTGTTGTCCCCTCATGCATGTGGCAAAATTTTTGTGACTACATCCTGTCATGTATCGCAGGTCACAACATCACTTTTTTCTCTCTCCTTAGGATGTCATGTGCCTTTGTGTTCAATACTCACCATCCTATGGGGTATATTATACTACTTCAATTTTCAAAAAGGTGTATTTGGTGGCCAATGAATCCCTCATTGAAAATCCCTTTTTTTTCAAAAAAACTGTATTCTTCGACAAGGACCCCTAGCATATTTTTTTCTTTTGAAATAGATTCATAAAGAAATAATATGAAAAATTTCCTTCAAGAAGGGAGTACTTTTTCAAATGAAAAAGTATGAAAACTTTCCCTTGTGAGGGAGTATTGTTCCTTTCAAATTCCTTGATGAAAGAGATCTTTCAGAAGGATTCCTTGATACTAGAATCATTTGTGAAAAATATAATCTCCTTTCAAATAAAACATCCCTAGAGTGGACCCCTTTCTTTTGAAGGGTTCTTGAGGGACCCATTTGAAATATTCTCCTTCAATTGTTGACTGTCTGTGTGACTGTTTTTCTTCTTGCATGTATTTTTTCTATCTAACATGTTTTGTCTATGGATTAACATGTTGCTTTAGAGGACTGAGCACCTATGAAGCTGCTTTTTTAATCAAGCTTGGGGGATTGAGCACCTATGAAGCCACTTTTTTAATCAAGCTTGGAGGATCAAGCACTTATAAGGGCCTATCATATTTTGTGGATCCTTTCACATCTAGCCTCCCTCAGGACTAAGCACTTGTGGCACCTACTTTATAGGATAAAGCACCTCCAAAGCCTTTTGTTCACTTTCCTTAGGCCTGAGGGCTTGTGGTGCATTTGTTCGATTCTTCTCGGGATTGAGTACCTGTGGATCCATCTCCTATTCCTATGCATTCGAGTGTGTCAAATTTTAGTCTGCTTCCTCAATAGTTTAGGTAAACATTCCTCAAATTTCTCTCTAATTTATTGTGCATTCACTGACACTTATGCTCACTAAAGTGGGGAAAAATATAATGGCATGAATTTGAACCCTTACAAATTCCCCATTTACACTACCTCCTACCTTAGAAAATTAAGTCCAATAATGTAATTCCACACTCTTCATCCATTTTCCATCCACTTGGCAGCCTATTTTCATGTTGGTGGGGGATATTCTATTTGGGATGCAAGCATGACATGTGGACATTTACGTGCCATGTTACTGTCCTGACAAGATTCTCGCCTCTAGAATTTGTAGAGGTGTTACACTCCTCCATTGGATGTGAAGTGTAGCATCTCCTACCCTTCATATCGACTTTGAATGAATCTTTTTCCTCCATTGTTTCCTTCAAATTGATAAATCATTCGTTCAACTCATCTTCTTAGCATTCCACTTGATCAATTCTCATTGCTACACACTCAATTTTAACTCTTTCAAGTTCTATCACCTGCATTGAAGCTACAAGTTGGTATTTTGTTGGTTCACTCTCTTCGTTGTTGTAGCAACATTGGTCTTTGAAAGCTTGTGAGTTCGCTCCTTCTGCCATTTTCCTTGAGCGCATGTGGCTGAAGGTGATATCACTCCATCTTCCTTTTCTCTTACATTGTCATCTTAATATCGTAGCATATTGTTATTTGAAATATTGCTTGGTATTTCTATTTCACTATCTTTCTTTATCGCATTTCTCCTATCGTTACTATATTGGTTGTCCGTGGAGATGGAAACACCAAAGAGAAGGATTGAATGTGGAAGTCCTCTAAACATAGCCCCAACATTTTCTCATTCTTGTTTGTGTAGGTTTTTCGTCAAGTGAAGATCTTGAATATAAAAACTTGTGGGTAGGAAGGTGCACTTTTCTCACCCTTCTTTGTCAATTCGTGGTTAGAATTAGTTAAAGTATTCTTCTTGTTATGCTATCATTTTGTTCCTTTCTATTTCTGTTACTACAAAAAAACCACACCTATTAGGTTGTTAGTAAGTTTCTCTTTATTTCTAACTGTACTTCACACTTTCTATCTATATGGATGCCAGCGCCCCCACTGAGATGCTAGTGCTCTGCGCTATCATTCATGTCCCACATTGTAGTCCTCTGGTAGTGAGCTGCCTAAGTTACAATTCAGACTCTAGAAAATTTCTCATCTAACTTCCTGAAACATTCATGCTTATTAAAGGACAATAGCAACTTGGTTGTTCTTCCTTTTAGCCTCTAAACATTAAAATCTCCTAAAATAATTCCATTAGCTTGAGGTAGATCATGGCAACCTATTATTCTAGACCATCCCATGACTTGGGGTCTTGACTAGTTGGTCCCCCTCCTCTACACCATTTTATCCGTCAAATTTCTTAAACTTGGAATTAACCTTCATTTCCTATGAATTCATATCATCGCTAGTCCCCTTCACCTTAATATCTCATCCCAAACATCCTAATCACCCTCTTATCATCCAAAACCTCCTAGTAATTCTCTTGACATCCTAATCATCATTTTTTCATCCAAAACATCTTAATCATCCTCCTATCATACCCTAATCATCTTTCCATTATCCTAAACATACTAAATCATCATCCTATCATCTTAAACATCCAACCCTAATCATTTGAATATCATCTAATACAAACATCCTTATGAATCAAAAGTTTAGATCTAGATCCTTACATATCCTTCTCTAACTTAGGCGTTTCTTAAAAACTTGCCTATATTAAGTAGCATTTTTTGTTAGTCCATCATTTTGGATTATTTAGCTTAAGGATTTGGCTCCCTTGACTTAAATTTTTTAAAAAACCCCTATCTAATTTTGCTTATGAACTATCCTATCCTAAGTAAGCAAAGATATATCCCAAAATCACCTTATCTCTAAGGATCTAGATTTTAATCTTTGATACAAAGTCGATTTTGTATCCATCCACTTCCTTTACCAAATTTTCCATATCATATTAGGTCATCCTAATCAAAATTCGAAGTCTCCATTATCCTAATCTAAACATTTTTATCACCCCAATCTTAACCCCACCTCTAAACACCTTCATCTATATTCTAAGTCCACTACTCTAATCCAACTTACTAAGTCCATCATAAGTTCATCATCCAATTTTAATCCAATTCCAAGTCACCTCCATCATCCAATACCAATCTAAGGTTCTCAATCCAACTTCTAATTCAAAATTATATCATCATCCAATTTTAATCAAAGTCCAAGTCCCAATCATTAATATTTCAACACCCACACAACTAACAACATCAACCTAGCCCAAGAGTTGCAAAATATGAAGGATATGATACAAGGAATTAAAATGGGTCAACCAAAAAGGACTTAAAGATTTGAAGACATATATCCATATCCTTTTGATCAATCTATATTATCTATACCCTTCCCTAAGAATTATGAAATTCTCAAATTCGACAAGTATAAGGGAAAGGGTGATCCCATTAAACACATAATAGAGTTTCATGTGGCATGTCAAGAAGTGGCCTATAATCCGGTATACCTCATGTGATTATTCCATAGAAGACTTGACGGACAAGCATTGAATGGTTCACACACATTCCCCATTGTTTGATCACATCCTTTTTTAATTTAGCTGAAATATTTGTAACCCATTTTTCATACAACATTGAACAATAGTCACTTTGGCTAAATTGTGCAACGCCAAACACAATCTTGAGGAAAGTTTTGCAACCTTCCTTCAGCGTTGGAGACAATTAGCAAGTTGATTCCCCCTACAAGTTCTTGAGAAACAAATGGTTAACACTTTTGTCTAAAACCTAAACACAGAAGTAGGTCTCCACCTACAATTGCAATGTGTTAATACCTTTGATGAAGTAACTGAAAAATGGTTAACCATTGAAAAATCTTTGGTCACTAAATGGATAGTTAAAATTTATAAGGACCAAAAATACAACAACTATCAATCCAATGGTAAATCCAAATATTGGTCCAAAAATAAGAATGTTGTAAGTGATGGCGTGATTGATAATAAACATGTGAAAAACATCTAAAATACTTCATCTCAAAACTAACACACATCACAACAATAAAATACCTCCAAAACTGTCACAATCCCTCAAGGAAAGCCTAGGAAAAAATAATTAATCCAAGTGCAATTATACCCCCTCGGAGGAACCAATTTAAGTCAAATTCCATAAAATTGCACAAGAAAACTTTAAAGTTCCCTATGACTAAGCCTTTTGATGAAAGTCAACCTAAACCTGCATGGTATAAGGATAACAAATATTGTGAATACCATAGGGTTAGAGGCCATAACACATCTAAGTGCATGAAACTAAAAAATTACATACAAGACCTTATTTATAGGGGAGAAATTAAAGTCAAAATCCAAACACACAACTCCCCTAATTAACAACTAGGAATTTACATACAACCCTTCCCATCACATAATGAAGGAAAGAATTCCACATCCTATAATGTCGTACCATATTCATATACCAACAACATTCATACATTTTCCCATGACTTTATTATTGGTCGCATAAAAGAACATAATATAATCACTATCAAAGCACCCGATTATGCCATCACCACCAACCAAGGATGAGTGACAATACAAGGGGAATCTTATTTATACCTATCCATAATCAATAAGTATAACATCCTAGACCACCTTGGTGAAAATCCAACCCAAATTTCCATCTTGGAATTGCTTTGAATATCCCCCATTCATAAGGAAGTCCTAGATAAAGCTCTCCAAGAATCGCATGTACCAAGAAACATAAACATAAACTAATTCCAAGCTATTGTTGGACATCTTTCCTCCACACATCACTTTAATTTTTTTAAAAAAGATGTACATTCTAAGGTACCACATAATAAACCACTCCATATTGAAGAAATTGTACATAAGCACACCATTAAAAGAGTCCTAATAAATGGTGGATGTAGGCTTAATTTATGTAATGTAAAGTTAATAAAGTAGTTGCACTAATATGAAGATGTCATCAATCCTCAACAGAAGATAACCATTAAAGCTTACGATGATGCTGAAAGAGAGTCTAAAGGTACCATCAAATTACCCATTCAAGTTGGACCGGCCACTATGGAAATAACATTTCAAATACTTGATCTTGATCTCCCTTACAACATCATCCTTGGATGACCTTGGATTCATGTTATGCAAGTATTCCCCTCTACCTACCATCAATGCCTAAAGTTTTCATACAATGGTATGGAAGTAACCATACCCATTGACCCACAACCTATCCAATACTACAAAATTTTGGATGGAAAATATAAGAATTTCCACCATTTCCCAATCAATGACATAGAATCCACCTCGCCTTCTTACATAAATCCATACACATTACAACCTACTTCCACTTCACACCCCATCACTTAGATCAAGATTGAAGTTATTGAAAATGGATGTGGAGAGTATGGAATATATAATTCCTTTTATGTAGGAAAACTTCATCTCTCACCATGATCCTATGGCTAGCCTAAGGTGTTCAAAATGGAACCTAAGGAAAATTTCTAAAGCTTAAATAAATGGGGCTTATTGGATAAAGAGGATCTCAGTTAGAACATCTCATCATGGCTATACAAAGAAGGCCAAGAACTACCACTCCATCCTCTTGAAATTGACAATTATCTTGAAGGAGATGATTTATGTAAGCACATGGGATATAAAGGAAAAGGATTGGGGGCACAAGACTGAGGCATAAGGGAACCAATTTAGTTGTAAGGATACAAAGATAACTAGGGACTTGGATATCAATCCACTGAAATGGTCTTCAAAGAACCTAATGTGCTCACAGTAAAGTTGGTAAGGCCTTAACTAATGATCAAAGCCCTCAAGAGCCTACCAAAGAAACCTTTGAACATATCACCCAACTCATTGACCATGAACATATTTACATCATCAAACCATACCAACCCACCAAAATCTCACTAATCTATCTTGAACTCATTGATTGGAATCAATGGGAACCTCCCATTCTTGATACCTTTCAAAATGACAAAGCAATTGCCAAACTCATGGGAGTTTGAGAAGACATACCTTTGGGAGATAAAAAAGGAAATTCAATTAAAACTAAATAAGGATTCCTATTTGGAGAACAAATGAAGTGCCTTAGTCATGAAAATAAAAGAGGTAAAAATAAAAAAAGAACGATCCCTTAGTGAAAACATCAATGAGGCACTTTTGGATCAAGAAAAGTAAAAATAAAAGATGTATCTTCTAGTGAAAACCTCTCCAAGGCGCTAGAAGATGAGGAACTTGATTCGATTCCACACTATCAAGAGACATCTATAGTCTTGGAAGAAGCAACTACTGACATCAACTTGGGAACCAAAGAAGAACCATAAATTTCCTTCATAATTGCAGCATTAGAAGATGAGATCAATCATAAATTATTAGAATTCCTCAAATGAAGGTCTGTAAATTTTTCTTGGACATATGTAGACATATCAGGCTTTGATCCATCTCTTGTGGTGCATCACCTAGTAGTATATCTTGATGAAAAACTAGTAAAGAAAAATCTTAGAAAGATGCATCCACAAATAGCTCTCTTGGTAAAAGCAAAATTACAAAAATGTATGTGGATGACATTGGGTAAATAAAAAGAAAGAGATGGACACATAGAGGTATTGGAAAATATTTTTTATCGATTGGAAAAGTATTAGCTTCACTTAAACCTAAAGAAATGTGTATTTTGTGCAACATTAGGAAAAATATTGGGATTCATTATCTCTCAAAGAGGAATAGAAGTTGATCCAACCAAAGTCAAAGCAATAATGGATATGCCTCCACCAAGGAATATTAAAAATTTGCATAGCTTGCAAGGGAAACTCCAAGCCTTAAGAATATTCATTATGCAACTCGTGAATAAATGTCAACCATTTTCAAATCTTCTATGCAAGAATGCCACCTTCAAATGGGATAGTAGTTATCAATAGGCATTTCATCAACTCAAGGATTACCTTGCTTCACCTCCTATCCTTGTGCCAACTAATCCAGACAAACCACTTCTATTATACATATTAGCTACCAATGTGGCATTGGGGGCATTATTGGTACAACATGATGACATGGGAAAAGCATGAGCTATCTACTACATATATCAAAATTTGGTAGGATGTGAGTTGAACTACACCCCAATTGAACAAGCATGCCTTGCCATAGTGTTTTGCACTAAGAAATTGCAACACTACATGCTCAATCATAAGACACAACTCATCTCCAAAGTTGATCCATTAAAATATTTACTCTCAAAGGCTACCCTCATAGGTCATATGGAAAAATGGATCATGATTCTCAATGAGTTTGACATTGAATATATAAACAAAATAGCTATAAAAGAACAAGTAGTTGTTGACCAGCTTGAAAAGAAACCTCTACTAGAAAATAATTCATTATTAGCAAAAGTTTTAGACGAAATAATTCTAGCTATAGAAGAAGGAACATGGTGGAACCTCTATTTTGATGGATCATTTACTCAACACGACTTAGGGCCAGGGATTCTATTTGTTACTCCTCAAGGTGACTGCATCATTAAGTCCTACGATATTGTAATCCCTTGCACCAAAAATATAGCAGAATACAAGGAATCAATCATAGGGATTAGACTTACTATTTAATGGAAAATAACTAAGTTATCGATAATGGTGACTCTCAACTAGTTATCAAGTGGGAAAAGTACAAATACCAAACAAAAGATAACAAATTGTTTCCTATAAACACATGGTGGACAAATTCAAATAGTACTTCATACAAATCTAGTTCTATCAAATACCTTGCCTAAAAAATAAAGCAACTAATACAATGGAAATAATTGGTTCCTTAGTAGACATTCCTCAAAATATCCAACAATATGAATTTTTGATTGAACAATTATTTATTCTTGCTTATGATCTCCCTGAACAGAAATGGTATGTGATATAGTTGGTACCAATTCTATGTGGTACCAAGATATATATAATTACCTCCATGATAACACCCTCCCTCCTAACTTATCCACCTCCCAATTCTAATAATTCATCCACACATCTGCTCACTTCACTTTACTTGGTGACACTCTTTACTGTCTCTTCTTTGATGGGACCCTCCTGAGGTGTTTAGACACATATGAGGCTCAAACCACTTTACGTGAAGTACACGAGGGTATTTGTGGGGCCCATTCTAGTGGACCTTCTCTTGTCAAAAAATTGTTGCACACCAAATATTACTGGATAACAATGGAGCAAGATGCAAGCAATATAGTAAATGATTGTTGTCCATGTCAGCAACATGGTGATCTAATTCATGCACCATCTCAATAATTACAACTTATTGTCACTACATGGCCTTTCTCATGATGGGGGTTAGACCTTATTGGTAAAATCCACTCATCCTCATCTAATGGACATAAATTCATCATCATCGCTACCAAGTACTTCACTAAGTGGATCAAAACCATTCCCATGACATATATCACTAGAAAGAAAATCACCAAATTCATCATCCACTACATCATTTGTCGCTTTGGAAAACCATCCTCCATTGTCACATATAATGGAAAACCATTTTAAAATCAAGAAATTTGTGATATGTACCAAAAATTTCATATCCAACACCATTTCTCCACCCCATACTATCCACAAGGAAATGACCAAGATGAGACCACTAATAAAACAATCCTAAAAATACTTAAAAAGATAGCCAATGAAGCTAGTTAGGATTGGCATCTCCAACTCAATTCTACCTTATGTGCCTACCGCACTAGCATTCATACCCCCACAAGGGCGATACCATATTCCCTTGTCTGTATGGCTGAAGTCATTTTTCCAATTGAGGTTGAACTCCCATCACAGAGAATATCATTGTAGCACCTCATTGATGATGTAGAATATCATGTGGCCTGTTTACAACATTTGGAACTCCTAGACAAGAAACACCTTACTACCCTCAATCATTTATGAGCTTACCAAAAAAGGATCTAACAAAGCTACAATAATAAGATCAAGCCTAGAGAGTTTGAGATTGGTGATCTAGTCCTTAAGGAAAATCAACACAATTTACATGACCGTGAAAAGAACATAAAGTTTGAACCTAATTGGTTAGGTCCTTATATTGTCACGACAAAGTATAGATCAGGAGCATGTAAATTGGCTACCATGAAAGGATAACCATTGGAGGATCCCATGAATATCATACATCTTAAAAAATTATTCCCTGAAAAATTCAATTTTTTTTCCAAAAGATCCAAAAAATAAAAAAAGTAAAAAATTAAAAATAAAAAAAATAAAAAAACAGTAAAGAGAAATAATTCGTCCAATGGTGAAAACCACTTCTTATGGAACCTTACACAAGTAACATGGTGAAAACATGGAAAAAATGCACCATGTGTAAATTCATATCCACCATCTACTAGTCTCTTAGTCACCCATACATTCACCATTCATCCACTCACATTACCCACTAATTATGGCTTAGAATACATGTCACCTATCACTTCCTTTTTAATAGGAGAGATTTTTATACCATGAACTTGAACCCCACCTACCTCTTTCCTTTAACAAAGAATATTTTCCTACCATAATCTTAACCCACCATACCCCCACTTGCTTCTTCTAACCGAAAATATTTTTCTACCATGAAATTGCCTCATCCCTTGTGTCCAACACATCCATAAAACTTGCATAAACCATCATATCCCTTCCCCACCCATACATATTTCACTCATCATGCATGATCCTTGTTTGTCACTTGATCACCACTATCACCTTCCCATTATTTCTTCACGATTAATTAGATAGTATGCATGACCTTACCCATTGTACATGATCCCTCATGCATCCCATATTTTTTCTTCATGATTTATTAGACAAAATACATGACATAGCCCACCCATACATGTCTACCACCTTCTACATCACAACTAGTGATACGACCTCCATGTACCATACCCCTCACTTCTTTTTATACTCACATGCTTGAATATATGACTCATTCACCTATAAAACACCATAATAAAGTACCTGAATGTGTACCTGGGATCGGTGTATACCATGCCTAGTTGTTCATAATAAAAAAATCACACTTCCATCATCCATAATAAAGTTCAACCCATAATAAAATATGACACTTCCACACAAATAGAAATAGTTGAATCGTTAAGCAATCTTGATCGATGTCATTATGGACAAATAAATAAAAATAAACAAAGGCATGCCTACATATGGACACAGTTACAAAATCATGGCTAGATGGATAACTGATAGATGCAACCATTTCACTTTCCATCCATATTTAATCTCCTCATCTATGCCCATTAGGATGAATCCTTTGTAGGTTTGGCATCATCACTATCCATCCATCCCACTCTTGGCAAGAGATATGTTCAGCTTGATTTTTTTCTTTATGATTTTATTTTCAAACCCATGGAGTCACCTAGTCTAGGCCACATAGATCTACTCATATCTTGGTGTGTTTTGGACAAAGTGTGAAATGGGGGTATGTTCATTTTTTGTATGGTGTGTTTGTGATTGTTCTAACCCTTCGATGATAATTATTACCTTAGATATGGGTGGATGAAAAAAATAAACTCGGGTATGTGATATCATCCCCCTTATGGTCCACTAAGGATAAGATAGCATTTCATGCCAAGGGACAATATTTTTTTTTTTTTTTGTGAATCCAAAGTCCATACATAGGACACACCAACACCATTGGTCACTTATACCACTAGGGAATAATATCCTTTTCTATATTAAACTTTAGGATTTCTCACCACATTTCTAGCATAATTAAACCCCCCAACCCCATCCACATTCTCCCTTTAACCTATGCTTTCACTCACCACCTAGACTCGATTATATCTCATAAACAAAAACAAAATTCATTTATTCATTCCCTATCTTGCATTACCCATTGTCCATTAGTGCATTTTGTCAACCATTCATTTATCAATTATTATTCATTAAATTATTTTCACATGGTTCATTATCATCCATTTTATTATTCACCATCACATTTTTACATTATTCATTATCCACTATCCATTATTACATATTATCAATTATCCATTATATTCATTAACCATTCTTTGCATAATCATTTAAATCACAAAGTCATTATCCATCATTCATAATCATAATACATCATTCACAATTATAAACCTTCCATACATCATCATCATTAAAATAATACATTATAAATATGCTTTGCATAATTAAAATCATTATCCACCATGATACATTTGCATAAAATCATAACCATTTACATAAATCATCATTTCATACATTCAATTTGTTTTAATCATAAATATATTCATTTCATCATTATTTTATAATAGAAATCAACAATTACATACACTCAGTATCTAGCATCATCATCATGCAAAATAAACATACTCATCTACATAGTCATTAGTCGTGATCATAATCATGTCCATAAATCATTGCATATCCATAAACATTAATAACCATCATCCATACTCATTGTACATCATAAAAAGACAAATTTTGAATGAATAAGACAACTAAGAGGGGGGTGAATCAGTTGTAGAAAATTAAAAAATCAAAACCCTCAATAGTAATTAGATCCACATGCATTCATTAAACCCTTATTCTGTTAAAGTGATTAATCACGAAATGCAAATAACAAAAACTGAAATAACAACACCATACACAAGAGAACACCATATTTATGTGGAAAATCCATGAGGGAAAAACCACGGCGAGGATTAGCTCATAGTATAAGTAATTGGAAATTTGGTACAAGGACTCATTACCAAAATAGGATACACTATCCAAAAAGGTTCACAACTAGGGCTCACTACCACAGAAAGAACACAATAAGATAGAAGAGAAATGTTACATACAGAAAAAATCCTCAATGCAACAAGGAATCCACCACAAATGTTTCAACACTTTCACAACCTTGTTTGAATGATTGTAGACACCTTCAACTCATTACATTCATAAGTCCAACACTTTCAAGTTCACACTGCTCTACTCAAACTCACACTCTACTCTTCAAAAATTCGCATCACTTGCATCACACACAACTTTTCTTTCTATATGTTCTATCTTGACAACCTTCAACATCTTGACTCATACTTATATTGTCTTCAACATTGAAAACTTTCTCCAAGGTTGGCAATACACACTTCACACTTTACAATTTCAAATTAGGTCGGCACTAAACATTTCCACAATGGATAAGAATGAAAGTGGACCAAAGCAACACTTAACTGGGATCCAAATTAAATCTCACACACCATGCTACACCTTCATTAATACTTGAACATATTTGAATGTAGTGTAAACACTAGGTCAACCGTTACCCATGAACACATTAAACATTAAGTACATACTTCCCTAAATCAATCCAAAACTTCTAAACAACAAAATTCAATTGAACACGATCCAAGAATATCCTAAAAATCAACAAATTCCTTTGCAACAAATTTCACCTAAAGATTATACTCATACTATTTATCCAGACAACACTATTAGATACTGTAATACTATGTAGCTAAAAAGACCTCTTGATACGCCTAACCATGAATCCTCTCGAAAAAAAAGAGAGAACAACATCATTAAATCTCCTTTAGAACCACAAGTCTTGAAAAGCAACTGCGAAGAAATGTGGAGCAAATACATTTCTCCTAGACACCTCTATACAACACTACAAAACTAGTTCATGTACTGGTGAACACTTCCTTTGAACAATGATCTAAAAGATTTTTTTTTGGATATAGAAAATTTGAATGACTCTAACCAACATATCAAAACCACAAAAGTAGGCCTTCAACCTATAAGAAATGTGAAGTGAAACTAGAACACCTCTGCAACACACTGTTTCCTTATTTTATCAGTTTTCTCAGTATCCTTGACATCTTCATCATGCAACAATATTTATCAACACATATTTGAGATGAATGACAATAGCAACTTGTTGACATCAATGAAGACACCTTCATACTTTCAACAATTTCCCCCTTTGTCATTGATGGCAACAAATGATGTGAAAAACCAAAGACTACATAACAACTTTGAACACACTTTCTTATAATTTCCTTTCTTTTCTCCCCCTGAATAGATAAATTTTTCAAATGATTCTCTCTCCCCCTTTGACATCAATGGCAAATAAAATTTGTTTTACATTGTTATCCCCCTTTGGAGTACACCCAATCAAATCAACAACTCTACAACAATGACAACATTCTTTACTACAACAATGACACTAAATGACACTACCCACTCTCCCTGAGAGGTAGCCACCAACATCATTCCATAAAAGAGATAAATCCATGGATCCACTGGACTGTTGCATCTCCATATGCATCTAGTTCAAAGAAGGAGGGGCAATAACCCTCAACTTCTCCTGAAGATACTCAAAAGTATCCTTAGGAAGAGCCTTAGTAAATATATTAGCAATCTGATCATTTGTAGGTACATATTCAAGTTTTACCTCATTCTCCACAACCTTCTCTCTTAGAAAGTGATACCTAATTGATATATACTTTTTCCTTAAATGCATCAATGGATTCTTTGAAATGTTAATTGCACCTGTATTATCACAAAATATAGAAATAGGCTCATCATATACTACTCTGATACCCTTCAATGTATGTCTCATCCAAACAACTTGTGTATAGCATGATGCTACTACAATATACTAAACCTTTGCAGTAGATAAAGAAATTGAATCTTGCTTCTTACTTAGCCATGACACCAATCTACATTCAAGAAAGAATGCAACACCACTTGTACTTTTTTTGTCATCAACACAACCAACCCAATCCGCATCTATATAAGCACTTAATATGAAATTAGTGTCCTTAGGATACTATAGGCCATAGTCTAGAGTGCTTCTTAAATATTTGAATATTTTTTTTACTACTGCAATATGTATTTCTTTAGGATCTTCTTGAAATATAGCCACAAGACAAACTACATGCATGATATCCAGTCTAGTAATAGTTAGATATAACAATCCACCAATCATAAATCTATATTTTCTCTGATCAGCCTTAGGTGAATCATCATCTTTGCTCAATTACAACTAGTCACCATAGGAGTGCATACTGGTTTGTAGTCTTCCATTCCAAATTGTGAAATGAAAATGCCTCTATCTGTTTGATTGACTTGTAGTCCAAGTAAGAAATTCATTCCCCAAACAATGACATTTCAAACTCTTTCTGCATCTTTAAATTTTTTTTTTTACACATGGCTTCATTTCCTCCAAAGATAATATCATCCACATACATAACCACTATCAAGATCTTGTCTTCCTCAATTTTGAAGTAAAGATTACTATTTGTGGTTCCTTTACTAAATCCTTGTTGTATCAAATATCTATCCAATCTTGCATACCAAGCTCTGGGAGCTTGCTTCAATCCATATAATACCTTCTTCAATTTAAACACCATATCCAGTTGATTTGACAGCTAAAATCCTTCTGGTTGTTCCATGTAAACCTCTTCTTCTAATTCAACATTCAAGAAAGCAAAATTCACATCCATCTGATAAACTTTAAAGTCCTTGTATGTTGTAAATGCCAAAAATATTTTGATAGCTTCCATCCTAGCCACAAGAGAAAATATCTCCTAAAAGTCTATTCATTCCACTTGTGAGTGACCCTTACACACAAGTCTTGCCTTATTTCTCACAACTTCTCTATTTTCATTCAGCTTGTTTCGAAAAACCCACTTAGTTCCAATTATGTTTTTGTTTTCCAGTCTCGAAACCAATTCCCAAGTTTGATTTTTCTCAATTTGCATAAGTTCTTCTTCCATTACCTTCATCCAATGCTCATCTTTGCATGCCTCACTCACTTTTTTAGGTTCAAATTTAGAAATTAAACATAGATTTACCTCGACTTCAACAAATTTTCTTCTTTTCAATACCCCTTCCCTCTTGTATCCAATGGTCTATTCTTCAAAATGATTCTTTTGCATATACTTAGGGGTTTTAGGGTCTTCATCGGGGCTTCTTCAACTTCATTTTGCACTTCTTTTTCTTCTTCTTCTTCTCCTCTGTAGTCAAGTTCATTTGACACATATCCATCTACTACAATTGAATTATGCAAAATTTCATCAACCTTAATATTTTCACTTTCAATAATCTTTCTCAGCCTTTTGTTGTAACATCTGTAATCTTTTCTTTTAGTAGAATATCCAAGGAAGATACCTTCACCAAACCTTTCATCAAACTTTCCTAAGTTTTCTTCATCTCTCTTGATATGACATTTTCTTTCGAATACTCTAAAGTACTTGTCAGTAGGAATCCTTCCATACAATAACTCATAGAGAGTATTAGTGCTATTAGATTTGGTTTGAAATCTGTTAAGTATGTAAATTGTAGTATGAATTTCTTCTCTCTAGTAGACTTCCAGTAGATTAACTTCTTGCATCATAGTTCTAGCAACTTATTGAATAATTTGGTTTTTCCTCTCAACCAATCCATTCTATTGAGAAGTTCTGGGGGCAGATAAGTGCCTCTTTATTGCATGAAATTCACAAAACATGTTAAAATCATTGGAGGTGAATTCTCCACCTTTGCTAGACCTCAAAAATTTTCTTTTCACATTCATTTTATTCTCAACCATAGCTTTAAATGCATCAGATTTCTCTCTAAGAAAAGTAACCCATGTCATTCTAGAGTAATCATCAATCAAAAGAATAAAATACTTGTCACCTTGAAGACTTCTCACCCTGTTAGGATTAGTTGTCTGGTAGTAGATTGTTCCTTCCCTTTGAAACTACTCTTTACTTGTTTTCCAAACTGACAATTCTTGCAAACAACATTGATAGGCTTTGTGATTCTTGGTAGGTCTCTCACTGCATGTACTGAACTGATTCTCACCAAATTATCAAAATTCATGTGACACATCCTCTAGTGCCATAACCAACTATCATTAATCTAAGATATAAAGCAATGGCCATCAACACCCTTAAGCTGATAGATGTTTCCATCTATCCTCTTACCAACAACAATCACAGTTCCAATCCATTTTCTAATCTCGCATATTTCACCCTTAAACACAATATTATATCCTTTGCTACACATTTTTCCAACACTCAAAATATTATTCCTTAAACTTTTAACATAGTAAAAATCTTCAGTATTATGCTTGCCATCAAAACTAATTGAACCTATTCCACAAATCTTAGCTCTTGAATCATCTCAAAATTTAACTAATCCTCCATCATACTTTTTAAGTTTAACAAACTTACTTTTTGTCTTCGTTCATGTGATTAGAGCAACCACTATCAACAACCTAGTAATCCTTATCCTCTTTAACATGAAAAGAAAAAACCAAAGTACCTTCAATCTTATCCTTCTTCTCTAGAAAACTTTCCGTCACACAACTTTTAGAGTTAGTAGAACTAGATTCATCTTTTATAGCCAAGAACAAGCATTCATTTTCATCAAAATCTCCATAATCAAGTTCATCATCAGAAATACCAACATCTTCTTTGACATAGTAACTTCTTTTAATCATCTTTCCTTTATTCTCCTTACTCTTATTGTTCACAGCTCTGTTTGGACATCCAAAAGCATAATGACCTATATTTCCTTAGGTAAAACATTTGAAAGGTAGTTTACCTTTGTACTTACTACTGTCATTCTTCATCATTCTTACAAAGTTAGCTTCCACATCATCAAGATCTTCTCCATCAGAATCTTCAATATTTTCTAATTTTCCAGCCTTAAAAGTAGTCTCTACTTTTGTACCATTTTTCAAACCAAGCTTTCTAATTTCAAATGAAGTTAGTGTACCAATTAACTGATATCTAGAATAAGTATTAAAATTTACAACTTCCTCAATAGCAAATACCTTTTCACCGTATGAATCAGGAAGATTTCTAAGAACTTTCTTTACCACCCTCAGTTCTTTGACTTGCACACTAAGACCTCTCACAGAACTTACCAGCTCATCAACTCTATGCATGCAGGTTGAAATTATTTCATCTTCAGACATTCACATAGTCATAACTTTAACTAATTCAAAATTTGAAAGACTGCTCATTAGAATAAATCTTTCCTTAGCATTTACCTCATGTGCCTTGATCTCATTATTTATGCTTAGACCATTCTGATGTTCAACATATTGATTCTTTATTTCCTTTTCAATCTCAAATCCATGAGATGCGAGATATCCTTCCATATTTATCTTCCAGAATGCATAGTCTATTCCATCAAATCTAGGGAATCAATTTTCTTCACTACCTTGGATCTACCTCAAGCAGTTAAGCTCTTCTCCAAGGAACCTTGCTCTGATACCAATTGTTGAATGAACAAGACAAATAAGAGGGGGGTGAATCAATTGTAGCAAATTAAAACATCAAATCCCTCAACAATAATCAAATCAACATGCATTCATTAAAACCTTATTATGTTAAAGTGATTAATCATGAAATGAAAATAATAGAAACTAAAATAAAAAAACCATACACAAGAGAAGACCATATTTACGTGGAAAACCCAATGAGGGAAAAACCACGGTGAGGATTAACTCACAATATAAGTAATTGCAAAACTGGTACAAGGGCTCATTGCCATAATAGGACACACTATCCAAAAAGGCTCACAACCATAGAAAGAACAAAAGAAGATAGAAGAGAAATGTTACATAGAGAACAAATTCTCAATTCAACAAGGAATCCACCAAAAATGCTTCAACACTTTTGCAGCCTTGTTTGGATAATTGTGGATTATCTCACTGCATTTAGAAGTCCAACACTTTGAAGTTTGCACTACTCTGCTCAAACTTGCACTCTACTCTTCATAAATTCACATTGATTGCATCACACATAACTTTTATTTCTATCTTTTCTATCTTGATAACCTTCAACATCTCGACTCATACTTATACCATCTTCAACCTTGAAAAATTTCTCCAAGGTTGTCAGTACACACTTCACACTTTGCAATTTTAAATTAGATCGGCACTAAACATTCCCACAATGGATAAGAATGAAAGTGGACCAAAGAAACACTTAAATGAGACCCAAATTAAATCTCACACACCACACTATGCCTTCATTAATACTTGAACATCTTCGAATGTAGTGTAAACACCAAGTTGGTCATTACCCATGAAAACACATTAAACATTAAGTACATGCTTCCTTAAATCAATCCAAAACTTTTGAACAACAAAATTCACTTGAACACAATCCAAGAATATCTTGAAAACCAAAAAATTCCTTCACAACAAATTTCACCTGAAGATTATAATCATATTGTTTATCCAGAAAACATTACTAGATATTGCAATACTCTATAGCTCAAAAGACCTTCTCCCTATATGCCTAACCACAAATCCTCTTAACACAAACAAGAGAACAACATAATTAACTCTCCTTCAGAACCACAAGTCCTGAAAAGAAACTATAGAGAAATTTGGAGCAAATATATTTCTCCCAGGCACCTCTATACAACACTACAAAACCATTTCATGTACATGTGAATTTGACCAATGATCCAAAAGCCCAAATTTTGGATATAGAAACTTTGAACGAACCAACATATCCAAACCAAAAAGCTATATCTTCAACCTAGAAGAAAAGTGAAGCAAAACTAGATGACCTCTACAAAACCATAACACCCTTGCAACACACTATTTCCTTATTTTATCAATTTTCTTAGTATCCTCGACATCTTCATCATGCAACAATATTTATCAAAAAATAGTTGACATCAATGAAGACACCTTCATACTTGCAACAAAACATCATAATCATAAATAACTTGGATAAAACATGTTAGCATCATATATATACATGCATACATATGCTTATCATACAACCATCATAACATAAAAATGCATCTAAACCATACATGAATAAAACCATATAAACATATGTATAAAATAATCATCACATAATGAAGTCCATACACATAATCTAAACTCATCTCATATATATGTCAAAACAAAAATTTCAAGATACAAAAATATACAAAGGTCTCTTGCATGTACAATCCAAAATTCGATACTCATTAGGATGTAAGCCAAAAAATCATCACCCTACTAGTACCTATCCTATGCTAGGCCCCTCTAACTGAGTTGGCCCTTGGGGTGGTGATGGTGGTGGAGGCAGACCATGAGGAGAAGGTGACCCCATGCTCATTAATGGACCTGATTGAGCTAACCTCAACTTGTGTGATTTGTTGATAACTATAAAACTAGGCTCCCTTTGATCAAGAGGTACAACCTTCCCATATAACTCCCTATAATGCTACATCTCACAAGTCATATAAATCAGATATGTTTAACTACAGTTTGCATGCCTTGCCCTACCAAGGCTTGTCAAGCGGTATCTCGCTCCTACCTCAGTCGATCCCATCCACATGTGCCTAGGCTGCTATACCTTGAGCTGCATCTCTCTCCTAATGAAACTGATATCACTCTACTGTAACCCCTTCTACCTGAGCTCCACCATCCCTACTCCAACACCATCCACCAATCTTGTAAGCAGACTACATCTACTTGGGTGATGTCCCTCTCCTCGACCATCTGAAGGTGCTCTTGTCTTGCATGATCCCTCTCCTATATGAGTTGGCCCCTCTCCTCATGAAGTTGACCCCTCTCATATATTAGAAAGCCTAACAACACTTGTATATCCCCCTCATAATATCCATGGTTCACACCACCTATATCCATATCCTCCTCCCCTCCTCTCTCTTCCTACTCTACATCAAGATCTCACCTCTATCACACTTAGCAACCCTGTAAATCTTCACCACCACCATCATCTGCACCATTGCTTCTCTCCTCCTCTTGTATTGGAGCTAACTCATCTTGTGGAACCATTAGTCGAATCATTTTGGGTCCTACCCACCACACATCAAACTTCGGTGTGGTACCTACTTCCACCACTATCGGCTATAGATCTTGAGGTACTAAAAGAGTGTCCTACCAATCTTGTTTGACTATATATGGTTCTATATAGCCACCCCATATCCCCCTCTCCCATACAACTCTAAAAAAACTGCCTCCTACATGGGAATAGTCTACTGATGACCAAATTGTCGCATCACATGCACTTGTAGATACTGCTCGATTATAGAAGTTGTTGAACCAATCAAATAATGTGTCCTTTAAATGTACATGTATAGGTGGTCCTCCTCCCATACCTCATAGTCATGGTATGGGCACCAAATGAAACTATCCATATCATCAAAAACCTTCCTCTAGTAGGCAGGTTACCTAATCACCGATGTAAAAATGTAACATACATAAAGATATAGGGCATCCTTGGCCCTCTCCTCCTATCTACCACTAGAAACAAAATTGTGCAGTGTTCAAAAGCCTAGATGTGTAGAAGCGTGACACCACAACCCAAACTCCTACCATCCTGATAACCAATTAGGTGTATCTCCCTATATAACTCTGCTAGAACATAGGTTCCCCATGCAAACATCATCCCATTTGATAGCATCTTGTATAAAACCCCTGCCCATCTGATAGTGAATCCATAGGATCTTCAATTAGCTAATAATACCCCAGTAATTAGTGCAATAGTAAATAAAGAGATCTCTGGTAGGTAAAAGCACAAATATGTGTCACACTTTATAAAGGAAATGACCAACACTGATCCAACTTTTAAACTTGAATCACTAAAAAGTGGCATATATGTTTTGAATTTTGAAATGATGTAAAATAGTAAATGTAAGTGGCATATATGTTTTGAATTTTGAAATGATGTAAAATAGTAAAATATGTATTTTTTAGTATATTTTATGTTTGTATTTAAAAAAAATTTAAAAAATTATTTTAAACTTAATAAATTTTCACTATGATTTAGTTGCTAAGAAAATGTTGAAAAAATGAAGCTGCATGAGACGTCAAACTTTTTATAGAATTTTTTTTTTTTTCTTTCAAATTTTTTGTGTATTTATAACTTGAAACTTTAGTGCATGGATAATTTTTTTTTCCAATTTTGATAAATTTATTATTTTAAATAAATATTAAAATGTGCGTGAATAAAAAATAGTTGTTTCCATCATACGTCAAATTTTATATCAAATATTTATCTAAAATGGAAAAAAAATATACCATCTTGAAATAGATTCTTTTATCCAGTGCATCATATTTTTTTATATTTTTTCAAAATAAGTTTTAGTATTTTTCCTTGGCATGGTAATCAACCTAATATTTTGTGTTGATAACCTACTTTTAGTAAAAATAAAATATAAAATATAAATAATAATTAAACTATTAAAATAAATATATTTTTGAAAACTACACTTATGGATCTAGAAAATGGTATTTTTATATTTAATAAAAAATGTTATTTACATTAGGAGTTATTGAAACTTCAAGTTTTTCAAATAATTTTATTTTTTTGGTAAATTGGACTCAAAGTGGTGCTCCATATATTTTTAGCCAATAATTTTAGTTGAGAAAGTTGTGGAAGTATCAAACTTAGCTAGAATGAATTTCACTAGATCATATGTTTGGCCAAAATTGATTTTTAGTTAGAAATACTTAAATTAAGTTGTGCTGATAAGTTGGCTGAAAGTGTGACACAACTTTGTGCTTTTACCCAGTCTACTTCTATGAAGTGCTACCAAAAACTCCCTCATCCTCGCCACTAAGTCAAGCTTGATCCCCCTCATTAGAAGATCGCCAATCATGAACACACAAGACAAGGCCTCCTCGACATGCATCAAATTGTACTAAACAAGCTCCCCTCAAGTCAAGAGCCATACAATCCTCCATACATCCTCTAATATGATCGTAGCCTCACGTATCAGTAGGTGAAAGCTACTAGTGTCACTGTGCCACCTCTGTATTAAAGCAATCATCATAGCTCGGTGTGCCCTTAGTTGAGGCATCTTGTAAATGTGGAAGAGCCCCCTTAGACTCAACCACTCCTCATCCATCTTGGTCAACTAGTA
Organism: Sequoia sempervirens; assembly: GCA_007258455.2. Taxonomy (NCBI): domain Eukaryota; kingdom Viridiplantae; phylum Streptophyta; class Pinopsida; order Cupressales; family Cupressaceae; genus Sequoia; species Sequoia sempervirens. The sequence goes on along the minus strand of VDFB02271358.1, from coordinate 1,014,292,779 downwards.
TCATAACTAGATCATAACTCTCAACCACCTCTCACATGACTGAAGAGGCCCCAAAGGATCCTACATCACACTAGCTTGTGTCAGCCATCAAAAAATAAAAAATCCATTTCACTTTAATCCCAAAATCCCTAACAATACCCATGACTAATTGAAATGGTACCTAAAAGATCTAATCACCACCATTAGCCCACTCCAAGGTAAAAAGCACTCGAGGAAAGCAATTCATTTAAATTCAACTCTCTGAACCTTATGACCTTTCATTTTCTATAGAGTTGCACTTTTGTTTAACGTAGGAACCACTTCAGGTGCAAGAACATCCTTACCTAGCGCATGCGTCATTTTGACACAAGCACATCCATACCTGATGCAAGTGAGTACTTATCATGTGAAAGTACAACCTTGTGCAAGTGCACCCTTAGCCCTACATAAGCATCGATTTGGCACAAGCATGTACTTAACCCCTCAGAGGCGTGAATTCGCAAAGCGCAAGAACAATGAATTCCCTTGTAATCATCTTGACCTTACATGTAAGAAAAAATCCTAATTTATGAGGCATGAACACTAAAACACTCCACAAGTACAAATTTTGGCACAGGTGTAGCTTTGTGCATTGCAAGCACTACAATCGACGTAGTTTTGTAAAATTGTGCCTTTGTTTTTGTTAACTTCCTAACCTAATTTTCCCTCATTAATGACCCATAAACTACTTGAAACTTAGAGAATAGATAGCATATTGGGTCTCCTATGTCCTCCAACCATTCGTACTCCCTCACATGCTTTGAATGATGTAAATGTTGAGGAATCACCACCATTGATCCCTCACTCACTCCAATCTCCTAATCTCCAAATGCAAGGGTGAAAATGACCTTTTTCCCCCCTTCAAGCCTATTTATAGGCTCAAAACCCTAATTTCCTCCATGACATATGGTAAATGAACTCACCTCACCTAATTTCACTCCTTTCTAAGCTGAAAATTTTATTTCTTCCTCTCCTTTTTCCCATTTTCTTCCTAAACACATATTATTCTCTTCTCAGCCCACCTTTTTTGAGACCCTGCCTAAAAAGCTTTTTTTTTTCAAATGGTCTCTTGAGGGGGCATCACCTCATATTAACCAATTCTACTAGGGAAAAAAATTAAAATTCTTTGACGCAACATCACTTCAAATGTCACATCGAAGAAGGACAAAATGTAGACACCCCAATTTTGATATCATAACCTTTAATTAATGAAAATTCTAAATTTTAATGAATTACCCCACTCTACCTTACAATTAATTAAATATTATATTATTTACTTAATTATTCCATTTTATCCTGTAATTAGTTAAATATTATATTATTTAATTAATTACCTCATCTAATCCTATAATTAATTAAATATAATATTATTTAATTAACTATTCCAAGCCTATCTTATAATTAATTAAATATCACATTGAATTAATTATCTTATAGTCTTCCTTAAATTAATTAAATATTATATTATTTAATTAATTACCTCGTCTAATCTTATAATTAATTAAATATAATATTATTTAATTAACTATCCCCAACCTATCTTATAATTAATTAAATATCACATTGAATTAATTATCCTATAGTCTTCCTTAAATTAATTAAATATTGCATTATTTAATTAATTCAACCTTAGTCTATATTCTTTCTAATCTCTAATCTTGATTAAGTTAATAAATATATGATTAATTAACTTAATCCACATCCTAACCATCATTAACCTTTTCTTCAATTTTTAATTCTACTTAATCTTAGTTAAGTTAATAATTCTATTATCACATAACTTAACCCATCCTCTAATTATCATTAACATTTTTCCTAATTTTTTATTCTACCCATTCCTCCAAACTTGGAGACATGTGACAAGTGTTGCATGTGTTGGTGTTTTTTCCAACATAACCTTGAATTCATCTAAAGGGTAGCCAACCCTTATGCTCAAGAACATTCAAAGTTAGTGGCCAACAAATGAATAAGGATTTTAAGGCCCTTATTCTTGCTCTTCGAGCTCTATGAGACCTAGGAGGGTAATCCTTATTGTGTTCAAGTAATACTTGTCTAATTGAGAACACATCTATACACAGATCAATTCCTATTCCGTGCAAATAAATGTAATTCACTAAATATTTGGTAGACCTTTGAGCAAATTATTATCTACTTGCTAGGAATTAGGTGATACTTCAAATGCATACAACATAATTGAAAGATTTTTTTAATGATTTTCATTCTCACCCTAAATCCCTAGCCAAGTGCATTACCAACTCATTTATCTTTAAAATAAACTAATGAATAGACCGGTACTTCATCTATTGGGAAAATTGAGTCAAATTTGTAACAACTAGTAATATATTGGCCATCTCACTCAAAACTTGGTAGACTATTATCATAAAACTTTGTAATATGACAACTCACAATGTCTAAAACGTAAATTCTTACCCAACCCTACACTCTTCCTCACAAACCTATGAATCCATTCAAGCATCTTAGTCAATTATTTGAATTGAAGTAAAAATGGAAACACACATCAATTAAAGCAACTGAAGATTTAAAAAAGACCATTGATAATTTCATTTATAGTTTGCAAGAGAATTACATAAGAGAGTATACATTTAAGAACTAAGCTTATCTTCCATATCTGTGGCTTCTATAAGACTATTTTAAGATCATTACATACATGATTCATACCCTAGAATTCCTATAGTTCTATTCATCAGTGTTTCCTTACAATATGCTTAATCCTTGAGCTTAGCCTTTCACTCAAACCATTACGAGACTCAAAATTCAAACCTGCTGTAATGAGCCTTGAAATCCCTTTTATAGAACAAGGGAGCAACAAGCATCCAACTCAATTACAATTACATTACATTTCAAAATTAATTTCATCTGCATTTGAGATATTCCCTGACGATTGTATGTAATCATTTGCAATACAGGGGAAAACAAAACTTTACACCATTTTCCAAAGAAGAACCAACCAATACCGCTAAAAGCACCGTTAATTGCTGTCAACCCTTTACATTCCACATCCATAAACAAATTATTCATGATATTGGCCCAAAAGCACCCAAGTTAGCACAAAAGACAAAAACCCATATATGTAGAAAGCCAAAAAAGTTACCACGAAAATATTATCACCAAACACAAAAACCAGGACCTAGATACCATCCACCTCAATCAGAACTAGAATACACATGCCCACTTTGTGTCTTAGGAGAGGTTGGAGAAGCCACCACTTCTTCTTCATTAGTGTCCTTACCAGTAGCAAAGTAAGTACGCTTGGTTGGTGTCTTTACTGAAATTGGGGCAGCCGCTACCACCTCATCATTTGAGTTTGGAACTTCAATCATAGCCATAAGATACTGTCGGTAACCTGAATCAGTCTTAGTCTCACTATTTTAAGAGTAACTTGAGACTTCAATAGGATAATGATGCTTTCTTAGATAAGCTTAGTGGTACTTGTTCTTCCTCGTTGCTTCCCTCTCAAGCTTATTATACTTGTTTTTTTAGGCTCAGTATCTCCTTCCAGGATAACTTAGCTCCTCAACTGATAGTTGCTCTTCACACTAACCTGCATTAATTTCTTGCCACGGGCACCCTTCTTACCCTCTTCTCTTGGAGTTAGCATCACTCCAGGTGTGCTTTGCTCATTCTCTGGAACATCATCATGTGACTCCTGCAAGATGAGTTTTCTAGACCTTCATACCGGGGAAGCAAAGACAATGGTCTTACTCATTTTAACTAAAGGCAAGCTGAGAAAAACAAGACTTCACAATTTCAAATAGACTCTACACTAGTTCTAGGACAATTTTGTAGAATAAAAGCTATCACCACTCTCTTTGCAGACCTAGAAAATTTTAGCTTTTGATTGCAGTGGTGGAAAGACAAAGCTATTAACTCTCATTTATCGAGCAATTTGATCATGTCGATCATCAATGCTTAGTGAAAATCACATGAGTGAGCAAATGATCAATTGTTGGATGTTGCATCACGACCGTTAATCTCCCAGGTGCATGAAAATATGTGTATTATCTTTAATGATTACAAGAGAGTAATCATTCACATGCATTAGGATTGAATTTTATTAATCTTGTAGGTTTCTTCTGTCATTAATACTTGCTTGTCACAAAAAAAAATGGCTATCATGCTCACATCTTTGGTTTTGAACAATAGTCATTGATCTCTGGATGAAGTGGTGTGTCAGACGACTCAAATTGAGTCATTCACATTTGAAATTCCATTGCAATTGCTTGCCAATTCTCAGTCAATGACATTCAACCAACTAGGTGCAACCACATCCATCTGTAGGATCGACCATTCATCACCAAGCAGAAGAGGAGCTCCACATGTCACAAGCCTGTTGATCCTGCGGCTTTAAATAAAACATTATTTTATTTGTGCAGGGTTGACAAGGAGTAGCTGAGATTACCTCCTAACACTCCATTGTTACCATCAATTTGAAGTTCCAAAGCATCAGGATTGATAGTGGAGACCGAGCCCCACACCCTTTAAGGGACACGTGTCCATTGCCCGTTGACCCCATGACTTTAAATATAGCAATATTTTAATCGTGCGGGGTTGGCAATAAATGGTCTAGATTAAATCTAATGATTCGATGGTGGGTAATCTACATGTGCAAATAGAGTTAGTCTTAAAGATGAGGCCATGACTAGGTTGACGCGACTTGATCCTTAGGATTGCAGACTTAATACTTAAGTCACTTTAACATAAAACTTTCACTTGACCTAAGAAATATGAATCAAATGACCAAATATTCGGTGACTGACAAGCTAGACCAAAGGGGCCAATGAGAATACGCATTCAATGGCCTAAGTTGTGACTTAAGTGACCGATGAATGGGAGTAATGATTCAATGCAAAAATAGAATGCCCAAGGGTTTATGATGGTGCAAATTTAAAATGAGGGTTTTTAGACCAAAACCCTAGCTCTACCCTTGGACATAGAGGCTCAAAATTATGACAAAGCAAGAACTTGCTTAAGATTTTAAATTTTTTTCAGAAGCTTTACTAGTGGCTCATGCTCGGGGATGCATACCCATAGTGGGTATGACAAGAATTCAGATCTCAGGTTGAAGTTGACCATCAAAGAAGGACAAAAACCAAGGAGCTTTCTTGAACAAGGAAAGCATACACAACCAAAAGCAAACAGACCAGACCTATATAAAATATTTACATAACTATACATGATGCTTTCCTCTACTTAGAAGCCTCTACTGATGTATAGACCATTAAGCATGCCTCATGCAATTCCATAGGCTTCATTATTCAAATTGGTGGCCCCAGGCCCCAAAACTTAAAACAAATTCTTTCCCTTGTGAAAGAATTTGTCCTGTGTTGCTTGTAATGGATCAACATTTGTATTAAGCATTTCCAAACAATCAAATCCATTGTGATTAACACAATCAACCCCACATACTACAAAATTTCCTTGTTCATTAACCCGGTCCAATACAAGCTTACTTGATTGAAATGGAAAGGTGAAACATTGATATTCCATTTGATCATTAACATCACCAACTTTGACACCATATTCAACTTGCACATCAAACCAAAAAAATTCATAAATACTTTGGTGTATGTCATGCAAAAAACTCCCAGATTTACCAAAAGGAAGTATTTCATCTTCAAGGGATTCATTAAATTGGGCATCATGATACAAACATATGTCTAAGCACTTTAATTCAAATATACCAAAGCACATCTTAGTATCCAAGAGGTGGGAATCATATTCACCATGACCATCCCTGAACTGAGTAAATGCACTCATCTCAAGTTGGACAACATACTCTGATTCATTTTTCAAACCCTCATTTAGTTCAATGTAGAATGCTTCAAAATTAGGCTCAAACAATTTGAGACTATCAGGATCAACACAAGGGCACCGATGTGCATTAGTAATTTCATGTGCACAATAAATTGATGAGTAGACTAACCCAAAAGTGGGAGACTCATTATATTCTAAAATTTGTTCATTGACAATTGAATCATTGTCCCTATTCTCTTCCACATAAATGTTCCCCTCATTAGATGAAAACATGTCCGTAAAAATACTATGAAGACACAAAACATTAGTAAAGAACTCCATTTCATATTTACCAACATCACTCCCATTTTTACTTGCATCACTTGGCTGCTTTACACATAGGTCAAAAGATCTTATAGTATCAACACAATCTAGAGATTCATCAAATTGTTTCTCATTATCCACACAATTAACATGCTCCATTGATGGTAGACCAAAATCACACTCAAGGTATTCATCACATGCAATTTGTTTATTCACTTGTGAACAAGTGATTTCATGAATATTTGTATCATTGCATCCTTCATACGACTGAAGTACCTCTAGATCATCCCCATAAGAGTAGTTACAATCCTCAAAGAGACAATCATAAACTTCAATCTCATCATGATCCTTAACCTTACCCACAACATTTGTATCAAATGTAAAATGTTCATAGGCTATGCTCCCAAGGAATTCATCACTATGTTGCCTTGTTTGCTCACTACCACCTTCTAACCCTATATCAGATGCATTATCAGGATTCTCAACAAAGAGTGGGTTATTTATACACCAATAAAGATCATCATTTCTTATCTCATGTAAAACTGGAGGCTCATCAAATAAGGGATTTTGTTGCACATTCATTGTTGTCATTGTAAAATCTTTTGCCTCCTCAGCATGAAAGTTCAAATCCTTCGAGTCATCATTGTACTCAAAATTATTGTAATCACTTGAAGAGCATATAGACACATTTTCAATTTCATCCTTATCATTTGTAATTAATATCATTGACTCACATTCTGAAAACTCTTCACATGAAGAAAATTGTTCACTTTCAAGCAAACATACATTCCCATTATTATCATCATATCCCCTACTTAAAACAAAGGATTCTATATCTACTTCATAAGAAGAATCATAATCAATAGAGGAATGACTAGAATCAATGTCATCACAATTACCATAGCCAAAAAACTTACCAATGCTGAGACTACATTCAGATTTCTTAGGCTGATTGCCTGAACTTTCATCTTCAATACCTTGATCATTAATTTGTGACAAAGTACCAACAACATTTGCACCACTGTCATTGATCAAATAATGGCATGGTATGACCTCTTGCATATCTCCTACATCTTTAGTATCCAGGACATCCCAAGGATGAAAGTCATGCACATCTATTTTTTCATCACACTATGCATCCTCATCGTCACTGTTGTCTTGATTTGCATGTGCACTACTTGTGAATTGATTACAATCATTACATTCTCCCATACTACAAGATGGATGTTCACATTATGATACAATCTCCTCACTTGTAAGTACCATGTTATGATCTTCTTGAAAAGGAGAGCCATCATTAACATTTTGAGGCATCATCTATTGTGCATAATCACACTTAGCTCACCCCACAATCTTTATCCAATCAAATACTTGATCCAAGCTATGAGGCTTCAATTCCTTTGGCAAGGTACTCAACCCTGTCTTGTAGATTCACAAAACAAATCAATGCACATTGAAACTTCAGGTCTAACACTATTGGGTATTTCTATCAAGGCATCCAAGAACCTTGAGAACAATTCATAGGGTGATTCTTCCTCATGCCCTTCTATTTCATACAATATTTTAACAGAAGACATTTGATCAACTTTGCTCAAATTTCATTGATGTGCAACTTGGAACTCACCATAATTCTCATATTGTGGTGATGGGAAAATCAAGATAATATAGGCATTATCATCTTGACAAACATCTCTATTGTCTGATCTATTGGCTCCACTTGCATTAGGTGTGCTAGGATAACCAAAATTAGTAGCCAAATACCCTTTCATTATTGAGTATTTCAAATTGTTCTTAATATCCATTGCAATTTGATATGCTTGATGCAATGTTATGGGCCCTTTGTCTCTTAACAAATAACTCATTTCTTCATCAATTTCACCTAAGTAGATGACCAAACACTCTACATAACTTGGTCTTATACTCTCTGGAATATCCCTTATTGCCTTTGAAAATATGAGATTAAAGGCTAGGACTAACTCATCCTCTTCTTTCTCAATGTTCATAAAATTTTGTCTTCCTAAAACTGGATGAATTTGTTCACCAAATTGGTTTAGAAACACCACTTTAAAATCATTCTAGGAATGTATTGAGGATGCTGGTGAATAGGAGAACCAATCTCTCACATCTCCTTTCAGAGACTAAATGAACAATTTCATGACATCTTCACAATCCAATTCATAATCTCCCATCACATCAGAAAACTCTCATAAATGCTTGCTGATTCAAATGTCTCACCATTGAACTTTGGTACTTTATCTTTTAATTTAGATAGATCTACATTAGGGTAACCACAAATGCTACTGCAATTTATAGCTCTATACCTTTCAGTACTAAAAATTCTTTGACACGACTGAAGTTTCCCATTATGCATTGTTACATTCAAGTCTACACCAGGATGCACAGTTTGATAATGCATTTTCTCACACCTTTAGGAGGCCTTTGACGTTTACCTCATAATTCCACAAGGCAATTCAAACTTCCTTTACAATTATGATCTTAAGCCTTTACAATGTAAATCTTCTATCTATTTTTCTTAAGATCCATGATTCTCCATCATAATGCATGAATTTCAATTTACACTTTATAAGCATGTAAAAATTATTTCACCTAATTGGGAACCATTTACATCTTAAACCTTGAAAAATTCCCATAAATTACTTGCAAAATGATAATATTTTCTTTAGATTTATGAAAATACCTATAAATTTTTAGCAACTATTAACCTTTCTTTCTAACTAAAAATTTACAGATTTGGAACATTTTTGTATTCTTTATCAGGTTCTTTAGATAGAGTCACCACCTCTCTTCACAAATGATCCAACTTCAAACAATATGAAGTTCAATCAAAGGTAAATCTCATTCTGGTTCTTCTCCAACAATGGAGTCACATTCAAATCCTTTGAATTTTGCTACAACCAAACTGTTTCTAGGTTCAAAAAATTTTAATATCTAAACAAGATGTTTAGATTCACTAAACAATTGACTTTGTGGTTTTGATAATTTACTGACTCTTAAGGCTAGGTGATCTTCTATTGAATATCTTTCAAAATTATCCCCAAAAAAGTCACCAATTCTATTGGTGTTTTTTCTAGTAGAACCTTGAATTCATCTAAAGGGTAGCCAACCCTTATGCTCAAGAACATTCAAAGTTAGTGGCCAACAAATGAATAAGGATTTTAAGGCCCTTATTCCTGCTCTTCAGGCTCTGTGAGACCTAGGAGGGTAATCCTTATTGTGTTCAAGTAATACTTGTCTAATTGAGAATAGATCTATACATAGATCAATTCCTATTCGGTGCAAATAAATGTAATTCACTAAGGATTTGACAAACCTTTGAGAAAATTATTATCTACTTGCTAGGAATTAGGTGATACTTCAAACAAATACAACATAATTGAAATATATTTTTTAATTATTTTAATTCTCACCCTGAATCCCTAGCTAGGTGCATTACTAGCTCATTTATCTTTAAAATAAATTAATGAATAGACTAGTGTTTCATCTATTGGGAAAATGGAGTAAAATTTGTAATAACTAGTAATATATTGGCCATCTCACTCAAAACTTGGTGGAGTATTATCATAATACTTTGTAATATGACAACTCACAATGCCTAAAACATAACTTCTTACCCAATCCTACACTCTTCCTCACAAACCTATGAATCCATTCAAGCATCTTAGTCAATTCTTTGAATTGAAGTAAAAATGGAAACACACATCAATTAAAGCAACTAAAGATAAACAAAAATACCATTGATAATTTCATTTATAATTTTCAAGAGAATTACATAGGAAAGTATATGTTTCATAACTAATATTATCTTCCATATCTATGGCTTCTATAAAACTATTTTAAGATCATTACATATAGGATTCATACCCTATAATTCCTACAGTTCTATTAATCAGTGTTTCTTTACAATATGCTTAATCCTTGAGCTTATCCTTTCACTCAGACCATTATGAGACTCAAAAGTCAAACCCACTGTAATGAGCCTTGAAATACCTTTTATAGAAAAAGGGAGTAACAAGCATTCTACTCAATTACAGTTACATTACATTTCAAAAATAATTTCATTTGCATTTGAGATATTCCTTGACGGTTGTATTTAATCATTTGTAATACAGGGGAAAACAAAAATTTACACCATTTGCCGAAGAAGAACCAACCAATATCACCAAAATCACTATTAATTGTTTTCGAACCCTCACATTCCACATCCATAAACAAATTCTTCATGATATTGGCCCAAAAGCACCCAAGTTAGCACAAAGGACAAAAACCCACATATGCAGAAAGCCAAAAAAGTTATCACAACAATATTATCACCAAACACAAAAACTAGGACATAGATACCATCCAACTCAATCAGAACCAGAATATACATTCCCACTTCGTGTCTTAGAAAAGGCTGGAGAAGCCACCACTTCTTCTTATTCAATGTCCTTTCTAGCAGTAAATTAAGTTTTCCTGCTTGGTGTCTTTACTGAAATCGGGGCAACAACTACCACCTCATCATTCGAGTTTGGAACTTCAGTCACAGTCATAAGATATTGGTGGTAACCTGAATTAGTCTCTATCTCACTATATGAAGAATCACTTTAGACTTCAATAGGAGAATGATGCTTTCCTAGATAAGCTTGGTGGTATTTGTTCTTCCTCGCTGCTTCCCTCTCAGGCTTATTAGACTTGTTTTTTTAGGCTTAGTCTCTCCTCCCAGGAAAACTCAACTCCTCAACTGATTGTTGCTCTTCACACTAACCTGCATTGATTTCTTGCCATGGGAACCCTTCTTACCCTCCTCCATTGGAGTTAGCATCATGCTAGGTGTGCTTTTCTCATTCTCTAGAATGCCATCATGTGACTCCTGCAAGCTGAGTTTTCTAGACCTTCACACCGGGGAAGCAAAGACAATGGTCTTACTCATTTTAACTAAAGGAAAGCTGAGAACAACAAGACTTCACAATTGCAAACCGACCCTACACTGGTTCTAGGACAATTTTGTAGAATAAAAGCTATCACCACTCTCTTTGCAGACCTAGGAAATTTCAGCTTCTGATTGCAGTGGTGAAAAAAAATCTATCAACTCTCATTTATCAAGCAATTTGATCATGCCAATCATGAATTCTTATTGAAAACTACACTAGTGAGCAAATGATCAATCATTGGATGTTGCATCACAACCGTTAATCTCCCAGGTGCATGAAATTATGTGTATTATCTTTAATGATTACAAGAGAGTAATCATTCACACACATTAGGATATTTGATTAATCCTGCAGACATCTTCTACCATTAATGCTTGCTCATGCAAAAAAAATGGCTATCATGCTCACATCTCTAGTTTTGAACAATAATTGTTGATCTCTAGATGAAGTGGTGCATCAAATGACTTAGATTGAGTCAATCACATTTGAAATTCTATTGCAATTGCTTTCCAATTCTTGTCCAATGACCAACGACTAGCTAGATGCCATCACATCTATCCGCGGGCTCCACCATTCATCATCGAACAGAAGAGGAGCTCGACGTGTCAGAAGCCCACTGACCTGTGGCTTTAAATAAAACATTATTTTATTTGTGTAGGGTTGGTAGGAAGTGGCTGAGATCACCTCTCAACATTCCATTGTGGCTGTTAATTTGAAGTTCTAGATCATTGGGCTTGATAGTGGATACTGGGCCCCACACCCGCCAAGGGACACGTGTCCATCACCCACTGACCCCGCGACTTTAAATAATGCAATATTTAAATCATGTGGGGTTGGTAGTAAATGATCTAGATTAAATCTGATGAACAAACGGTGGGTAATCTGCACGTTCAAATAGAGTTAGTCTTAAAGATGGGGCCATGACCAGGTCAATGATACTTGACCCTTAGGATTGTAAACTTAATACTTAAGTTGCTTTAACATAAAATTTTTGCTCAACCTTAAGAAATATGAATCAAATGACCAAATATTTGGTGATCGACAAGCTAGACCAAAGGGGCCATTGAGAATATGCATTCAATAGCCTAAGTTGTGACTTAAGTGATTGGAGATCGGGAGTAATGAGTTAATGCAAAAATATAATGCCTAGGGGTTTATGATGGCACACATTTAAAATGAGGGTTTTTAGACCAAAACCCTAGCTCTACCCTTGGACATAGAGGCTCAAAATTATGACAAAGCAAGAACCTACTTAAGATTTTAATTTTTTTTTAGAAGCTCTACCAACATGCACAAGTCACCATCCATCTCCCAGTCATCCTTTGACCTCTCTTCTCATTGGATACTCACACATGTGTGAGATCCTATTCCTTATGAAAACCAACCTACACTTTCCATTTGTCACCACTTGTCATATGGTTAAAGCCTACTTATCTTACACCTTTCCTTATTTATTTCCACTTGTCACAATCTTGTTCTTCCCAAGATGTGCTCACACATGTGTGAGAACAACTTGCTCTCCACTTGTCATTTCCTTGTTCTTCCCAAGATGTGCTCACATATGTGTGAGCACACCTTGCTCTCTTCCCCATGCCACATTTAATGGTCACATGCCTCCATCTTCTGACACTTGTCACAAGTCTAAGCCTTTCCATCTCATTCAATCTCAACTATCCATCTCGTCAGAAGATCTTGAACCTCCATTTTCCATCAAAATTTCTATAATTGAAGCCTCTCCATCCCATTTTGATCATCATAATTGAATCTATCCAAATTATGTTGGAATAATCACTAAGAGCAATCCACAATCTATCATTTAAGAGAAAATCAATAAGTTTTTGGGTGCAACTTGGAGCTTAATCCATGGAGAAGGAAAATTGAAGGTATAATGTCATTTTGCAAGAATTTGGTTATGTTTTCATTTATTTTCCCTTCTAATCATTTTCCCTATCTTTAGAAGCCTATTAAAATAATGCAAGTGATTTAATCAACACCAAATTATTATTTTTAGTAAAAAAGGGCAATTTAGTATCCTTTACAACTTGTCATGTTCTTATGTCATGTAAAATAATTATTATGGGATTTAACCAAAACTAAACCATTTGTTTAAAGTGGAAATTAAGTCCCCTTTATATCTTGTCATGTTCACAAAAAATAATGGCCCCAATTTTAACTATTTTTTATTTGGAGAAAATTTTCCAATAAAAAAATCACCAATTACTCCAATGATCTAGTAGAGTTTAAAGATAGGTTGATTTGAAGCCTAAATTGAATACTAGTGGACAAATATCTAGGTAAGGTTTTAGATGAAGTTGTGTGAATGTAAAAAATATTTATGATAAAAATAGTGAAAAGATTGAGAGATGTAAAATTAAAACAATAAATGTATTATTATTCATCTATTCATCATGTACATGGCATAATATTAAGAAAGATGTATGATTGTTATTTATTAATGTTATCTACCTTTCTATCCCTTGTCTATGTCTATGTGTCCATCTACTACCGTTACAAATGTGTATATATAGGTTGGATTTTGTGAAGGTTGAGAGTGGAAGTTTAATCTTTTCCTATGGAAGTGGAATTATTTCCATGTATGAATCCTCATCTCTCAATAGTTATGATATTGAATCATTTGTAGGTGGATGCATAATAATTTGGTAGTGAAATGTGGTGAAAAGGGGGAATCCCAAAATAGGGTGTCCTAGTTCCTTCATACAAAGAACCAAGGAGTTAAAGGGATCTCTCTTCTCATAACTTCATTAAACCCAAGGAATTTCAAGGTGTAGAGATTGAATTTCAACCCTAAGGTGAGCCAATCAGACATGAATCCCCAGGGTTTTTTAGGATAATAGGATTTGGAATTAAGTGGAAATAATTTGATGCAACTAAACCTAATGAACAATATGATCTAGATGATGAAATGCAAGATCTTGAAGCTACAAAAATGAAAAATATAGTTTGCAAGTAGATCTGAGAAGGGTTTGGAAACATGTACCTGGCATAACAATTTTATTTTGAGCATTGTTGGAGGATAGGTCCCCCCTAGGGAAAATGGGTCCTAGGAGGCCTTTTCAGAACTTTGAAATATGAAGTTGTAGCCCTTTTTCTACAATCTACTCATGTACCTACAAATCTTCATTTCTGGATATGTACTAGCAATAAATTTGTAACATAAAATGTTTGTTTGTTTGTATAGGGGTTTTCCTTGGTGAAACCCCAAGTTTGGTAATTAAACCTTGATAAATGATAGAGATCTGATAAATGATAGTATGCAAGCCCTAACCTTAGGTGCATATAAGGTTGTTATGATCAAACATGCAAAGAAACCCTACTTAAGTGCATTAGAGTATGATTCCTAAATGATGAAATATAAAGATTCAATTAGGGAGACATCATTACACCCTAAATAAATTTGAAACACAATGATACCTTGTTATAGGTTGCTAGTAGAATGAAGCTTGAATCTGGGAACAATAGAAAAAAAGTCATTAAGGTATGAGAAATTTCCAAATGCATCTCCCAAACCTAGAATTCATCATGTACCACCATTGGCATCAACCTTCAATCATGAATAATGTTTGATCAAACTTTGGAAAATAAGCTTGAAGACCTACAAATACACACAAAATACTACTCCAAGACTTAAAATTTGCTTGCTTTCTTGCTCTTCAATCCTTGATCTCTCAAACCTGTCATCTCTAGTTTGAAATAGTGAAAAGACTAGGCTTTATAGGCTTCTCTAATTTCTTGAATATTAGATCATGGTAGCTGACATTTGCATATGAATTTTGAATCATTAAAGGACTACCAATAACATATTAAAAAATTGGATCTATGACCTAAGGAGGACCCATTTGCCCTTGGGAAAATGGGTCTTGGCCCAAAATTCTAGGACATACATAAAGGAGTACAATTTCCTACACTACATTTATCCCCCACTTTAGTAGCCATATGACACTATGTGGATATGCAAGCTAAATTACTTGAAAGTAAAATATGATTCATAAAAGGATACTCATATGGGTATTGTAATTCATTTGCAAATAGGGAGAATGAAGCCCCCAAATGTAGTTATTTGCAAAACCACCATGTTAAGAACCATGTATCCTGTAAAACTAATTCGTTAGCTATTCAAAATCATCTTAAAACATATAAAACTTCTGTGAAGAATCAAATTCGAGGGTAGATGTATGCCCCCCTGATTCTACTTGCTTTATGGAGGTGGAACAGAGTTGAAATCTAACCTCATAAAATTGGTAGGTTGAAATTCTTAAGATATGGTTATGATATCACTACACCATCTATCATTAAACATTAGATGAGATCAGGGACAAAACTGCAAATCCAACACATGAAATGGCATAAAAAATGGAGTTTAGTAGCTCCCATTATGGTGATTTGAGTGAAATGTACTATTAATAAATGTTGTTATATGTTAGTGCAAAATTATATTTTGAATATTATTTTGAAATTTACCTTTCAGAGATTACCTTTTTGTAGAGGAGTGAATATGCCAAGTCAACAACCCTACGAGCCCCTAAGACTAGAGGTTTTGTGATCTAGGATTGCAAACAACTACATCCCACAAGAGGTGAGTTTGTTGTACCTTATCCTAGTGATTTTCCTTTATATTTTCTACCATTTCCTTACTTTTCCAAACATCCAAAGGACCCCATCCCAAAATGGTGACCTTGTCTAGAAATGGTGGCCCCATCCTCAACCCCCCATCCAGAAATGGTGACCCTATCCCATTTTAGGTAGAACATCTAAGGGTAGTTTTGCTTTGCTATTATCTATTTGGTTGACCATTTTTTTGATGTCTCTAATGATTTACTTTAATTTTTTAAGGTTCCACCACATGCTTGGTAGAGATTATGACATATATTCTCTTTCCTTTGAGAGTAGGTTACCTGGCTGACTGAGGAGGAGTTGGAGACTCTTTGTGTTATTGGATTTTTTGGGATATATCTCATGTTACCCATGAGATATCATGATGTGATGTTGATGGTGCTAGTGGAGAGGTGTGATTTAGATACCTTTACATTTCATCTCCCAACTAAGGAGATGATAGTGACACTTGAGGATATACATCAAATCTTTAAGATACCCATTTGGGGTGAGACTGTTCACATGGAGGAGGATCACACATTGATAGATGAGGTGTGACATTCAATAATGTATTGACTACCTTGTTGCACTTGAGGATATTAGAGCTCGCATCGAGCTCAGGTGGCTTCCATATTCTTGATCACCATTTCTTTGAAAAATTATGTTGGTGACTATAGCACTAGCACTTGTTCTTGATGGAAGAGACACACACCTCGAGGGAGCAATCATTCATACTATTCATGATATGGAGTAGCATCAAACCATATATGAATGGGGTCATAGTATGCTAGCTCATATGTATTATGATCTTGGTTGATTTGTGTATCACGAGATTCATAGCATAGTGTATTGTACACTTCTTTAGGTGTGGGCCTTCAAGCATATCACATGCACTAGACCTACCAGTTTTCCTACCATGATGACACTTGGTTATTTGAGAAAATTTAGCTATTCTTTAAGGTGAGCCTAGTAGTGTGAAGATATTTTACACTAGAGATTCCATTTTGATTACTTAGAGGAGGATGATATATCATGGAGACCTTAAATGACTATACCATAGTGGCTAGATCATACATGATAGTTGACCAGGATGCAACATGATAGATTGTTACTTGGATGCCATGCCTATATTGTTATGCCATTTTCTTATGATCATGTCATGCATTAGTTTGGGAAAGTTTAGGTGGTACCCAAGCCATGAACTACATATTTGAGAGGTGAAAAAAATGCTGCTAGGATAGAAGACATTTGTCATCCTACCATCAACGATGTCTATTTTAGTGACTCAGACAATGAGGATCATCATGCACCCTCATCGTCATATTTGGATGATGTGGGAACCATTATAGGATATGAGAGATGGTGGAATAGACCTATAAGAGATGGTGGACTAGAGCATGACCTCCACACATCTTCCTTTCTGATCATCTCGTAGGTGACAACGAACCTCTTCTAGGTCCCAGAGATGAGAGAGAGGATGTGGTCGTGGATGGATATACTACAAATGAGGATGATAGGACAAAGGATACATAGGAGGATTAATAGCCTATACGAGAGGATCGAGTAGATGCCATGGATTCCCCTAAGGAGAGATTGACATCTCATCCTTGCATCACCTGAGCATAGACAATGACTACAATTGACACTTCATCCCATGAGCATAGAGAGTTCAATCGTGTTGTACCTACCACCCTTCCCACACATGCGAGGAGTCCCAATAGGGAAGTCAATGTATCCTATTGAGATCCTGAATAGTGGGTTGGTGATCCAAGGGGTGATATGTGATTTATCTTTTGAGTTTTTAGTTATGCATTTATTATGATGTGTAGTGTTCTGACTTGTCTTATGTTTCTTTTCTTGCAATGGGTACATGGGAGTGGCTAGAATTATTTAGACGAGTCACTACAAACATGACACCACCTATGCCCCCACACTAGGTGACACAAGTGGAGCATAGGCCACCACCTAGCATGGGGCACCATGTTGACCTTTTTGAGCCCTTAGCGAGGTGGAGGGAAGCTTATTAGGATGTTATGAAGAAAATTAAGGATTTTGAAACTAGAGAGGAGTCTAGAGCTACGCATGAGGAGCTTAGAGATACCTAAGAGGAGCTCATGAATGCTTATGAGGAGCTTTGAGCCACTCAAGTTCCTTTCAAGAGTAAGGCATTGGTTTTCATGTGATCAAAATTCAATAGGGTACAAATGGAGCTTGCTTTAGTACAAGTGGATAGGGACCAAATGGATTGGGAGCATGTTTCCGCTCTTGTTTGTGTGGGTATAACTTTAGGATAGGTTTAGGGTTTACAAATGAGATACATGAGTCACTCAAATTCCAGTGTCTCTTGAAAAGCACCACCACCACCAGGCCCCAACGAGTTTGGTATCCATAGGCCTCTCTAGATGTATTAATGTTGTATTATACTACATTTTGCTCTTGTGGTGATAATGTCTATAAAACTTATGATTGTTATATATATTAGCATGTTTTTATATTGTTTTTTATTAGATGTCAATGTGATGCATTAAATAATCTATATAAGATTATTTAATAAATTTATCCATGATCTAATGTTATGTTATCTAACCTAAACACTAATGTTTACTTAGATACTACACTTTGATTAAGTGAAATTAAGTTGAACTAAATTTCCTCATGATCTAATTTTAGAAATTAAATGCATGTAATGATCTAATTTAACATAACACACAAATGATTATAATGAATAGCATATACCAAGGAAAGTAATAATTCAAACTAATGAACAATTACTCAAAATAATTCAAGACACACCAAAAATGTTTGTCAAGAATGAAGCAATGTGAGATAAATTTGGAAAACTATGTACTTAATCTAACAACATGCTTTAATATACATACTATTCAAAATGATTTTTAAGTGGGATATCTGCACAAATGTAGAGTATTTATAGGCTCTTTTAGAGGTGTACCATCTATTTTCGTTAATGTATATGCTCCAGACCCATAATTTTCATCAATTATGTAAGGGCTTAACCAATTTGGACTAAATTTTCATTTTTCACTCGAAGTGGCATTAACATTCCATTGATTTTCATATAACACCAAATCCCCTTTGTTAAATGAGTGAGGAATGACATTATCATTGTAACTATGTTGCATTATTTTAGAATAAGCTTGGAGATGCTCAAGAGTGTTTATGTGATGTTCATCAAGAATTTGAAGTTTTTGTAATCATTGTTCTTTGTATGTGTTATTATCAAAAAGGACCCTAAGAGAAATTCTCAATGAAGGAATTTATCACACAAGTAGATGTTTGAATATTCTGTGATAAGCCCATAACACATAAGATAATTGAGTGTGCCAATCCTTATTATGTTTACTTACTATTTTTCACTAAATTTGTTCAAGCATTTTGTTTGTTGCCTTTGCTTGACCATTAGATTATGGGTAATATGGTGTTGAAAATAATGTTCAATATGAAATGTGTCCAATAATTTATTTACTTTATTTTTCTTAAATGGTGTACCATTATCTGAAACTAATGCGTAAGGAAGATGAAATCTAGCAATAATGTTTTCCAAGATAAAGTGACATTGTATCAACAGTCGTGGAGCGAAGAGGAATATCTTCTACCCACTTCATGAAGTAATCTATTGCCATAATTATAAATGTGTGTCTAGAAGAGGATGGAGGAGAAATATTTCTAATGAGATCCAAACCCCAAACCAAAAATTTCCAAATAGGAACTTGGGCCATGAATATCGAAAGCAAGAACGTGAATCAAATTGTTATGTTCTTGACACTTGTGAAATTTCTTGACGTGATCAAAGCAATCTTGTTCCATGTTTTTCCAATAGTATCCTATGCAAATTAACTTCTAAACTAACGATCTTCCACCAAAATTCCCCTCACAAGTACCTACATGAGCTTCTTGAAGGGCTATAGGAATTTTTGATTGTTTAAGACATCAAAGCAAAAGATCATTAAAGGATCTTCTGTACAATACATCCTCTAGGATTATATATCGAGTTGCAAGTTTTTGAATGTGAGCTCTAGTGTTTTTATTAGTTGGTTCAAGAAATGTTCCCTCTTTTAAATAATTGAATATCGATGAGTACCATTCACTAGAGGCTTTAATATTTCCAACTAATTCGTCTTTGATATTTTTATCTACAGATGGTTTTGTGATTGTGTGAACTATGAATGTAAAGTCTATGGAAGGATCCTTAAGAGAAACAAGGGAAGTAACACTTGCCATTGCATCTTCATGTTGATTATACTTTCATGGAACATTATCAATTATGTAAGATTAAAAGCATTCTAGCAATGTCATGGTATTTTTGTATTGAGTTAACTTATCATGTTTTGATTAATAGGATCCATTGATTTGTTTTATGATTAATTGAGAAGCACCAAATAGACAAATGTGTGGAACACCTAAGGATAAGGTCACACATATCCCATCAATTAGGGCATCATACTCAATAGTTTGTTTCTACATAGGAATTTTTACTGATAAGATAAGGGAATAAGATTTTCTAAAGGTGGGATTAATATAACCCTCACTCTAGAGCTAGTCCAAGACTTAGAACCATAAAAATACAATTCCCATGTTTCATCCTCTATTGTTAACACATTCTCATCGAAGAATGAGTCATTAGTGGGTAATGCTAATGGTGAGGAGACTCCATCTAAGTGGTTAGTCAAATCTTGTACTTTAATTACTTTTTGAGGAATAAATTTAAGGTCAAATTTAGTTAACATAACCAACTTAGCTAAATGTCTTGAAAAATTTGTTTTTATAAAAAGGTGTTTCAAAGAATCAAATTTTGTGACAACATTCACTTCTGCATTTAACAAATAATGTCTCAATTTACTAGTAGCGAACATAAGAGCCAAACATTGTCTTTCTATTGTTGTATATTGAGTTTCATAATTAATAAAAGTTTGACTAATATAATAAATTGGATGCACTTTTCCATTTTCATCTTGTTGAGCCAATAACATAGCTAGAGCATAAATTGATGTTGATATGTAGAGAATGAATGGTTTTCCCTGAATAGCGGGTTGCAAGACAGGAGGATTAGCTAGATACTCTTTCAAAATTCAAAATCCTTTTGAAAATTAACATTCCACTTAAATTATAAGTCTTTCTTAAGGATTTGGGTAAAAGGAAGATTCCAATTCGCCAATGATGCAAAAAAAAAAAATAGCTTGAATCTTGCCTTGTAAACTATGCAATTGAGAAATGTTCTTAGGAGGTGCATGTTTATTATAGCATCAATATTATTTGTTTCCACCTCAATGCCTCTATATGAAACTATGAAACCCAATAATTTTCCACTATCCACACTAAAGAAACATTTCTTCAAGTTCAATCTTATGTTGTACTTGTGAATTCTTTCAAAGATTTTATGAAGGATTCTGACATGATCTTGATGAGGGATAGATTTATCCAAAATATCATCAACATAGTCTTCCAAAATGTTATGGATAAAGTCATGAAATATTTGTGTCATCGCTATTTGATATGTTGCTCCAATATTTTTCAATTTGAAAGGCATGAAAACCTAACAAAATGTTCCCCAAGGTGTTGTAAAATCCATCTTGTATTGATCTTGGGGATTAATGAATATTTGATTATATCCTGAAAAACCATCCATGAATATTAATAAAGCATGACCCACAATGGAATCTACTAGCATGCCAATATTAAGAAGGGGGAAATCATATTTTAGAGATGCTTTATTTAGGTCACAAAAATTCATGCACATCCTAATACGATTATCAAGTTTTACCACCGCTACGATGTTGGATATCCAAGGGGAATAATCAATAGGATGAATAAAGATAGCATCCAAGATATTTTCAATTCCATCTTTCACCAATAAAGCTATCTTAGGATTCATCTTGCATATATTTTTCTAATGGGTTTTGCATCTTTTTCAAGAACAATGTTGTGTGTCACTATCTTAGCATCAATTCCAAGCATATCTGAATAAGTCCAAGCAAAATTTTTAGGAAATTCATGCAATAATGTTGCATGATATTCTTGTTCATCATCATCAAGACACTTTCCTATTTGAATCACATTCTCTTCATTAGATGCATCCATTAGTATATTTGTTGTATCTCCCACACGTAATGTACTTTGATTCAGAAGCTCAAGAATTTTTTGTTCTTTATCTTGTTCAATATCACTTGTTTTAGTTTCATCTCCAAAGTATCCCTTAGTATTTAAGGTATATTTGAATCTTTGATTATGATGATGAGTTAGTATATTATCATAGATTCCCAGAAGTTCTACAAGAGCTTCATCATTTTTAAAATAATCCATAGGAATATCCTTGTTTATTGTATCTATTAAGTTAGGATACATCAATGTGAGAGTTGTATTAAGAGCATATTTTGTAATAGTGTTGATAGTCAGTGAAGGATTTTTTGATTCTTTTGTTATCTTTGAAGAAAAATACCCAAGACCACTTTTTGTTTCTTGTATGTCAGGCTCTATAGGAACTCTAATTCCTTGTTCTTTCACTCCACATCCTTTTCCATTATAGCCAATTTGTTTTAGGAGTTGATATCCTCTCCCATAAAGAGCTTCCATTTCCTTCAAGGATGGTGGTTTCTCATGATCAATGCCATCATAATTGGTTATGTAATTTGTTTCTTTTGATAAATGTTGTGAACTTAGATGTTTGTGATGATTCCACTTCATGTTGTGTTGACACTACCACTATTTCTTTTTCTTTCCCTGATTCTTTTGTTGTGATTTATATTCTCCCATGAATGTAGGTGTGAAATCTAATGAACCCCAATCATCATCCAATAGTTTCATGATTTTTTAAAAACTCTTTTCTTTCTCTTCTTCTTGCACTTGTTCCACTTTTGAAGTTGGTATTAATGTTATCAAAGGGCTTTTCCTTCTTGTTTTAGTTTGCAAACAATTTTATGATTGTGATTATTGTTTAATTATGTACACTTTGTTTTTATAAGTGTATTTCATTAGATGATGAAGTTTTGAAGGGACTCCAAACATTTCATGAATCCAAGTCCTACCCAAGAGAAGATTATATGAGAGTTCTTGGGGCATGACATAGATAGTTGTTTGCAATGTAACCCTACCAAATTTTACAAGTAATGTTATCACACCAAGAGCTTGCTTTCCCACATTATAAAAAAAATAGATAAAGGATTTGGTTGAATTTTAGTCTTATCCACTCCATTTTTATCCAAAAGGCTTACACTACAAACTTTGAGTGCTGAACCATTATCAATGAGAGCATGCTTAATACCAAACTGTTGGGGAAATGAAGAAGAACATCTCATTTTTTTGTTATTGTGTTGTCATTAATGTCACCATAGTATATGAGTTGCAACTTTAAGATCAATTTTGAATTTGTTCCTGTATTCTAGCTCGGTATCTGCTATGATATTTTTGGTATATCCTCCAGTATTTTGGTCTGCAATTATTTGTTGGTGATTATTCTTGTTTGTGGTTTTGAGAAATGATTTATGGATTTTAGAAGCACACACATTCAAGATCTCACATAGTCAGATGATCGTATGGTGCATTGGTATTACTCTGTTTTGCTATTAGGTCTATCCTTGGCCGACCTAATGAATGAGTAGTGTAATGGTGAATTAATTCTTGTTATGTGGATCTATGGGTGACCTATCTTAGGTTCATGCTAACATGATGTAGCGTGTTGGGCATTTGGATTTCCATTTGGGAAGTTTTTGTGAATGCTTGAAGCCGACAATTAGTATTTTTGGTAAATGCGAAGTGCATCCAATTAGGCCGACCTAATTGATGCTTGCAGAGAAATCAAATATATATATTGGAATTTTTTTGACGATTGAATAAGAGAAGTGTGTGATGTGAATGTGAATGTGAAGGAGAGAGAATATGATGAAGTGTATCAAGTCAGTTTACTGAGCTTCATTGGAACTGAATCTGCACTCACTAGGTGTACTTTATTAGTTCATTTTTCTAGCTGTAAGCCATTTTGTCATTGTAATTCTGTAGGTAGTGAGCCTTTGTATTTGGAAAGTGAGTCTTGGTAGTAAGCGGCCCCATTTTTGTAATATCTTATAATTGGTTATACTATATTGTGAGCTAACACTCACCTTGGTTTTTCCCAATTTGGGTTTTCCACGTAATAATCTTGGTGTTCATGTTTCATGCTATGTTAATGCTTTTACTTATCTTTGCTATTGTATGCATTGGAATTATTGGATGGTATCTAATCAGAAAATTTAAGAAGATACCGATTCACCCCCCCTCTCAGTATCTTGGATATTCAACACAAACTTGTTAATACTAGCTACTATAATCAAAGATTCATTTTGTTTTTGTATTTCTAATGAAGGTAACTCTTCTTGATGACAAACAATATCTATATTGACCAAGTTAATACCTTGAATGAGGGAAAATACATCATTTGTTTGTGCACTAGGAGGGATCACAACATGTTGTAAAGTATTTTGAAGCATGCTATGACAATTAGGTTATTATTGAATGAGATCCCATAAAGAGATCTTAGCAGGAGTGTTTCAAATTTTCTTGACAAGATCATACTCCTTCCTGCCATGAAAAGGTAAATGAGGGGCACTAGGAAAAATGGGTTGGGGAAGTGGTATCAATGTAGGAGTGTTTTGTGGTTGTATATTATTTCTTGTGTTATATATGTATGAGCAATGGTATGATTACTTGGTTGTTGCAAAACATTTTCACTAGTGATTTTCCTAAGTACAAAGTTCAATATAGCACCTAGAGGTTTTTATTTGTTTTGAGGTAGTCCTATGATAATCCCAGGTTTGTTTTGATTTTGTTGTGGTTATGAAGGTGGATAAATGATAAGTTGAGGTGTGATTGTATTAACTTCTCTTTGTTGTGTTTTGTTATGACAAGCCTTAGTGGATGTTTTTAGTGAGATGAAATCCTCAAGGGATTCATCTACCATGTCATTGTCATCACTACTAAAGGGCTTGAGAGATATATTAACTTGTAGAAAGAGATATGACATGATCAGATGACTATGCTTTCTCCAAGGTTAATCATTTAAGTATTTTAGGATCTCTAGTTTCAAATATTTGCAAAAGTAAAACTATTCTATTTATATTATGCAATGAAAACAAATGTCTACATATATGAAGCTATCTAATATTGAAAACTAGCAACATTTTTTTCTCTTTTTAAACTTTTTCAAAATGCAAGAGAATGAAAAATTTCTTTAATATGAAAAAACAATCTTTCAAAATTCCAAAACACAGATGTACTAGTAGAAACAAAAAGAAAATATAGACACAAAAATGCACAAAAAAACCTGTTAGGACACATGTATGAGGATAGATTCACCCCAGGGCGATTGAGTCCCTTCTCAAGTATCTAAAAAATTAAAAGTTGACAGTCTGTGTTATTGTTTAGGCTTGTTGTTTTCAAGTGCAATATGTTATTATAGTGACAATGTTTTCCAAAATGCTAATGAAATGTAAAGGCAATTTTGTGAAAATGGATGGGAAAAATGATTTTTTTCTTAGAATGTAATTTTTAATGTAATTTTGATCTAAATGACTGAAACATAGTTTATGCAATCTACTATGAAAGATGTATGTAGTATTTTTGGATTTTTTTAATGAATTTGAATGATCTAAATATGCAATTTGTAACCCTAAATGCAATGAAAAACTAGATAATGCAAAACCTAGATCTAGGGTTTCAATGATCACAAATCATAAAAGATGTTGTATAATGTTAGGTTCACCAAAATGAAATATGGTGAAAAGGGGGAATCCCAAAATAGGGTGTCCTAGATCCTTCATACAAAGAACCAAGGAGCTAAAGGGATACCTCTTCACATAATTTCATTGAACCTAAGGAATTGCAAGGTGTGGAGATTAAATTTCAACTCTAAGGTGAGCCAATCAAATTTGAATCCTTAGGTTTTCTTAGGATAATAGGATTTGAAATTAAGTGGAAATGATTTGATGCAACTAAAAAAATGAACAATATGACTTGGATGATGAAATGCAAGATTACTAAGCTACAAAAATAGAAAACATAGTTTGTAGGAAGATTTGAGAAGGGTCTAGACACATGTACCTGACATAAAAATTATATTTTAAGCATTGCTGGAGGATAGGTTTTCCCTAGGGTGAATAGGTCCTAGGATGCCTTTTCAGAACTTTAAAATTTTAAGTTATAGCCCTTTTTCTACACTCTACTCCTGTACCTACAAATCTTCATTCCTAAATTTGTACCTACAATAAATCTGTACCTACAATAAATCTGCAACAAAAACTGTTTGTTTGTTTGTTTGTATGGGGGTTTTCCTCGGTCAAACCAAAAGTTTGGTAATTAAACCTTGATAAATAATAGTATGCAAGCCCTAACCTTAAGTGCATCTAAGTTTTTTATGAGCTAACATGCAAAGAAACCCTACTCAAGTGCATTAGAGTATGATTTGTAAATGATGAATGATAACTATCCACTTAGGGAGACATCATTACACCCTAAATAAATCTAAAACACAATGATACCTTGTTGTAGGTTGCTAGTAGAATGAAGCTTAAATATGGTAACACTAGAAAATAAGTATTATGGTATGAGAAATGGCCAAATGTATCTCCTAAACCTAGAATCCATCATGTTCAACCATTGGCATCAATGTTCAATCATAAACAATGCTTGATCAAACTTTTACAAATGAGCTTGAAGACCTACAAATACACACAAAATATTGCTCCAAGACTTCAACTTTTCTTGCTTTCTTGCTCTTCAACAAATGTTTCTTCTCTCCTCGATCTCTCAAACTTGTCATCTCTAGTTTGAAATGGTGAAAAGACTATGCTTTATAGGCTTCTTCTCTAATTTCCTGAATAGTAGATCCTGATAGCCAACATTTGCATATGAATTTTGAATCATTAAAATACCACCAAAAAATATTAAAAAATGGGATCTAGGACCTAAGGAGGACCCATTCACCCTTGGGAAAATGGGTCTTGGCCTAAAAGTCTAGGAAAAACATTCTTCAATGTATTTTAATTATAGATTATATCAATTAAATGTAGGTTCTCCTTTCAGAAAATGGGAAAAATAAGGTTTTGGGATGCATAATAAAGGGAATTAGGGCCTATATAGGAAGGGTAAAAATTCATAAATGTGAGCTAACTAAAATAGGTCCAAATTAAGTGTGAAATTGTACTATCACCTATAAGGAAGTAAAATTTCCTACACTATAGGTAGATGACCTAACATGTTCAAAATTTAGAGATGCCACCTAGATTAATCCATTGAATACACCATATAAAGTCTAAAGTGTGATGCCTGGAGTAATGAAATAATGAGGAGTGTGAATTAGAATTTATGGTTTGGCTTGGAGGTATGTTAGAACCTATTTAATCCGTGGTAGAAATGGTAGAAGGTTTGGAAAAATTGTGTTTACTAGAGGAGTGTCCACCCCTATGTAGAGTGCTCTTATCTACATTGTTGTTGGAGTATGTGTGGGATTTACTAGAGAGGGTGGATGATCCTTATGTTAATGAGAATTATAGATGTTATTTGGTGTAACATAAGATTTTTTTTGCTAGCTCCTCCTAGATTAGTCACACATCCTTGTAAAGCATTAAGTCTAAGAAGTAGGTCTGGAACCTTACCTTTAAGCATGATTTATCACTAAACCATTTGAATTGTTGTGGGAGTTAATCCAATCTAAATATTTTATACATAGCCATAAAATAACTCATGTAAGCATGGATCTAGAACATGATCAATGTTTTCTATAATAGACCTTCATGTGTTAGTTGAAAAGGAAATACCAAAAATTGAGTATGAACAATTGTGTGACAATATTCTTTATATTTTGTGTAGAATGTGTTGAGAATATAACCACTTTAGGAATCAAGGATCTAATGTAGATGTCAAGTATAGGGGAATTACTTATGGGATGCTCTATCTCATAGCTCATTGACTCATACCCACAATCATTCATAGTCACACATTCAATAGACACACAAATATAATCATTGACATAATATTCACTCTCTACATGAGATACTTGACCCTTACACTTATGATCCACTTGCAAGTGGTTATCTTCCTCACATTTCATCTTACTACTTCACCATCCTTTTGAAGCACCTACTCCTTTGAAATTCCGTTTGCACCTCTTTGGGAAGCCTCCTTGACCATTCCCTAATGTACATGTCTTACTGCCTAGCTCCTTTATATGTCCTCTTTGTTAACATGAATACCTAGTTTCTATCTACCGTGATGACATCTATTATATTCATAGATTGTGATGGTCCTTTCATTTATTGGTCTACCTTAGCTTTATAGTGTACCCCTCTTATTGGTAATTAATCTAGTATCCTCTCAATCATGCCTCTAGCCTCTTCTTCATTGCACACTTTAGTTCTTACTTATGGTCACATCCATAGGATTTTAAAATCTCGTATTCCTTTTACTTGGAATCAATATACCTTGGTCATTATGTTTCATTCTCTTTTACCTATACAAATTTTTATGATAATTCATCTTACCCTAAATATCATCCACTTGTCCATCAATGTATGTCAACAATAATATAATCTTTAACACTCACTAATTTACCTATCAAATCTAAACTCAAAGTATTTAATTGTCATGCATACATCCTTTTTATGTTCCCCTATTCTTTTGTCTCTTCGTTGTGTGTTTTCTTCTCATATCTTATTCTTATAAAGTTCCTCCTTATGCATTTACATCATGTCATCTTTGATCTTCTTTCTCAATGCAATTCTTCCTTTTATTTATCCTATTTTATCTATATGCGTGATTCTCTTCTTCCTCAACTTCTTTGGCCTCTTTCGTGTGATATCTCTTCTATGTGCTCCATTATTCTTGGCCTCATCATAATTCTTGTCTTCCTAACATATTTATTCCATTATATTTCACTCCTCTAACCTCCTTAGCACCTTGGCCATGTTATCTCCCTCTTCTATCTCTCCTTTTATGGCCTAGTTGTTGTGCTCCTTTATCCTTGGTTTTGTTCAAGCATAAAATTTCATGCAAATTTTAGGTTCCCATGTGAAAAATTTGATTTCAGCACTCATAAGTATAGTTGAAAAATCTACTCAAAAGGCCCGCTTTAAAAAATCATAATTTGAATCTAGAGAAGTTTCATGCAAAACCACCTTGAAAACATGTTTATTTGACATATATGAGCATGCACGCTGATTTTCAGCTTTGTATGATCAGTTTTGACAAGATTTCAAAAGGCCAAGTTGAAGGGTTCTGCAAGGGTTTGCTGTCTACACAGTAAAATCTATCAAAGTGGGAAACTTTGGAGGATAATATTAAGCAGATGGAAGAGTGTCATGAAAAAATGATTGGTGCTTTTGATTCTCCCCATCTCAATGTGCATCCATGTCAATTTTTATAACTTTAGGACATCATTTGGTAATTTTTCAAAATCAAATCCAAATAGATTTTACCCAGTTTTGATACTGCATTTCTAGGACAGCTGCAAAAGGGTCAACTTTGATGTTTGATATATTGTGACTGAAGATTTTTGGTGAAAAACCATTGTGCACACCTATTCATTTCACCTAAATGAACTAATCTCCAAAGTTACGGCTTCATAGGAAGAAATTTAATATCTTTTCAAGGAGGTAAAGTGGTGGGTTTCAACTAAATTTGATAGTGGTAATTTTTCAAAAAATGCTGAGTAACTTTGGGCATTTACAATTTGAAATTCCAATAACTTCATGCCAAACCATTTTGTGAACGTACTCCTCTATCATAATTCAACATACTGGTAAAATTTTGTGGCTCTAGGATAAATTCTGATCAGTTTTTCGCATCGATTTTGGAGGCTAGTTGAACTATTTTAGCCACTGAGCAAAAAATCAAAAAAATAAATTATGAGGAATACCCACTTCAATGCATTTCAAAATATGATTAAAAAAATGGAAAAGAATAGGGTATTATGGAATTTTATTGTTTAGGGTTGTATAAATCTCTCCTAGAACACCATTATCATCTTGCACCATAGATTAGTTACTAACTCAGATGCCTACTTCAAGCACTAAATTGGAGTAGATGATGAAATTGATGCACTATAAAGTTATATATAGAATTGAGAAGACAAATTTATAAACCCCTACAAATTCCTAAAAGGACACATTTGGAAGGTGTCAAATATATACGTTTTTTAAAGCTTCATAGCCAAGACATGTCTCAGAAGTACGTGTCATCATTTTGAAAAATCCTCCTTTAGCAAGAAAACATTTGATAAAGATTTTAAATGCCAATATTTTGATATATGTCACGACCAACAATATGTTTCTTTAAGACCACCTGTCCTATAGAGACATCCAACTGACAAAACTGTTGAAGAGATTCTTTGGGTGGGAAAACAAAGACTAGCAATATTTATACAATTTCACCTTCAACCTGATCTGAGAGAAACTATCAAGTCCATTGGATTATACTCACTGAGCTAAGAGTATCAAGAACAGAACGAAGGTTGACCAGAAAAATAAATGATGAAGTTTTCCCTTATAGAGAATCTATATTCTTGATAAGCTTGAACAAGAGGTGTATGCTACAAAGGAAAAGAATGGAAAATCTTTGCCACATGAACATTTCCTCCAGGATGAAGCTACAAGGAGGTGCATTGAGGAAACACTGAAACATGACAAGCCACGTTGTCCAATGTACTTACATAGTTTGATCTTCTGAGATTGCAAGGGGGTTCAATGAAATTGACAAATACACTCTATTAACTTGCTCAGTTACTAAATTCCCATGAAAACAGTGTATGGACAGAAGGAAAACCCTAAAACCAACAACAAAGCAAAACTTCATCAGAGAGACATGATCAATTGGGGTGAATCCCACAATTCTCTCTGACAGAGTTGGTCACACCGATGGAAACTTTATCAAGAGGAAAAATCAAAACTGGCAAGAGTTAATGTGAAGTCCCTCAGATAGAGCAAAATGCGTAAAAGGAAAGAAAGGGTTAAATAAAAATTTCACCATGATCATATTGATGTGAAAATTATAAAGTGCATTTCACCAAGAATGATAGTTATTCAAAGAAAGTGGTGAAAATACATGTGGGTAAATGCAAGATGAAATATTTTTACTAACAGAGAGGTAACTACTTTACCTGGGAAATATTTTAATAAGAGTGAAAATATTCACGAAGACAATTAAAGGATAATTTAAAACTTTATAATGGGTGATTATTTTTATTCAAAGAGTATATTACACCTGGTGAAGACACACAAGTTAAATGTAAGGTAGAATACTTTCACGAGGATGAAAAATATTTTCATCCAAGGAGTTATAAACTAGGTGATTATTTTTAATGGATGAAAAATGAAGTTTTTAGCAACAAAAGATTATTATTAACTCAATTTTCACAAAGATGAGAATTAAAGATTAAAATATTTAATTTGTTGAAGGCAATTAATTAAATATTTTTGTGGAAGAAAAATAATACTGAAGAGATGTAGCGAATAGATACGAAGGGTCATAACCCTAAAAATATAATGTATACATGTAAGATGAAAAAAAAAGAAAAGGATAAGCAGTAGGTTAGGAAATCATCAGTAGTTGGATAGGTGGAATAGTTGCCAAAACAAAACATTATGATGTGTATTGAAAAATCTTTTGAAATAATGAAAATGAAGAAGAAGTCTTAATCTAGTTTCTATTATTTGTTGAGTTAAACAATTATTTGGTTGTCTCCACATTGTTATTTCTCTGTTGTTTGAACTTGTGTATCCAAGTTGATATTTTAGTTTCATCAAGACACACTTGCTATTTTTGTGCAATCAAGTTAATTGGTTTCTATTAAAGAATTAAAATCCTTTTGATTGATTACAGTAACTTGGAGGTAACATTTGGATCAGTAAGAAGAGTTAGGTAATTGATAATATTGTCAAGCTGTCTCCACATTGATGTTGTCTTGTTATTCAAATTAAGGATATACTTCATTTGTCAATACACATTTGCTGTCATTATGTGATTCTTTTAATTGGTTCCTTCAAGGAAGGATTAAAACCCTTTTAATAAATCACAGTAACCTGATAGGATCAATTGGATCAATAAGAAGAGTCTATCAGTCACATTTTTGCATGTTTATACAAGGTATAAATAATCACAAGTTCCAAACAATCAGAATTGTAGCCAATAAGTAAGTCACATACCTTTCACCTCTTGAATCCATTATCCCAATAGAAGTAGGCACTGGTCATACCAATTCCATTTTAGAATTTCATAAAATCTTATCCATACATTCAAATTTCAAATTTTAGTAGTAGTTAGTAAGCTTCCATCTATCCCACACTATTTTATACTATGGATAGATCCATGAATTCAACCAAATCATACATTCCTATAATCTACTCCATTATAAAGGTCCACCCACCTAGGTCCAGCGGAGCCTGAAGTGCAGGGAGTCATCAACTAAATAGGTTATCTCTATTCATTGGTTCAAGAATGTTGCAAGTCTGATCATAGAGCCTAACATCCTCTTAGGATTTGTAACCTACATTTTTGAGATCCAGCAGGTTCATTGATCTACCTAACTACCTATTGTTTGTCACATCTATTTAACTATCTCATGATTAATGATTCAATTAGACTACCTTGGTTCAATTTTCTATTAAGCTTCCTCAAGATCTTATGATTATTTGTATTCATATCGATATAGGCATCTATATTTATCCTATTCTTTCCTCTTCAATATAATTTCTAATCATGTGTGCACTTTCTATGTGCTTCATTCATCAATGTACTTTCTCCATCCTTTATATTCTCAACTCAATAATGGCCACCTCCTCATTAGGCAATCCCCTTTATGAATGAACATTATTTTGGAAACTTGTCTAATCTTTGAACTCCTCTTTCCCTTCAACCTTTGATTGTGATTAGCTTACTTTAATTTGAGATTCTCTTGCATCATACTTTCTAGGTTAGGAAGATAAATGCTCCATCTTATTTGCTTCTTAATTTTCCTACTCCTGGGCCTTTCTCTCTAACCTGCATGATTTTCGTGTAGTCTCACCTTGTTGTCCTCAATCTCCTTCTCTAACTAAGATATATTATATTCTTCCTTCACATCTCTTATCTTAGGTGTGACTACCATAAATCAATTTTATATCATCATCCATTGTGTTATCATCTTCATCTCTCACATTCAACTAATACTTAGATAATCTATTAGCTACCTCTAGAGTTTGTTGATCTATCAAACTATCTTATAGGTCAACATTTCTCTTGGCTACCTGAAAATCAAAATATATACCCAACTACATCAAATAAACATATTTTTTAACACATATTATGGGCCTCCTTACTTTCCCATCTCTTCACCTTGTCTTAATGCTCCTTCATTTACATCTTCTTCTTGTCATCTTTAATATTCTTTTAGGATCCCATGTGACTAATTATAATTGATACTTATACAAACACATCCCTCCTACAAGTTCCTCCCCATGTATCTAGCTAACTTCAATTGGTGCTTCTACTAACACAACCTTCTTCTGGGTTCCTTTCTTCTTGACTACCTTTGATAGATACTTTTATTGATTCTCTTCAACCTCTTTTCTCCTCATCATAGAGTACCACCTTTTCAAAATCTTCTAATTTAGATTTGACTATTTGGAATCTTCCTCATGTACATTTTTGTCACCCTCATTGGGAATGGCTTTTATTCCTAACCTCCCTTGCACTTCACCTCATTGACATACTCTTCCTAGAGACTCAATTAAGTCTCATACTTGAACTCTTTGGAACCCACCATTTCCTAGGTATCTTCACACACTTGATTCCTTCCTTGAATTATACTCTCCACAATGGTGTCTCATACCATGAGTCCTTTAATTTCTTGTGTATCTTAAGGGTCATGTCCAACCCGCATCACCCTCCTCTAGCTCACTTCTCATGAAATCAAATCCTTCTCATCCTACATATAAAGATGGTGTTGTTAAATGCACCTTCTCCTCCATGTGGTGAATTTTCCATCTACTCATTATTATTTCTAATAAAATTATTCCAATTCTTTCTCTTACTCTAATTCCAAATGTGCATTATTACATAGTTGAGCCTCTAGATCTTATAGTTATTCGAGGTATACTTTAGTGTCCATTTCCTACTATGTCACGAGATACTTTCCTCCTTCCAAGCTCTTCCTTTTGTAGGTCCTTGAGTTCCTACAAAAAATTATACCAATGCATCCTTTGTGCCATACCACACTCTCCTCCACCTTGTCCTCTACCCATCACTCTGTGGAGAACATACCCCTCTTTTAATTCAACACCTCATTCCCAACACTCCCTTTTAGAATATGTGCCCCCTCTATTTGTGTTTGAATTCCTTGTAGTATAATTAATATGTTTGGATTGTTTTATTCTCTATTAAACTACCTTGGCATTCAATGATTATATCCAACTATACCTTAGGTAAAAAACTCTACCCTACTACCTCTAAATTAGATGTTTTTTAGTGCTTTGTCTTTGTGTTTCTCACCACCAACTTTAACTAACTCTCGTTGATGATTATGTTAAGGTACTCCCATTTAATTTTTCACCTAGACTTGTTTGTCCTCCTTGTGGGATTCCCTTGACCCAACTTCCTCCTTTTATAGCTTTGTTATATTACCTTCTACTATTCTTATCCATTGTGTCCTTGAATATCTCTTTTCTCTCTACCTATATGCCTTATATATGATAATTTCAACATCAAAAGATGTTTGTGATGCCTTCTACCAATATTCTCCATTTTAGAAGATAATGAATCTTTTGGTCATCATCCCTTGGTTGGAATTAGAGGAACATTTTTCTCCACCCCATGCTTTTAGAGATCATGAACCTTGAATTCAATACTATAAATGATATAGATATCAAGTCAAGGATCCTAATTAGGGTATGACCAATAGTTCAATTTGTGACTCATACCCACACTCACTCACATTCACACATTCAAGGGACATAAAAATAAAACTAGTGTAATAAGCATGCATATTTTATTGATTTCATGGAAGGATTACACCAATACATTTAACAAGGAACTATAGCCATAATACACTCTCTCCTACATGAACTCATCAACTCCTATACTTATGGCCCACTCAAAAGTGTCCACCTTCTTCTCATTTCATCACATTATCTCATCATTCTTACAAAGATCCTAATCCTCCAACATTCCCTTTACACCTCTATAAAATCCCTCCTTGGAAACTCCATAATGTACACATTATTTTACCTAGTTTATTGATCTACTATCACTTGTAACATGACTACTTAGTTAGTATTTTCCCTTATGCCACTTTATTATCTTCATAGATTATAGTGGTCTCTATAATTTTACAATTGAAAAGTATATTGGCTTCCTTCTATAACCTTCCTCTTGGTCATTAGTCCAATAACCTCTTAGTTGTGTCTTTAACCTCTTCTTTACTACTTTCTAAGATTATTCTTAATGGCCATATACCCTATGATATCAAAATATTGTATTCCTTCTAATTTATTATGTTTCCTCCTCACTCAGATTACCATCCTTTCATTATATTTATTTTTTCCCTAAAATCCATTCACTTGTTCATCAATAGATCCCAACAATAAATAGATCTCCAACATCATTAGTTCTCTCATTATCTCTAGGTTTTAGGTCTCTAATTAACAATACATTTGTCCTTGTCAAGTTCTCCATTTCTTCAATGTGTTTCTTATTTTTGCAATTGTATCCTCCTATCATTATCTTTGATTTCCTCCTTACACACCCAAATTATGCCATCTTGCACTCTTATTTCCTCATATACTTCTTTATTTTCTTTATCCTACATTGTCTCTATGCATGCTTCACTTCCTCAACTTCTTTAGCCTTCCCTATGAATGCCGCTCTTGAAGCTTGGCTTCTTTGACATTCTATGTGCATCCTTTATTTTTTTCTCTCCTAAATTATTGGAATCCTCATGCCTATTGTAAGGCCCAACTAATGCTTAGTAAACTTGGTGATAAACACACAATTTAGAGGTAGTTCCTAACTAAATAGTCTTCTAAACCCTTGTAAATACTCCATTTAATTATCAACTAGGGCTAACGTAAGCTTGTGATGATTCTAGAACTATATGTGCACCCAAATATTATATACTACCTATATCATATAGTATATGTGATTGACACATATTAAAAATGAATTAAAGCTTAAACTAGAAATAAAGAAAAAAAGGATTAAATCTAGAACTATTGCTACAAGTACTTACAACTTAAGACTATGATTAGTTCACTGGTAAAACCTAAACTCTGTAATTAACTTAACACTGCTAACTTAGACTCACTCCTAAATAATTCTAAATACTTGTATCACTTTGATGGATAATGCATTAAGAAAAATAAAATTTAAAGTATAAAACAAGATCTCATTCATGATTTCATTCATATACAAAACATGAATAATCTAATTAAGATAAATGCAATAATGAAAAAAAATATTGTAACAATAAAAATTAATGGTGGAGCACAATTACCTTATGTGGCCCTTGATCAAGTTATTGTATCCACAGAATAAGCTCAAATCTAACTTCTTAAATCAACTGATCATAATGCTAAACTAAGAACCTCTTCATTGTATATAATTTTTTTTCACAATCTCACAAGAATCTTTAGAGATCTTATTCATGAAATTATAACTAGAAAATAAGTGTTGTTCGTGTAAATGTAAAAAATAACTATCTAAACATTTCCATATGCTATATCTACTCCTCAACCATTGAGCCAACTATATAGGTTCAGGGGAGGTTTATTAGAATGAGGACTCAAAACATAAAACTTAAATGCAAATCACCACTCCCATATGAAAGAGAGAGTGACAAATTCTACACAACTGAAAAGATGGAAGAAGATGATTAGGACTAGAACTCTGTTTTAGTGGTATAATAGAAACATGTACTGTGGGAATAGTCACATTTGATTCCCAATCATTGTAGACTCCTTCTTCCTTCAACTATCTTATTAAATGGTCTAGTGATTCATCATCCTCATTAATGAGCACTTCCACTTATGTAACTATCACATTCCTATAGTTCTAGAATCTCCCCTACATCTCTATTTGAAATCCTTTAGCTGCGGGCTGCACTTCCTAGTTGTTACGGGTTACACTCTACTTACTCTAGCTTCTCAGCTACAAGGAGTTAATTCATATAACATATACACATACTAATAACCAAAAATTAAACATATATCCATATTGCATTCCATACACACTCACATCTAATTATGCAATTACCATTATATCATTATCATAATTCCATACATCAAAACTTGGTTCAATGTTGCATGAAAGACATAAAAATATAGATAAGTTTAGGAATGTATATGAAATGAGTGACTGGAAATATCTAAAAGCATGAAATAAAACAACATAAAACTAGCTAATACTTGGTGTCATCATTTCCCCCAACTATGATATTGCTTGTCCTCAAGCAATCAGTTTAGGATTGGAGGTTGTATTACAAGGCCATTTCCTTGAAGTTTGTAACCACATCCACTCCTTTTCCATATTTCAAATAGTAGCCTCCATAGGTTGAGAGTCTTTCCCATTTGAAATATTTTTCCTCTTCCCTTTCTACATTCTATTCTCCTATCCAATGTGTCATTGGATATAGGAGCATTGGTGGATGAAAGGTAAGAGGTACCCATGTGAGTCCTTTATATTTGGAAATATCTATAAACCTACAAGATCTCTCAAGCATGGCTACAAAATTATATTAAGAGTGTGGTTCCTTTTTCTATAATTCAGGATTCAATTCTTCCCAACTTCCTTTCATAAAATTAAAAGCATGATGGATGAGACCTAAAGCTAGTTGCTACATCCTGACATAATCATTCTCTCTAACATTTATGATTCTTCTACTTGCACCCTTATGCATCAGGAGAGTTGTGCATTCCTCTATGACTATACTGGGGTCCTTTGACTTTTTCCTAATTTGGAGAGCAATGGATTTCTCTCTCTCAACATAATCTTGCATTATTTCACCCTTCTAATGCTTGTTCCCAAAGTATAAATCTCTAATCTATAAATGTCCCACAAACATCAATGGGTTCCATTCTATATCATCTAATAGAGCAAGGCTATGCAAGTAAAATTCACACAGTTGATCTTGTACATCTGGTGTAGAATCAACATAAATATTTAAAAACTCAATTTTTTTTCTCAGGGAAAATGGTAAGTTACTAATTAGCTATTTGAATTGAAAACACAAAAAATTATCTTGCAAAAATAACGCCTACACCCTAAAAATTGGCCTACATTTGAGGATTTGTGTAGCCTTGTCTACAATTTCCTCAACTCTGACTATCAACTTCTTCAATTCAATTTCCTTCTGCTCGAGAACCCTAGCAAGGTTAGCTTTCATTTTTTCTCTTTTTGTTTCCCATGCTTCCTTTTGCTAAGAGAATTCATTAGTTATTTTCCAAAGATCATACCCTAGGGACACAATAGTGGGGCTAGTTGGGATTTTAATAAAAGGAGGTCTACCTTTAACCATAGGTTCTTTATTCCCTATTTCCACACGAGAAAGATGTGCAAGAACATCCATCATGCACCCATGTTCAAATTTGTTTAATTTTTCCTCTAATCCTTTAATTTTCATGTCCCTCTCATTGTCCCTTGACTGATAACTTTTTAGTAAGTCTTCCAATTGCCTTATTCTATCAAGTGCCTCTTGTAATTCCTTTCTGACATTTCTTTCCTCAATAAAAAAATATTCATCTTTTTCTAAAAATAATTAACATCACTCATGGAATAATCACAACCCTCACTATTAGAGCCTTGTGGGGTTTTCTTTCTCATCTTTTAGCAACAAAGGTATCCTTTGAATCAAATTCAAAGGTTCTTATGAAATACCATTGATGTTTAATTGGTAAATTTATATTACCAAGGCTATCCCCCTTTAATTATGAATTAGTTTCTACTATCACAACATATTTTTCCTACTTCTTAATTAATCCTCTCATAACACCTTTATTCTTCAAGCGGTGTGAATGCTTGGGTTGTGTGAATTTCTTTTGCCTCCTTGTGGGTGTAGCAGAAGATTCACCATTTCTCTTCCTGGTTTTTGGTATTTTAGTAGAAGTGGGGGTTTCTTTTGCTGTAGGTTTCTTAGAGGCTATAGGTGGTGAGTCTTGCAGGCTCTACTCCTTTGGCTCTCCTTTGTTGTGGGTAGGTTAAGTAGCAGGGGAGCTAGAGGGAATTTCTCTTCCTAATATAGTAGGTGGTTCCATATTTTCTAGAACAACAAGTTCCTCAAGAATGTTATTAACATGCCTATAATTTACAAAAGTATTCCATGAAACATGTGGGAACTAAACCCTCATATTTCTTTTTATAAATAGGGTAACTAAGCAGTAATGTGAAAATGCAGTGTTGTTTCTCTTCCTTTTGTATTCATAACTCATTCTTTTGAAAAGATTATAAAAAAAATTAGGAACATCTACATGCTTGTCATGGAAAAGGTGGCTTAAGTTTTTGAAAGAGACTATGTATAACAGATACTTCCTACTATCACATGTGAGATACTTAATTATATATGAGGAAACATAAGCCCAAACCCATGGCAAGGATAATCTTTTAGTACCCTGGCAGGATGAGTCCAAGTTCTTTCCATGTTCTTTGAATTCATCCTTGGCAGTGATAAAATTTTCCCTGACTGGAAAATCCTCCCCTTCTCTTGGAAATCTTGAAACCTTTGTAATAGTGACCTCTGAAGCATCCACTTTCAACTCTCTTACATTCACCTCATCATGTTGTAAAGTAGTAACAAATTGTTAGTTCATAAATTTTTTGAACTCTTTGTGTTTTAAGAAGTAGTCTATCCAACCAACATGCTAAAAAATAGGTAACACCAATCTATCTTCGATTAGGTGATTGTGTGCAGATGGTTCTCTTCAGATTAAATCACCACCTAGATAGTGACAATTTTCTCTATTTGTGCTCAATTTCTCTATTTATCACTTTAACCACATCAATCCCTTTCTACTTGTGTACTTGCATTTTCCTAATGTATCTATTCTACCCCTTCTCCTTTCCTTCCAAGTTTGAATTTTAGCTTGGATGGTAGGATTGCATACAAAATGGGGAAAAATAGAATGGAAAAGGATTTGCAAAAAGTGTGGGTTTTTTAAATCAAGAAAATAAAAATGAAGAGTATTGCTTCTCCCCCAACTAAAGGAATTAAGTGTTCTCACTTAATTGCATTGTACTTGGAGGAGGGTGAAATGATGTATTAGAAATACTAAAAATGATATGAAGAATGTGAAATCTAATATGTAAACATGTAAGAAAACAATTGCCATCTATGATAATTATGGAAAATTAATGTGTACTTGTAGAAGTGTAGTGAATTGAAACTTATCTTGTGTGATAGTGATTCGAACTACTAATAGTGATTTGAACTACCCGCAACGAGATTTGATGTGATAAGTCATACTTGCAATTGGTGATAAATGATATAACTGCATTGTGCATGGTGAATGATGTTTTTGAAAGGCTATAGGATGCATGATGATGTAATGTAAAATAAATGGTAGAACACATGGAAATAAAGAAATTTGATATGAATAGGACATGGGATGAAGTGGATGAAGTGAGATATAGTGAAATGATAGTTATGAGGCTACATGTATAAAAGGATAAAGTGTATATGGATGGATATGCAATTAATTCGGCTAAAATTTTGAAAATTTTGCTAGGTAAATGCTACGAGTGCCTTCAATAATAGGTCACTTTCTAAAGTTGGCACCTATAGGCATGAGGCTATAGGTCCCTACTGCATCATGGACTATGCTTAAAAATGATTATTGATTGTTACCACCTGTGTGTTGGATGTTGTTGATATGTGGTTGTCATTGATGTCAACACTATTAGAATTGATGTCATTTGAGGCTGTATACGTCGAGGATATTGAGAAAATTATAATAAAGTAAGTTGCAGGTTCTCAATGGTGAAGTGAAGTTCATTATGTTGGCTAGACCAGTATGTTGATGACTAAAGGTTGTGGAATAAAGGGTTTCTTTTCAAGTATATCTAGTCTATCCACATTAAGTTTTAGAGATCCATATCAAGATTTGATCGTGTTATGAGTATCGGTGTTCTGACAATTTTTCTGTTGCTTCAATTGGTGTTCTTGAATGAAGATGATATGATTCTAGTAATCTAATTTGTTGTAGATGCTTATATGGTGTTTCATGATGCTTGTGGATGATTTTAGTTTGCACTCTATCTTTGTTGTTGGTCCACATTGACCATTGTGCTCACGAATGATGATTTTCTATTGCGTATTCATGTTTTTCATGTTCTTGGCCGACTGGGTGATTGTAGCATGTTGTGGATCTTCGAGGAATAATTATTGAAGGTGTTTCAATTTTGAGGATGTTGTTTTGGGTTGTCACTATGTTGTGGTCGACTTTGGTTGATTCGCATTGTAATTTATTTATGTTTTGGGCCAACAGTTTGTATTCATTTCATATTCTATTGAAGCCGACATGTAAATGATGTTATCTCTTGTTGCAGATATATAAGAGTGATTGTTTTGTCATTTGAAGGCATAAGGAAGTGAAGTGTGTGAGTCCTATGTGCGAATAAAGTTCTAATCATTCAAAGGTAGAAGTGAAGTGTGAAGAGTGAGCTTATTTTTCCGTGCTTAACCAGAACTATAATTAGGCATGAGCAGATGCTATTTTCTCAGTTCAATCTTGCAGATTTAATATGAATCTTTCTATAAGATAGTGTGTCTTCCTTTGGGCAGTAAGCCTTGTTGTAATTGAGCATTGAGCTATAGGTAGTGCACTTAAATGCATGTGCATTCCCCATTTATTCTCTTATACTTTTAACGAGGTATAATCTTGTGGACTGACCTCCACCATGGTTTTTCCCCTAACAGGGTTTCCATATAAAAAAATTGGTGTTATGTGTGTTTCTAATGTGGTGATGATTTATGCTTTCATGGTTATTTATTAGATCTAAGAATAAGGTTAATAAGATTGATAATCTATATAATTTCGGTGACAACTGATTCACCCACCCTTAGTTGTTTGCCCTTGTGTTTCCATAAATTGGTATCAAAGCAGGTTCCTTGGAAGAAGTTTAATAGCTTGAAGTGATTTGGGATGACAACATATAATAAGGATAGTCTAAGATTTGATGGAAAAAATTATTCTCTATGGAAGACGCGAATGAAGTGTCATCTGAGATGCATTGGTGAGCCTTTCTGGAACATTACAAAGAACAAATATATTATTGGGCACAAAATGGCCCTTCCTTTGCAAGTGAGATCAAAGATGCCGAGTACAATATCAGGGCTAAGGAAGCCTTGTTGAGTGCACTGATTGATTATGAGATGACAAATGTAATGGATTTGAAGACTGCTTATGAGATTTGGAAAAAGTTGGAAACTTTGTATGAAGGTGATGCACATGTGAAGATTGCTAAGTTGAAAAGTCTAAAAGGGAAATATGAAACATTGAAAATGGGTGAAGATGAGAATATCACTACCTTTATGCAAAGAGTGAATGAACTTGTGTGTAATATTAGATGTGTTGGTGGAACATTGGATGAATCAAAGATTGTTGCTAAAGTGCTCAGATCCTTGCCTACTACATACAAACACAAAGTTGCTGCTATTGAGGAGATCCGAACTATGAAAAATGTAACAAGAGACATGTTGATTGGTAAGCTTACTACTTTTGAGTTAAGTAAGTTTGGTGATGCTCTTCCTAAGATAGAATCTACATTCAAAGCTACTACCTTGATAAGGGATAAGCAGATATATGATTTGGGAGAAATTTATTCTAGAAAAGTGTTTAATAATGAGGAATAAATGAGAGATATTGAAGAAGAAGAGAGAAAGCTAAATGAGCTTGAAGCACTTCTTTTCAAGAGAGTACCCAGAGGAGAAGGTAAGTATAAAGGAAAATTTCCTCTTAAATGTTTTTCATGCAATAAGATAGGTCATTTTTCCTCAAGGTGTCCTGAAAGAGTTCCTAAGCCAAGAAATAACAAGCCTAGATTCTAAAGAAAATGTTATTACATTGCTGATGAAGGTGTGACAGATGATGAATCTAATAAATGAAGTGCAAGTGAAGATGAATGGGTATTTATTGCTATCAAGAAAAATGATTTGGTACCTACTAAATCTACTAGTTGTATGAATGTGGAGAAAGCTCTTGCAAGAAAAATTGAAGAAAAGGATGAATGGGTGATTGACAATGGATGCTCACATCACATGACATGTGATAAAAGTAAATTTGTGATCCTAGAAAAGTATGATGGTGGTGTTGTAAGATTTGGTGATGACAAAGCTAGTGTGATCCATGGTAGAGGATCCATTTCTCTTGATGGTAAGAACAATATTGATGATGTCTTATATGTGGAAGGTTTGAAGAATAGTATTTTGAGTGTTGGACAAATGATTGACAAGTGATACAATCTTCAATTCAAGGATGGAAAGTGTAAATATTGGGGAATTTTGGAAATGTGATTGCATCTAGTACAAAAACAAAAGGTAATATCTTTCACTTGAATGCTGTTAGTAAAAGTTTTTTGATTGCTCAAGTTGATGAAAGTTGGTTGTGGCATAGGAGATTGTGTCATGTAAACTTTGACAATATTATCAAGATAATTTCTACTCACAGTGTGAGAGATGTTCCTAAGTTGGTAAAGCCTACTAATACCATATGCAAGGACTGTCAATTAAGGAAGCAAATTAGAGTTTCATTTTAGAGCAAACAACATTGTTCAAATGAAGTGTTGGAGCTTGTGCATATTGATCTATGTGGTCCTTCAAGAGTTAGAAGTTTATAAGGAGACATGTATTTCATGTTACTCATTGATGGTTATTATAGATTGATGTGGGTTTCTTTCTTAAGGGAAAAATCTAAAGCTCTTGAGAAATTCAAGATCTTTAAAGTTAAGGTTGAGACAGAGACAGGTCTAAAGATTAAATGTCTAAGATTAGATAGAGGTGGTGAATTCATTTCTGGTGAGTTTAATTTTTTTTGTGAAGAACATGGGATAAAGAGACAGTTATCTACACCGCAGACCCCTCAGCAAAATGGAGTTGTGGAAAGGAAGAACAAGACAATTCTAGATGCTACTAGGACTATGATGCTAGAAAGAAACGTCCCTCATATTTACTAGAGAGAAGCTATGAGTATTGTTGTGTACACTCTCAATCGGGTACATATCAAAGGCGATATCAGTAAGACCCCTTATGAGCTATGGTTTGGTCATAAGCCCATAGTTAGATATTTCAAAATATTTGGGAGTAAATTCCATATCAAAAGAGATGAAGATATAGGAAATTTTGATGCTAGCAGTGATGAAGGTATCTTTCTTGGTTATTCTACTAAAAGTAAAGCCTACCGGTGCTTCAATAAGAGATTGAGGAAAGTGGTTGAAAGTACTAATGTCAAGGTTGATGAAGACATAGTTAGACCATCCAAAACCTATGGATATGATTCAGATGATCAAAATTTTAGTATAGTTCAGACTCAGAATCAAGTGCAAATCATTCTAGTGAATCAACAAAGCCAAGAGGAAGGAACTAGTGAAAGTGTAGAAGTGAGATCACAAAAGCCTAAAATTCAAGAACATCCTAAGACTCCAAGGTATGTAAGATTGAATCATTTAGAAGATCAGATTATAGGTGATAAGAACAAAGGTGTTCAATCTAGGAGAATAATTGCAGAGGAATACTATTTGATATCAAAGACTGAGCCTAATAATGTCAATCAAGCATGCAAAGATGAACATTGGATGAAAGAAATGAAAGAAGA
Organism: Sequoia sempervirens; assembly: GCA_007258455.2. NCBI lineage: Eukaryota > Viridiplantae > Streptophyta > Pinopsida > Cupressales > Cupressaceae > Sequoia > Sequoia sempervirens. The sequence continues at coordinate 1,014,248,333 of VDFB02271358.1, read as the reverse complement.
GCTACAAAAAATTGAGAAGAATGATACATGGATTCTTGTTCCTAGACCTAAGGACAAAAATGTAATTGGAACTAATTGGGTCTTTCAGAATAAACTAAATTAGCAAGGTGAAGTTGTCAGAAACAAAGCAAGACTAGTATGTAAAGGATATTCACAAATGGAAGGAATTGAATTTGAAGAAAAAATTTCCCCTATTGCTAGGATTGAAGCTATGAGATATTTCTTGCTTATGCTACTTACAAAAATTTCAAGGTTTATCAAATGGATGTGAAGTCAACATTTGTAAATGGTGAATTGGAAGAAGAGGTGTATATTGAACAACTTGATGGATTTCAATTGACTGATTAGGGAGATATGGTTTTTCGGTTGAAGAAAGCATTGTATGGACTTAAGCAAGCCCCAAGAGCATGGTATGCCAAATTAGATAAATATTTATTGAAGCTTGGATTTAACAAAGGTACTGTTGATAGTAACTTGTATTTCAAGATTGATCATGATAAAGATTTAATTGTTGAAGTCTTTGTTGATGATATCATTTTTGGAGGAGATGATAGTTTGTGCATGAATTTTTCTAATGAGATGCAAATTGAGTTTGAGATGTCTATGATTGGAGAGATGAAATTATTTTTGGGATTGCAAATTTTTCAACTAGACAAAGGGATCTTTATATCTCATTCCAAGTATCTAAAAGAATTAATGAAGAAGTTTGGTATGAAAGATTCAAAGCCAGTTGGTACACCTATGGTGACTGGATGTAAGTCGACACAAGTTGATGATTCTCCTAAAGAAAATAAGACTAGATACAAATCCATGATTGGTGGATTGCTTTATTTGACTCAAAATAGACCTAATATCATGAATGTTGTATGCATTGTGCAAGATATCAAGCTGATCCTAAGGAATCTCATGTGACAATTGTGGAGAGGATTTTCAGATACTTGAAGGGGATTGTTGATTTTGTCCTATGGTATCCTAAAGAAGATGACTTTACTTTGAGTGCCTTTATTGATGCTGATTGGGTAGGAGATGTGGATGACATAAAGAGTACCAGTGGTGGTGCATTTTTCTTGGGAAAGATGCTGATTTCATGGTTAATTAAGAAGCATAATGCCATTTCTTTATCTAATATAGAGGCATAATACATTACTGCCGCTAACAATTATACTCAAGTATTGTGGATGAAGTAGATGTTGAAAGATATCAGAGTTGTGTATGATGAGCCTATTGCTATATTCTGTGAAAATTCAAGTGCAATTAATATTTCTAAGAATCTGGTGTTGCATTCAAAGACCAAGCATATATCTATCAAGTTTCACTTTTTGAGAGAAAAGGTGAGTGAAAAGGAAGTCAGATTGGAGTACGTGCCTACTAAGGAATAGATTGAAGATATCTTTACTAATCCTTTTCCTAAGGATAATTTTGAGTATCTTAGAGGGAAGCTAGGGGTGATTAACCCTCCTAATCAAAACTAAGGTGCATTGAATTGCATCAGTATGTGTATTTCATAGTTATATCTTGATCCAGATTGATGTTGTGGTGGCTGCTACTTAGGGGGAGTAGTTAGATGTTTAGATATGTGTTTTAGAGCTTTTAATGTCTATCTTTTCCATTGATGTAAAAGGGGGAGAAGATTCATGTGAAAAACTTTGTGGGGAGAAGAGTTGAGAAGAGAAGAGTCAAAATCTAAGAAGGAGAAAGTGCTAAGAGTAAGTTGTGTTGATGGTTATTTTTACATCATGTGTTACCATCAATTCCAAAGGGCGAGATTGTTGGATGTTGTTGATATGTGGTTGTCATTGATGTCAAAACTATTAGCATTTATGTCATTTGAGGTTGTATATGTCAAGGATATTGAGAAAATTGTAATAAAGTGTGTTGCAGGTTGTCGATGGTGAAGTGAAGTTCATTATGTTTGCTAGCCCAGTATGTTGATGACCATAGGTTGTGGATTAAATGGTTTCTTGTCAAATATATCTAATCTATCCATGTTAAGTTTCAGAGATCTGCATGAAGATTTGATCATGTTATGAGTATCAGTGTTCTGATAGTTTTTCTGTTGCTTCAATTGGTGTTCTTGAATGAAGATGATATGATTCTAGTAATCTGATTTATTGTGGATGCTTCTCTAGTGTTTCATGGTTCTTTCAGATGTTTCTAGTTCATGCTCTATCTTTTTTTTTTGTCCACATTGATTGTTGTGCTCACGATTGACGATTTTCTCTTGTGTATTCATGTTTTTCATGTTCTTGGCTAACTGGGTGATTGTAGCATGTCGTGGATCTTTGAGGAATAATTATTGAAGGTGTTTCAAATTCAAGGATGTTGTTTTGGGTCATCACTATGTTGTGGCTAACTTTTGTTGATTTGGATTGTAATTTACTTATGTTTTGGGCCGACAGTTTGTATTCATTTCATATTCTATTGAAATCGACATGTAATTGATGTTATCTCTTGTTGTGGATATATAATAGTGATTGTTTTATCATTTGAAGGCACGAGGAAGTGAAGTGTGTGAGTCTTGTGTGCAAATAAAGTTCTAATCATTCAAAGGTAGAAGTGAAGTGTGAAGAGTGAGCAAATTTTTTGTGCTTAATCGAAACTGTAATCAGGCATGAGCAGATGCTATTTTCTTAGTTCAATCTTGCAGATTTAATCTGAATCTTTTTGTAAGATAGTGTGTCTTCCTTTGGGTAGTAAGTCTTGTTGTAATTGAGCAGTGAGCTCTAGGAAGTGCGCCTTAATGCATGTGCATTGACCATTTATTCTCTTATACTTTTAACAGGGTATAATCTTGTGGACTGACCTCCACCATGGTTTTTCCCCTAGCAAGGTTTCCACATAAAAATCTTGGTGTTATGTATTTCTGATGTGGTGATGATTAATGCTTTCATGGTTATTTATTAGATTTGAGAATAAGATTAATAAGTTTGATAATTTGTATAATTTTTGTGACAACTAATTCATGCCCCCTCTCAGTTGACCGCCCTTGTGTTGCCAACACTATGCTATTTGTGCATATGAATGTGGTAAGAAATTATAACTGAATGACCTAAGTAGGTGAGCTATGTAGCTCATCTGTTGAGTCATGTGGAGATCCTGTTGTATCTGTTGTTGAATATTTGATGTCTGGTACAATTTTTTTGTTAAAGTCACTTACTAGTCCATATTGGTACATTAAAGAAAGAATAAATTCATTCTTTTGCATTGGATTTTTTATAAATTTTTAATCTTTGTCCATTAACTAGTAGTGAAATTTTGTCCGCGTCAATTATCTACAACTGTATTGCACCATTTGGGAATACTTGATGTATCTTATAAGGACATAACCATCTTGTTTGTAACTTTCCTTTATAGTCCTTGTACCTCAAGTCATAGAGAAAAGCCCAATCCTCTACATAGAATTCCTTAGTTTTGATGAATTGATCATGCCATCTAATTCTTTGTTTTTGAACAACCTCAATGTGGTGCATAACTTCTATCCTTATTTCATCTAATGCATTTAAATTATGTAATCTCTCCTTTTGATCCACTTTCAAGTCTAGTCCTAGTTGTACTATTGTCCTCAATGTTTTGTATTCAAAATTCAATAGGAAGTACTACTATTTTTCCATACACCAAATCATATGGTGTAAACACTATAGTATTCTTCCAAGTTTTCCTATAGGCCCATACTGCCTCAAGAAAACTGGCTACCTAATCCTTCTTGTGAATTCACATTGTTTTGGTCAGAATGTTTTCAATCTCCCTATTTGTTACCTCCACTTTCCCATTGGCTTGAGGGTGGTAGGGTGTTGACTTTTTATGCTTGATTTTATATTATTTTACTAGTTTATTGATGAGTTCTTATGTAAATTGGGGACCTTGATTTGTGACAATTTCTCTTGGTACTCTATACCTTCTAAATATATCTTCATATATAAACTTTTCCATATTTCCATCTCTTGCAAACAAAAATGTTTTAACTTCTACCCACTTTGTTAGATAATTTGTGCAAACTAATATATACTCCTTGTTTGATGTTGGTGATATTGGGCCAATAAAGTCTAGCCCCCATTTATCAAATGGTGCTAGTGCTAACTATGGTTTCAAAATAATCTCATCTATTTTAGTTGCCTTTTCCATTCTATGAAACCTATCACAACTCCAAGTATATTTTACTGCATACTTATAGAGAGTAGGACAGTAATAGCTAGTGGTGAGAATCTTGAGTGCAATCCTCTTTGCTACAAAGTTTGCTCCATAGGGTTCATCATGGAAAGATTTGATGATATCATAGACCTCATATTCTCTGATGAATATTCTCATAATGTTATCTGGGCCTATGAAGAATAAATAACCAACTATCTAAGAGTAGGGAAAGATTTTGTGTACCAATTATCTTTTTTCTTTATGGGAGAAATGAGGTGGTATATGTCATGTTACTAGTTAGTTGACAATATCATAAAACTAATGTGTGTGTAGAGATAGAGAAAATAAATTCTCATATGGAAAAGAATCATCAACATCTTTTTCTAATTGAGTTGGTAATCTGGACATAAAATCTACCACTACAATTGCTTTACTTGGCTTATCTATTATGATGATGTCAAATTATTTAAGTAATAACAACCATTTGACAAGCCTACCACCAACCACTAGTTTATTCGTTAGATACCTTATTGTTGTGTGATCACTGTGGATGAATACTAGATACCCTATGATGTAGTGTTGAAACTTGTTGATTGCACAAACAACTACCAACATCTCTTTTATCCGTTACTGTGTAATTGAGTTATGCCCCTTGTAGGTTCTTACTAATGTAATAAATGAAATACTCTTTATTACCTTCCTTCTATCCAAGCATTGCTCCTATTGAAAAATCAAAAGCATCTTTATGTATGTGGAAAGGCAAGGTCCAATTTGGTCCTCTCAAGATAGGTGCTATGGTCAATTCCATCTTGAGTGCTTCAAAAGAGTGTTGAAATTCTATTGTCCACTCAAATTATACATCTTTTATGAGCAAAATAAATAAAGGGGCTACAAGTTTTCTAAAGCTCTGTATGAATCTCGTATAGTACCCAACATGTCCTAGAAAAATCCTAACATCTTTTTTGTTTTTGGCATATAGGGAGTGTTGAGGTTACTTCAATTTTATTTCCTGATCCACTTGAATGCCATCTTTTGACACAAAATGTCCTAGCACAATCCCTTAGGTCATCATCATCAAAAATTTCTCATCACTAAGGGATAAATTGAGTTCTTGACACCTTTTTAAGACCTCTAGATTATTAAGTGCTTCATCATATGTGTCCCCATAAGTTATGAAATCATCCATGTAGATTTCCATGGAGTCATATACAAAATGTGAGAATATACTCAACACTACCCTTTGTAAAGTGGCTAGAGCATTGCATAGCCCAAATAGAAGGACACAATGAGCATATGTGCCCCAAGGGCATGTGAAGGTTATTTTATCTTGGTCCTCTAGATCTATTATAATTTGGTTGTAGCCACTGAATCCATCTAGAAAGGAGAAGTACTTTTTACTTGCTAGGGAGTCAAGCACTTGATCAATGAATATTAGTGGAAAGTGGTCTTTTCTACTTGTTGTATTTAATTCTCTATAATCCACACACACTCTCCACTTTCCTCCTTTCTTTGGGACAATTGCTAGAGGAGAAACCCATTAACTATCAGAAATAAGATAAATGAAGCTTACATCAAGCAATTTTTGTAACTCTATTTTCACTGTCTCTTAGTGCAGGGTTCATTCTCCTTCGAGGTTGCCTTATTGGTTTGAAACCATAATTAATGTATATCCTGTGCATACACAAGGCTGGGTCAATCCCATTCATGTCATGGTTTACTCCCATGCAAAGGCTATTGCATGTTCCTTCAACATAGTGGTCAAGGGAGTCTTCTATGTAGCAGTCAATTCACTGCTAACACTCAACGTTTTACTTAGCATGATTTCCAAGGTATTGGATGTTGTTTGAATGGATGATAGGTCAAGTCCTACTATGTCTTAGATACATTTTTGTGGTAGAAAAGTATGATGTTTTTTGGATATTGACTCCTATGAATTGAAAGGTATAACATTTTGTAGAGGATCTTGTAGACATGTAAGGCAATCTTGTTGTTGTGGATCCCTACCACATTTATTCTATATGATGTGTGATATCAAATCATCCTCATCTTGGTTGCTTAACAAAGGGATGTTCTCAATAGTCATGAGGGCCTGCAAGGAGTACTAGTCTTCCTCATCTAGGGTAGGTCAAATGGTCTACTCTAAGAGTACATGAGGTTGGGCTAGTAGATAAAGGACTAATTTCTTAGTCACATTTCCATTTGAGCTAATCATATTTCTAGAACTACAACCTATAAATACATTTTCTATTGCTAACCATGGTCTTCCTATAATGAGGGGATAGCCTGCAAGGTTAGCCTTTGGTTGTAATACCATGAAATCAATAGGGCACTCACATAAATCCAATGTTATGATCAAGTCTTCAATGATGCCCTCAACTTTAATTGTTGACCTATTTTCCAATTATACGACAGTGGGTGTAGGTCTATGATCTAGGTGGATACTTGTGTCAAAGTTTGAAGTGTTCCATATGTTCCATAATTCATCGCCATGTCAAAGAGCTTGGAAAACTGAATCCAATGCAACTTGAATAGAGTAAAAAGGAGCTCATGCACTCAAGTTATGCTTGGTCAAAGTTGGGTCAAATAGGTACCAAAGGTTGGTTAGAAAGGAAAAAAATGATTGCTAAAAAATTCATCAAAATCAACGTCAAAATGAAGAGCTCATCGCTACAATCCCAATGCTACTTGTTTCGCTGAAATTGGAGCTCGTACGTCAGAGATATGTCCAGTAAAAGATCGTAGGCAATGGGGTTGACCAGACCGTATGGATGTTGATGTCAGCATGATCGTACGATGAAGTGGCTAGAAACGTGGCAGGTTCCTGATGTGAAACTTGGTGATGATGTGGCGTCTGAGTTATCTTTCAGTCTCTAAGGTGGCAGCTGAGTTGTCTTCGACAACAAATGAATGGATGCCACATGGCCCAATGAGATGGTGCCACATGGTTACAATAGTTTACCAAAAAATTCTACGTAGGGGATTCGATCCCCTAATTTTCACATTGCAAGGAAAATCTTCTACCATTCAACTATGCATCATACTCTTACCCTATATAGCACACTAGTTTGTTTTGTTGTTTTAAAATTGAAAATCAAAGGTTAAAAATAGAGGGGTGGGGGTCGACCACCCAACCACCCAACCTGTAAAAACCTTCGCCACCACTACACTATCGTGTGGTTCCAAGAGATATTAGGGGCTTGTTACATTTTGAAGACATCCTAAAGCTGAATACAACCTAATTTTAAAATATTAACCCCTATAATTTAAAAGTCAATCTCCTTAAAATTGAAAAAGTTTTGAAAATCCTGATTAATGATATTTTCAAAGGGCTTAAATTATATTTAATAGATATTGAGTGATCTTTTAAGATGTTTAGGAAGATTAATAAGGATTCTCATGTAATTATGGGGGGATTTTTTGAAATGGGAGATAGGGTAGATTTTTCAAAATCATATGGTTGGGCCATATTGGGTAAATTTTGTGTATAAAAGAGGGGGTAGGATGTGAGTTGAGTTAGTGGTGATTTTTTTGAGAGAATTTTCTAGGTGAGTTTAAGTGTTCAACTCTTTGCTTCAGAGAAGTGTTATTCTGTCGCACTTGAAGAGAGGAACTTTGTAACTCTTTCAAAACCAAGAGGATACTTGTAACAGTTGAATAGCCTTGTAATCCATTTTCTGGAGCATAATCAAGGATCGGTCACTCTGTTAGATAGGGTCCCAAAGACATAGCCATCTTGGCGAACTCCATTATCAACTTGTGTTGTCTTCTATCTTCTGTCTCTCTTCTATTCTATTCATCACTTTATTATTGCTATGTTCATTTAAGCATTTCAATTACGTTAATTATGTTTTTAAGACCTTCAATTTAATCATTGTAATAGTTAAGCATTCACGTGCAATTGTAATAGATCCTAACATTAGATCAAGTTGGTATCAAAGATTTTTTTGACTAGTATTATAGAAGTGGATGCTTACATGATCCAGGAGCCTACAAGGTGAAGGAATGCTTGTAGAATACAATCCTAATATTGGTAAACAAAAAACTTTGTAAAAGATGGAAGAACTGGAAGCTGGATAGAGTCCAAAGCTTGATGAGAAGAGTTTTCAACAAGCTTTTCTCAAAATGAAGGAAATGGTAGAAGTAATTTTTTAGGAGAGGCAAGAATAGAAGTGGCTTGAGAAAGAAGGCTCATCAAAGCAAGAATATTGAAAGGACAAAGGGAAAATACCAAGAGGTGATCAGGAGCCTCCAAAAATTCCTTCAACTCCATATTCTCCTTCTACAAATTCTACTTCTGCTAATCCTTTCAGGGGTGCACATAAGCCTAAAATTAAATTGGATGTAAAATTTGATCTACCTAAGTATTGTGGGGAATTAAATGCTAAGAAATTAGATGGCTGGGTTCAACAAGTAGAAGTGTACTATAGAGTTCAAGGTCTCTTAGATGATGCTTCTAGGATCCAGTTAGCTACTCTTCGGTTGGGAGAAACAACTCTCATCTGGTGGGAGAGTAGAACTCGGGAAAAAAATTCAAAACATGGTAGAGTCAATTTAACTTGGGCATAATTTGTTAATGCTCTTAAGAAGCAATTTTATCCCCTAGGCCATATGCAACAATTAATGATGAAATAGAAAACTTTTAGGCAAGAGAAAGGTAAAACTACCCAAGAGTACACCCATGAATTCAGGAAAAGGGCTATTGCATTGAATGTCCCATTGTACACCCAGAACACATTGCTTACTTACGTAGGTGGTCTTAATTCTTATCTAAGACATTCTATTTTTGTTTTGAATCCTAGTAATTTGAATAAAGTTGTGTACAAGCCACACACCTAGAGTCAAGAGGTAAGAGTACTTTCATTGATAAGTATGACAAGAAGCCATCTAAGCCTGAAGGTAAATCCAAAGATATAGAAAAGGGGAAGATGAAAACTACCATTAAGAAAGAGGATGATAAGTTCACATGCTTTGATTATGGTAGGAAAGGTCATGATGAAGAACATTGCTGGAAATTGTATCCAAAATTGAAGCCAAAAATGGGCTCGTAAACAAAAAGGTAAGAAGGAGAATGCAAATGTTGTTATGGATCTTGGTTCAGAGTCTGAAGATGAAACTAAGATAACAATGGGATTAAAAGGTATTGCCAATGTTTATGTTGCTAGTTGTACTTCTACTCCTCAATACTATGATGTCCTTGAAGATAGGAAAATAAATGAGCTATTTCACATAAGGGTTGTTGCTAAGCACACTAAAATTGATACACTCATAGATAGTGGATCTCAAATTAATCTAATCATAGAAGATGTTGTAAGGAATTTGGGATTGAAAACTACACCTCATAAGAGACCTTATCCACTAGGTTGGGTTTGTGAAAACAATGAATTGCAAGTAACAAGGAAATGTACTTTAAGATTCACAATCACAAGCAAGTATGCTGATGAGGTGTAGTTTGATGTGGTTCCACTAGATGTCCATGGGATAGTGTTGGCTAGCCCATAGTTATATGATCCAAAGGCTATCTTATACAAGGAATTTAATCATTATCATCTTCTTAAAAATGGAATCAAGTATATTATACATTCTCATAGGATCAAGACTGGTAGGTCCTTTGCAAACACAGGGAAGTTGAAAATGGTGATTAATGCAAGTAAAGATTTATCTCTTATGTTTGTCAAGTCAGGCGGTTCTAGACATGAACTTGAAGAAATCAAGGCTAATCATGATCAGTTGTTGTAGGATACACCAATAGTATGACATAAGGAAATTAGTAAATGAAAGCATTGATGGACCAAGTACTCAACTTATGGTTGGGAATTTGGAGTTTCCCTTGGGTAAAAATGTTCTTGTTGTGAAAAATAGACATTTTTTTGCTTCATTCGCTTTTGTATCCACATTTTTATTTAGCTTCATTTTAGTTAGTGGTTATTGGTTAATAGTTGTAATAGTTGATGTAGATGCTTATGGAAGTGATAAAATAGTGTATATGTTCAACAATATTATTGTAGTCTTGATTGTGGTGATGATACAAGTGTATAGATGGAAAGATGATGTAGAATAAGTGGGGAGGCCATACCCTCACTTAAATTTTGAGTAATCAAGCTTTCATAGGTCCAAAAGCTCTCTAGTGGGGAGGACTGATCCAGGTGGATACTTGTGTCAAAATTTGAAGTATTCTATATCTTCCATAATTCATCACCATGTCAAAGAGCTCAAAAAATTGAATCCAATAGAACTCGAACAAAGTCAAAAGGAGCTCGTATGCTCAAGTTATGGTCAATAAAAGTTACTTCAAACTGGTACCAGAGGCTGATCAAAAAGGTGAAAAAAATGATCATTCTAAAATTAATTGAAATTAGTATGAAAATGAAGAGATTGTTTCTATGATCCCAACACCACTCATTTCGCTGAAATCGGAGCTTGTATGTCGGAGATATGTCTAGTCAAAGATTGTAGGCAACAGGGTTGACCAGACCGTATAAATGTTGATGTCAACATGACCATATGATGATGTGGCTAGACACATGGTAGGTTCTTGAGGTGACACTTGGCAGTGACATGGCATCTAAGTTAGCATCCAGTCTCTGAGGTGGTAATTGAGTTGTCTTAAAAAAAAATGAACAGATGCCACGTGGCCCAATGAGATGGCACCACATGGCACCCCTATTCTACTCTGACAGGTGAGCTATTACAAAAATTTAACAAAAAATTATAGGTAGGGGATTTGATCCCTTAACCTTCACATTGCAAGGAAAAGCTTCTACCATTCGGCCATGCATCATTCACTTTTGTATCTGCATTGTTATTCAACTTGATGTTAGTTAGTGGTTATTGGTTAATAGCTATAGTAGTTGATGTAGATACTTATGAAAGTGATAGAATAATGTATATGTTCAACAATATTGTTGCAGTCTTAATTGTGGTGATGATCTAGGTGTACAGATGGACAAATGATGCAGGACAAGTGGGGAGACCATGCCCTCAATTAAATTCTAAGTAATCAAGCTTTTAGAGGTCCAAAAGCCCTCTAATGGCAAGGACTGATCTAGGTGGATACTTCTTTCAAAATTTGAAGTGTTCCATATGTTCCATAATTCATCACCATGTCGAAGAGCTCAAAAAATTGAATCCAACGCAAGTTGAACAGATCAAAAGGAGCTCGTACGCTCAAGTTATGCTCAGTCAAAGTTGGGTCAAATAGGTACCAAAGGCCAGTTAGAAAGGCAAAAAAATGATCATTCTAAAATTCATCAAAATCAGCAACAAAATGAAGAGTTCATTGCCACTATCCCAATGCCGCTCGTTTCATCAAAATAAGAGCTTATACGTCAAAGATTGCAAGCAAGAGGGTTGACCAGACTGTATAGATGCTAACGTTAGCATGATTGTACAATGATGTGGTTGGACACATGGTAGGTTCCCAAGGTGAAACTTGGTGGTGGCATGACATCTGAGTCAACATCCAGTCTCTGAGGTGGAAGTTGAGTTGTCTTCGACAACAAATGAATGGATGCCACATGGCCCATTGAGATGGTGCCACGTGGCATCCCTATTCTACTCCAGTAGGCGAGCTGTTACAATAGTTTACCAAAAAATTCTAGGTAGGGTATTCGATCCCCTAACCTTCACATTGCAAGGAAAATATTCGACCATTTGGGAACACATCATTTTCTTTTGTATCTGCATTGTTATTCAGCTTGATGTTAGTCAGTGGTTATTGGTTGATAGCTATAATAGTTGATGTAGTTGCTTATGGAAGTGATAGAATAATGTATATGTTCAACAATATTGTTGTAGTCTTGATTGTGGTGATGAGCTGGGTATACAGATGGATAGATGATGTAGGACAAGTGGGGAGGCCATACCCTCACTAAATTCTGAGTAATCAAGCTTTCAGAGGTCCAAAAGCTCTCTAATGGGGAGGACTAATCTAGGTGGATACTTGTGTCAAAATTTGAAGTGTTCCATATATACCATAATTCATCACCATGTCAAAGAGCTCAGAAAACAAAATCCAACTCAACTTGAATGGAGTCAAAAGGAACTCGTATGCTCAAGTTATGCTCGGTTAAAGTTGCATCAAGCAAGTACCAAAGGCCGGTCAGAAAGGAAAAACAAATGATTGTTCCAAAATTCATCAAAATCAACATCAAAATGAAGAGCTCATTGCCATGATCTCAACATCGCTCATTTCACTAAAATCAGAGCTCGTACTTTAGAGATATATCCAGTCAAAAATTGTAGGCAACAAGGTTGACTAGACTATACAGATGCTGACATCAGCATGATCGTATGATGATGTGGCTGGACATGTGGTAGGTTCCTGAGGTGACACTTGGTGGTGATGTGACATTTCAGTCAACATTTGGTCTCTGAGGTGGCAGCTGAGTTATCTTTGATAGCAAATGAATAGATGCCTTGTGGCCCAATGAGATGATGCCATGTGGCACCCCTATTCTACTCTGATGGGCTAGCTGTTACAACAGTTTACTAAAAAATTCTAGGTAACCTTCACATTGCAAGGAAAATCTTCTACCATTCAGCCATGCATCATTCACTTTTTTATCTGCATTGTTATTCAACTTGATGTTAGTCAGTGGTTAATTGTTAATAGTTGTAACAATTGATGTAGATGCTTATGGAAGTGATGGAATAGTGTATATGTTCAACAATATTGTTGCAGTCCTGATTGTGGTGATGAGCTAGGTGTATAGATGGATAGATGATGTAGGACAAGTGGGGAGGCCATACCCTCACTTAAATTCTAAGTAATCAATCTTTAAGAGGTCCAAAAGCTCTTGAGTGGGGAGGATTGATCCAAGTGGATACTTGTGTCAAAATTTGAAGTGTTCCATATGTTCCATAATTCATTACCATGTCAAAGAGCTCAGAAAATTAAATCCAACACAACTTGAACAGAGTCAAAAGGAGCTCGTATGCTCAAGTTAAGCTTGGTCAAAGTTGGATCAAATAGGTACCAGAGGCCGGTCAAAAAGGCAAAAAAAATGATCATTCTAAAATTCATTGAAATTGGCATCAAAATGAAGAGCTCATTGCCATGATCCCAACATTGCTCATTTCATCAAAATTAGAGCTCATACATTAGATATATTTCTAGTTAAAGATTGCAGGCAATAGGGTTGACTAGATCATATAGATACTAATGTTAGTATGACACCAACATGACCATACGATGATGAGGCTAGACACATGGTAGGTTCCTGAGGTGACACTTGGCAGTGATGTGGGGTCTGAGTTAGCATCAATTCTTTGAGGTGGTAGTTGATTTTTCTTCAACAATGAATGAATAGATGCCATGTGGCCCAATGAGATGGCACCACGTGGTACCCCTATTCTGCTTCGGTGGCTGAGTTGTTACAACAATTTACCAAAAATTTCTAGGTAGGGGATTCGACCCCCTAACCTTTACATTGTAAGGAAAAACTTATACTATTTGGTGTCAAAATGAAGAGCTTGTTGCCATGATCCCAACGCCGCTTGTTTCACTGAAATTAGAGCTTGTACATCAGAGATATGTCTAGTCAAAGATTGCAGGAAACAAGGTTGAATAGATCGTATAGATGCTCATGTTAGCATGAGATCATCATGACTGTACAATGACATGGCTAGACATGTGGTAGGTTCCTGAGGTGACACTTGGCGGTGACGTGGTGTTTGAGTTAGCATCTAGTCTCTAAGGTGGCAGCTAAGTTGTCTTTAACAGTGAATGAATGGATGCCACATGGCCTAATGAGATGGTGCCACATGGTACTCCTATTCTCCTCTGATGGGCTAGCTATTAAAATAATTTACCAAAAAATTCTAGGTAGAGGATTTGATCCCCTAACCTTCACATTACAAGGAAAAGCTTCTATAATTCGGCCACACATCATGCGCTTACTCTAAATAGCATTCTAGTTTCTTTTGTTGTTTTGAAATTGAAAATCAGAGGTTAAAAATAGGGGGGCAGGGGCTGGCCACCCAGCCACCCAACCCCTAAATACCTTCACCACCACTACACTATCGTGTGGTTCTGAGAGATATTCAGGGCTCGTTATGTTTTGAAGACATCCTAAAGCCGAATATTGATGCAGGGCACTTGGATCTTCATGAAGTAAAAGGGTTCAAATGTTAATTTTTGCATATTTTCAGCCACTTTTGTTTGTAATAAGGTCTTTAAGACCATTTCTTATGTATGTAAGTGGTTCAGAGTCATTTTGGAGTCAATTTGGTAAAATTTGTAAAAGTTGCAAAAAGTTATCAAAGCAACTTTTACATTTTTGCACTTTTGGGGAAGTTGATAGTTAGGATTTGGTTTTTGGTGGGAAAATTATTAGTTATTATTGGAAATATTTTAAAAAAGAAATTGTTACATTGGAATAGGGGTTAGAAGTTGTAAAATTTGAATTTTGAATAACAAGGTGCCATGTTTCTATGTTTTGAAAGCCTAAATTGCTGCTAAACCATATTGTACGACTTTGTATGACCTGGAAGTGATCAAACATAAACTAAAATTTATGGTGACTTGAATCTTGATTCTTTTACATTTGGTTTCATTTGATTTCATTCAGTTTGAAGCAAGTTAGAACAATTTTATTGAAAGTGGTTTGAAACCCTCACTAGGGTGTGCCTTGATTGAAAATAATGCATATCTTCCCATTCCACTGGTGAATATACCTCTAACTTGGTGAAATATATGTGGGTAGGGTATATTTAGTGTTCCCAATGTTTTAGGAGTAGGGGATGGTGTTATGCACAAATTTGGTGATGCCCTAGTCCATCTAACCTCATGTATTTGACATAAAAGTGCATAGGAGTTAGGGTTTGAAGTAGGACTCTTAAATATTGGTTGGAATTTCTTAGAATGGTGTTGGTAGATGTTATAAGATAGGTCTGAGCCATTGGCATGGAGATTTGAAACTTGGAGTGTAAAAACCTTGTTGTGACCTATTGGAGCAAGCCTAATTAGGCTTATTATCAAGGGAGACAGTCCAATTTTGGCTTTGTTGTTCCAAAACAACCATCCCTAAATTTTGAATATGTATTAGAACACATAAAAGGGTATCCAAAACAACTTTTAGTTCATGGATTTGAGGTTTTCCATTCAAGTTATGTCAATAAAAGTAATTTTTCTGTCCTACTAGGCCTAGAGTCCATTTGGCTAGGAAACCATTAAAATTTGCTAACCCTAAGTTCTTATGCAATTGCATCATTTGTTGATTATCATTCTCAATCTATTTAGGACCCTCTTGGTGTTGGAAAATATATTTGAAGAATTAAGGATTCCTACAGGGATGGAACCTAGTTTGCGTCAATGGTGGCTTTGAACAAGATAACTTCAAATCTTGTTTTGTGATGTTGAAACCTTGAGATCTCCCTTGCTCTGCATCAAATTGGTATCAAAGCTTAGGTTGGTCTATAAGAAAGAAAGGTTGAAGTGAGAAAGAGAAAAAGATGCATCCAAAGGGTAACACTATCCCTAGGGAAATGAATGAGATGAAAGGGAAGATTGCAAAAGAGATTAGAAGATTGAAGGAACTACAAGATATGGTGGTAGCAAGGCTTGAGGCTATTGAAACCAGTCAAAGGAGAAGTATGATCATGGGTGATGAGAGTGACCCTAAAGAAGAAGGGGAAGAGGAGAATGAAGAAGAAGAAAAGGAATTGGATCCTGATGAGTAGAGGATGGCCGAGCTACTGAAGGAAGTCAAGGTAGATAAACACAAGGTAAAGATGGATATACCTATGTATGGAGGGAACCTGAATGATGAAGAGATTTTGGATTGGATTGTAACACTTGTTAATTACTTTGAATGTGAAGATATACCTGAGGAACAAAGGGTCAAGTTAGTAAAAAGAAAATTGAAGGGTCATGCCCTACTATGGTGGGATTATGAGCATATGGAAAGGAGGAAGAAAGGCAAGTCAAAAATTGTCTCTTGGGAAAGAATGGTCGCAAAGCTTAAGGGTAAGTTCTTACCAATTGATTATGCAATTTAATTGTACATGAAACTTCAAAATTTGAAACAAAGAGATATGGATGTCAAAGCCTATACTGATGAGTTTTATAAGCTGAGTATAAGAGCATGTCACATGGAGGATGATGTGGAGAAGGTGGCTAGATATCTCAGTGGGTTAAGGTTTAACATTCAAGATGAGTTAAGTTTGATAAAACCAAGGATGGTAGGGGAATGCTATCAATTGGCAATTAGGGTTGAAGAAAAGCTAAAGAGAAGGCAAGACAAACAAAATAGGGGTAGAGGCAGAAATTCTAGAGGAAGATGGTCATTTTCTAATCCAAGGCAGTCATATGAGAGCCAAGAAGATACAAGCAAATTCCAAGACCAAGTTGTAGATTCAAGAGGTGGATTTAGAGGAGGTAGATAAGGCTTTAGAGGCAGATTTGGAGGTCAAGGAAGAGGATCTAGTAGATTCACAGGAAGGTATTACCAATGCAACAAGTTTGGACATCAAGCATGGAAATGCATGGAAGATCAAACAACTACTTCAGCTGGTGGAGAAAGGAGAAATCAGATTGTTCAAGGAGATGATTGTGAGAGTGTGAGCTCAACATCACAACATGCTACTCCAGAAGTTGGTGAATCACTCATGGTAAGGGCAACTCTCATCAAGGTACCAGTAGAGAAGGAGCCACCAAAAATGAATAATCTCTTCAAGACAACTTGTAAGTGCTTGGGTAAGGTTTGAAAAGTTGTAATTGATTTAGGTAGTACATTTAATATGGTTTCAGTTGAGATGGTTGAAAAACTTAAGTTGCAAAGGATACCACATACTACTCCTTACAAAGTCTTGATATGCCTTGTAACCACCCCATTTTGTTTTTGGTCAAAATGGGTCCCCCTTGTGTTTGTTTTGTCCTTGGTGTTCTTGTTTGGGTCTTAGGAATTGTTCTTTTCCTCCTAAGTCTTTGTTTCCTTTGTTTTTCAAGTTTGAGTTTCAGGAAGGAACATGCACTTGTTACTTTAAACAAGGTTCAAGTCCCTGTTCATGTCCTAGTCCCAACCCTATCTTTTTCCTTATCTTTTCTTTGTTCTTTCAGGTTTGGATCACATACCAACATTCACACTTATTGATTTGTGAAGTATAAGTTTTTGTGCATGTCCCGGTCTCGGTCCCACATTTTGTATTATCTTTTTTTCTTTATGTCAGAGTTGGGTTTTGGATCAGGACCATCACTTTGCAACCTTCTTGGGTGTTGGTTCATGCTTTGGGCCCAATCCCGACCCCCTCTTTTGCCTTGTGCTTCTCTTCTTCTACCTTTATGAAGCAAGACAGTCAAATTTTGGCTTTGTTGTTCCAAAAAAACCATCCCTAAATTTTTAATATATTTTATAACTCCCAAAAGGGTATCTAAAACATCTTTTAGGTTGTGGGTTTGAGGTTTTACCTTCAATTCATGTCAAGAAAATTCATTTTGTTGTCCTACTAGGCCCAAAGTCCGGTTGGCTAGGAAACCGTTAAAATTTGCTAACCCTAAGTTCTTGTGCAATTGCATCATTCTAAGTCTATTTAGGACCCTCTTGGTGTTGGAAAACCTATTTTAAGAATTAAGGATTCCTATAGGGATGGGACCTAGTTTGCATCAATGGTGGCCTTGAACAAGATAATTTCAAATCTTGCTTTGTGATGTTGAACCTTGAGATCTCCCTTTCTTTGCATCAAATACTCCCTAATTTTAAAAGAATAACCCCTATAATTTAAAAATCAATCTCCTTAAAATTGAATAAGGTTTTGAAAATCTTAATTAATGGTATTTTCAAAGGGCTTAAATTATATTTAAATGATATTAAGTGATATTTTAAGGGGTTTAGGAAGGTTAATAAGGATTCTCATGTAATTATGGGGGGTTTTTAGAAATGGGAGATAGGGTAGATTTTTCAAAATCATATGGTTATGGGCCATATTGGATAAATTTTGTGTATAAAAGATGGGGTAGGATGTGAGTTGAGTTAGTGGTGATTTTTGTGAGAGAATTTTCTTGGTGAGTTTAAGTGTTCAACTCTGTGCTTTAGAGAAGTGTTATTTTGCCGCACTTGAAGGAGAGGAACTTTGTATCTCTTGCAAAACTAGGAGGAGACTTGTAATATTTGAAGAGATTTGTAAACCATTTTCTAGAGCATAATCAAGTATCAATAACTCTATTGGAGAAGGGCCTGAAGATGTAGCCATCTTGGCAAACTCTGTTATCAAATTGTGTTTTTTCTTCTATCTTTTATCTCTCTTCTATTATGTTCATCACTTTATTATTTCTATTTTCATTTAAGCATTTAAATTATGTTAATTATGTTTTCAAGACCTTCAATTTAATTGTTGTAACAGTTAATAATTCACGTGCAATTGTCATAGATCCTAACATCAAATCAATCTAAGATCTATTAACTGTAATAGTTGTATTGTTTCCTTGGTCATCACATTAATAGTTGCTCTGAAGTCAATCAAGGTATTTTTAATGAGAGTTCCATTTATCCTTACATCCACTACATGAATCCTAGGATCTGCATACTCGGGGACAGTCATGTTTCCCAATATAATGTTTGCAAGTTTGGACCCTAAGACATGAATAGTATAAAGGTCTTTTCTCTTCCTTCCTATATTTTAAAGGCAAAGTTCTCATACTATTTTAGTGTAGATAGAAATCTACTTGATGGTTTAGATGAGGGGTATCTTTATACACACATCCTTAAAATGTCCCAATAGGTTAGTTTCATCTTGTATTTGATGTTTTTGATTAGTTAATTATTGAAGGAATGGAGGATCTTGACTTGAATTGGTTTGGTTAACTTGATTTAACTCAAGCTCCATAGGTGGGTTGTCTAAGGTCTTTGTTGAGGGTTCCTCATCTACCAACTCAGTGATTTGAGGAGATGAAGGTCTAGCCAATGTTTTCCCTAATTTGAGGTGGACATCACTCACCTCTAACCTATAATTAGGGTATTGAATAGCCTCATTAGTATATGCCTATTGAAAATGTTGAGAAATGTGACTCAAATTTATTCGCTTGATCCTTGGAGCAGTTCTATTCTCCTCCTTCATCGGCTTGAGTTAAGTTGCTGGTTTTCAAGTTTATCTAATTGATGTCACGAAGTTCTAAAGCTTCCTAACCTCCCAACTTAGTGACTATGGAGGGAAGGCTACTTCCTTTATTGTCAACTCATTGTGGGTTTTGGGAACTTCATAATCTTCGATATGAGGTTTGGAAGTTCAAGTTTTGAGAAATGGAGCGATCCCTTTATTGGTGTGTTGCATGTTTTGGGAACTTCGTAACATACAACATGAGGTTCCAAAGTTCAAGTTTTGAGCGATAGGGAAATCCCTGTATTGTCAAGTCACGGGTTTTGGAAACTTCACAATCTTCGTCAAGAGGTTTTGAAGTTCGATCTTCCAGCGATATAGCGACTTGGATGCCGATGGTTGTGGGGACCACTTGGGAATCGATAAGGATGGTGGATTATGATGAAGGACAATAGGTGGTGATGATGTGGAGGAAAAATGGCATGTAGGCCAATTTTCTCGGTGAACTTTGGTGAGACGGTAATAAATGTCTCTTCGATTGGGTGGCATGGTGTTAGGTGGATAACCCTAACTTCAACACTGGAGATTTGTTTGACTACTTATTTGATGGCCAAGATTGAATGTTGGATGATGATGTGTGGCTCAAGGTGAAACCCTAAAGGGGCACAATAGTTGAATAGTTAGAGAGAAAAATGACAATCTCTCTACTCTCTCGGAGAAGAGAGGTGATAGTTGTGGGTGTGAACTAGCTGAGAATCTCACCATGCAGGATGAGAGGCTGGGAACTGAACTAGCAGAGAGGTTGGGAAGCCATGTTGGCCATAGTTACTGTGTTGTTGGGTGCCAAATAGGCTAAAGTGCTGGATGCAGGCCGAGAGGTTGGATGCAAGTAGAGAGGTTGTGTGGCTTGGCATAGACTGGGCGAGAACCTGGGTATATGATGAGAGGCTGGGTGCATGCTAAGAGGCTAGGTGCATGCCATGAGGCTGGATGTAGGTTGAGTTTCCAAACTGGTCATGAGGCTAGGAAGCCAAGAGAGAGATGAATCTCAAGAAGGTGAAGCCTAAGTGGCTGTGCGACAAAGAGGCTGGTGGTCAAGCCATGTGGATGTGTAGTTGAGTGAGATGTCTCCCATTGAGAGAGGTAGTCATGAGGGGTTATGTTGCAATATATTCTCCAAAATGGAATAATATGTAAACTCTATAAAGGTTGTGAGCCTGATATTGTATTGTAATTGTTTTTGTTGCTGAATAATACATGGTGATAAGGGATTTTGGAGTGTGGGGTTTTTTACCTCAAAGGGTTTTCCCCATGTATATCTGTGTGTTCATGTCTTTTGTTTCATATTTCATGGTTGTTGGTTTTTCTTGATTGAATCTATTAATGGTGTTGTTGAAACTGGTTAAGCATAATTTTCTCTCAAAAGGATTAATGTGGGAAATGAACTATGTCTGTTTCTGCTTTATGGCATAGTAGTACGTGTCTTTGAGGAAGTCTATTAGAATGAGGTTAGTGAAGGCACTACTATTCTCAGATGTTTCTTTCTGAGATGACCCATGATTTCTCCAAAAAGTGGTATTTGTTCCTTCTCCTGGAATGTGTTTCTTCCTAGTGTGTTGTTGGTTCTGGGCATTCCTTCTATGAAGATTTCTTAGTCTGTTAGGCTTGAGGAAATTTGGAGGAATCGACTGATGTATTGATCCTTTGATGAGTAGAAGTTCTTTCCTTTTTGTTTCAGTTTCTAAGACAACACACAACATGAAGGATGGTGAAGATGCAAAAACTTGAGTTGGTCATATTGAAATGATGTGACCTGAAGCTCATGAGTTGGCAGCGGTATAATTCTGATGCATGGGGTGGAATATTCTTTTCTCTATGGTTGTGTTGCAGCAAAGCTTTCATATTGGGTGTCTACATGAGGGGCTCCCTAATGATATGGAGAAGCTTGGGTTGTTTCTTAGCTATGGAGAAATGTGCTTTTGTTGGGTGGTTTGTCCTAGTATTGGAAGGCATATTTTTTTTCGTACCCTAGTTGCATGAAGGCTATGGAGTTGATCATTGGATGACCTGGAAGCTTCTGAAATAGCCTCTCTCTCAAATGCATGTGCATGTTGGTGGTTTTGGAGTTGGATTGAAATGGGCTTGGAGTTCTTGAACTGCTATTTGTACTTGCATAGCTATGTGGTTTTGT
This sequence comes from Sequoia sempervirens, assembly GCA_007258455.2. Classification (NCBI taxonomy): domain Eukaryota; kingdom Viridiplantae; phylum Streptophyta; class Pinopsida; order Cupressales; family Cupressaceae; genus Sequoia; species Sequoia sempervirens. Next base: position 1,014,226,984 of record VDFB02271358.1, on the reverse strand, counting down.
AAGTTTTGCACAGTCAAGCAAAACTTATGGTTATGTGGAGCTACTGTTAATCTATTTTCTGGACCCTGGCTTTTTGGGGTGTGACTAGATGAGATAGTTGCAGTTCGACATGGTTTGAGGAGGTGTGATACCTTCTCTACATGGGAGTGTTGGTATGTGATTTGTCACTCAACATTTATGTGGTGGTGCTTGTGGGTTCCTTGACTACAGTGCTTGTTCTGGATGTGATTGGTGAATTAGATCTGAGCTTGATCAGGTGTTTGAGTCATGTTGTCTACATGGCTATTCTCTTTGAGATATTAGTGTTGTTGTTTCCAATGCAATAATGGGTTTGAACATTTGTTGTGATTAATCTTCAAGTTATACAGTTGGTGGATTAGCTACCCATTGGCTGCAGTGAGATAACTCAAAAGTGGACTATCTATATCCACGAGGTTTAGTATTGGTGCAGACTTGTTAGATGGACTTTTCTATGGTCACTTGTGCATTGGTGTAGTTTCTTTGAAATGTGAGGATGGACAGTGTTGATTACCTGAATAGTTGTTTATGGGGACCTGTAGCACATGTATCATGATGTCATGGATAGCTTGGATACACTGCCTTGTGTAAGCTTTTGACAGTGATGGTTTTGTTTGCTTGGTTTGGAGATCTTGGTGTTGCTTGGAATTGTTGTCAGATGGAGATGTTGTTGTTGTGGACCTAGAGGATTTTTTAGTTTAGCAGATGTTTGGTCATGATGCTTGGAGAGCTTTGTGTCATGGTTCAATGGGAGCTTTAGCAGTAACTATGGATTCATCACTTGGCGGTTAATGGTCTTCATTAGTGTTGTAGATGTTACTAGGAGAGACTCTTAGATTTTGTTGCTGCAAAAGGGTTCTTTTAGATTTGCATGGAAACTATTTGAAGATGTGCAACATCTCATAGCCATGGGGCATTCTTGAAGTCTTTGGTCAAGGTGTTGGTGGTACTTGACACAGTTGGCATTTAGAGGTGTATGTAGGAGGATTTTCTACAGGTTCATGATGTGCATACTTTTCTCTCTGTGGTCTTGGTTATGGAGACGTGTGGTGAGGGCTATATAGGTTGGGAATATCATTGTGGATGGTTCCTTGAAACTACATGTTTACTCTCTCTATGTTATGTTATTGGTAGACTTGGTATGCCTTGTGGATGGGAGTTCCTGGATGTGTTTGGTCTTCTTTGACTAGTTGGCACTTGGAGCTTGTATTTGCTGTTGATGGGTTGGCTATGTAAGTGACATGAGTTTTTTGATGTTGATACCTTCAAGGTATGTGTGATTGGATGGATTAGCACTTGCTATGTGTGCTATTTTGAGTTGTGTGGGTTGATCAGTTGGATGGGAGTAGTCAGATTCTGGTTGTTGTTCTTGCTGATGTTCTATCTTGTTTTCTGGAGGATGGCTTCATGGTTGTGTTCATGTTGAGGGGTTTGAAGTTGATTTTGTATTACTTCTATATAGCTTGTGAGCATAGTGGAGTGGTGGCAGTGTTGGTGCCCTTGCCGTCTATAGGATCTGATGCTTTTGTTCTTGAGACTAGTGCATATACACCTTGCCTTGTTCCTTTTCTTGTGGTGGATGGTTGGAATTTTTGCCTGAGTTGGTGGACATATTGGATGTCATTGCAAGTGTCTTGGTTGGAGCACAAAATAATTTTTTAAGATTCTTGTGTTTGCTTTGGAAGGAGCCAGTAAGTTCTTCGTCAAGTGGGAGAATGTTGAGAAATGTGACTCATTTATTGGCTTGATTGACTTCCTAGAGCAGTTATGTTCTCCTCCTTCATCGACCTAAGTTAAGTCATTGGTTTTCAAGTTTATCTAACTGATTTCACAGGGTTCTAAAGTTTCCTAACCTCCTGACTTAGCGACCATGGAGGGATGGCTACGTCCTTTGTTGTCAACTTGTCGTGGGTTTAAGGAACTTCACAACCTCCGACATAAGGTTTGGAAGTTAAGGTTTTGAGCGATGGAGTGATCTGTTTCTTGGCATGTCATGGGTTTTGGGAACTTCACAACCTTTGACATGAGGTTTCAAAGTTTGGGTTTTGAGTGACAAGACAATTCCTATATCGGCGAGTTGCGGGTTTTCAAAACTTCACAATATTTGTCAAGAGGTTTTGAAGTTTGGTCTTCCAGGGATATAGTGACCTGGATGTTGATGGTTGTAGGGACCCCTTGGGACTCGATAAGGATGGTGGATCATGATGAAGGCCGATAGGTGGTGATGATGTCGAGGATAGATGGCATGTGGGCTAATGTGCTTAGTGAACTTTGGTGAGATGGTAATAAATGTCTCTTTGATTGGGCAGCATGGTGTTAGGTGGATAACCCTAACTTCAATGTTGGAGATTTGTTTGACTACTACTTCGATAACCAGGTTTGAATGCTAGATGATGGCATGTGGCTTGAGTTGAAACCCTAAAGGGGTATAGTAGTTGAATAGTTAGAGAGAAAAATGACAATATCTCTACTCTCTTGGAGAAGAGCGATGACAACTATGGGCACAAACTGGCTGAGAATCTTGCCATGCAGGCTGAGAGACTGGGCGCCGAACTAGTGGAGAGGTTGGGAATCTGTACTGGTAGTGGTTACCATGCTGCTATGTGTCAAACAGGCTAAGGTGTTGGATGTAGGCTGAGAGGATGGATGCAAGCTCAGAGGCTAAGTGGTTGGCTAAGAGGTTGGGTGCATGCCATGAGGCTAGGTGCACGATGTGAGGCTGGGTGCAAGCCAGGTTTCTAAATTGTCCATGAGGTTGGGAATCCAAGAGAGAGATGGATCTTATAGAAGGTGAAGCCTGAGCGGCTATGCGACAGAGAGGCCAAGAGGTTGGTGGTCGAGCCATGTGGCTGTGTAGCTAAGTGAGATGTCTCTCACTAAGAGAGGTAGTCATGAGGGGTTATATTGTTGGATATTCAGTAGAAGGGAACAAGATGTAAACTCTATAAAGGCAATGAGCCTGATATTATATTGTAACTATTTTTGTTGCTAAATAATACAATGGAAATATAGGCTTTTGAAGTGTGGGGTTTTTTACTTGAAAGGGTGTTCCCCACGTATATCTATGTGTTCATGTCTTATGTTTCATCTTTCATGGTTGTTGGTTCTATGTGATTGAATCTATTAATGGTGTTGTTGAAACTAGTTAAGCATGATTTTCTCTCAAAAGGATTAATGTGGGAAATGAACTATGTCTCTTTCCACTTTATGGCATAGTAGTATGTGTCTTTGAGGCAATCTATTAGAATGAGGTTACTGAAGGCACTGTTGTTCTCATATGTTTCTTTTTAAGATGACCCACGATTTCCCCAACAGAAAAGTCTCGTTATTTGGGTCAGTGTTGATGGTGTTTTTAGCACTGCAACAACATAAGCATAATACAAGTATCCTATCTCTCTTGAAAGGTTATTTCTATCATCAATCCTCAAGAAATAACCCCATGGTCTCTAATGTTAGGTCTTAACAATGCAACAAACAACTAAGTGAAAATGTGCTTTGTTTGTAATCACAAGGGGCCTTACAAATCAAATGCTTGAAACTTCAAATTCATCAATGTAGCAATGTGGTGATGTTTTATAAATGCTAAACTGACCTAGATATTTAAAGAAATATTAAAAGAGATAAGGGTTTATAGAGGTTTACTAATCTAATTCCTAAGATCACTCATGAAAATAAAAAAGCATTCAAGGTGGGCCAATCTTTCAAAACCAATTCTTGCTTAACCAAGATCAAATCTGTAGTATCACAAGAAAAGTGCAATCTCCAAAGGAATTAAATATTTTCAGATTTTAAACATTCAAACATTCATCCAAAATCATGAAATGCATAAAAATTCACAATTGAACTTGAGTGCAATAAAGAGTAGGCCCAGGCTAGCTTTACAAAACAATTTACAATCAACAAATCGCTAAAAGTATGGACCGAAGATTCCTCAACACCTTAAACACTTTATCATAAATATGAATGAATTGCAACTAGCTCTAATTTTAATCTTTAAAGATCACTTACTCAAAACAACTCATAACAAATTTGAATCACAAGAACCATACAAAGATGAAATAACACAAGGAAGATCACCAAATGACAATGTCTTCAATTGTATTCACTTCACCAAAAATTGCAACAATTCCAGTATCTCATGTTTAGTAGCAACAACAGCAACAAAAACAACCTTACAAATGAGGAGATAGCCTCAATATATAGAACATCACTTGATATTTTTACCTAAGGAGGAAATTAAATTAGGGTTTACATTAGGTCAGCTAAACAAGTTGGCCTTGGCAGTTTTAATCACCTAATTTAATTTTACAATATAATATTAAAAAAGTCAGCCATAAAAAGTATCTTATAATTAAATAAAAGTTATTGACACAAAAATCTCGGCATATATGACTTGCAACTCTAGCTAACTTGACTTGGTATGCATGTTCTTCAATGTAGTCAAGCTGGGTCATCCTCCTTATCTTTTTCTCCACTTATAGAAATTTTGTTGACCTTTCAAAGCACCTTATCTAGGTCAGCTTGGTCTTGGATTGGAATAGAGTTTGTTCTTAACTTAATGGACTTTAAGTCTTCTCCATATTTATCTAAAGTCTTTTCCTAGTCACCTTGAAGCCCTTGGTATTTATCCAAATTAGAAATATAAACAGTTGCATCTTTGAGTTGATCAGTTGTTACAGGATCATCTTCAATTGGGGAATGAAATTAATGTCACCTTTTTGTAATTGATAAACCTTTAGATTCTTCTTTCCAAACTTCTTTCTTCCTGTAACAATCTCTAGAAATGCAATACAACTATCTGATATTTTCTTTGATGCTTTCATCATGAGCTCTTTACCTTGGATCTTGGATCCCTTCTTTGATGCTTTAATCATGAGCTACTTCTTGAAATTAAATTCCTCCACCCATTCAATTGGTTTATTCATATTCTTAGCTATGAGGACATTTTCCTTAACTAACACTTCTTCTGGAATTTCCATTATTTTCTTCAACGTAGTAATAGTTGTATCATCTATTGCTTGGCATTCTAATGTGAGTTGAGTTATTTCTTCAAGAAATGATGAAACCTTTTTCATGTGTATGCAATAATTTTTCTATCATAGCATCCCCCTTTTGAGATGCACTACCAATCCATTGTTGAGTAACCTGCAAGGAGGTTCTCATTCTTTCAATCTCACCTATGGCATCCTTTGATAACAAACCATCTGAATAAGGGACATTCTCACCATCCTATGTTTGCAAAGCCTTAACTAAATTCTAGATATACTTTTTCAGCTCTTCCATCTATCTCTCCTTGGCCTATGTTTCATTTTCCAGTCTTTTTAGGATGTCCTACACAAATTATTGAAGATCCTCTTTCTCTTGTGCCTTGGTGGAAGGGCCCAGATTAATGGTTTCAACCTTGTAGTCAAATGGACTGACTTCATCCTTATGATTATCATTTACAGGTGTGACAACATGAAGAATTCTATTATACAATTCATCTCTTTTCATTCTTGACACCACCCTTTCCTTCTTTCTCTCTAATTTTCCCAAATTTACTAGAAATTTACTCCAATATGGAGTCTCTTATTCAACAATGAGGCTGGGTTGGTGGATAAAGGACTAATTTCTTAGTCACATTTCCATTTGAGCTAATCATATTTCTAGACCTGCAACCTATAAATACATTTTCTATTGCTAACCATAGTCTTCTTGGAATGAGGGGATAGATTGCAAGGTTAGCCTTTTGTTGCAATACCATGAAATCAATAGGGTACTCACATAAATCCAGTGTTATGACCAAGTCTTCAATGATGCCCTTAAGTTTAATTGTTGACCTATTTTCCAATTGTAGGACAATGGGTGTAGGTTTAAGATATATTAACTGTAATGGCTGCATTGTTTCCTTGGTCATCACATTAATAGCTACTCCCAAGCCAATAAATGTATTTTTAATGAGAGTTCCATTTATCATTACATCCACTACATGAATCCTAGGATCTGCATACTTGGGGATAGTCATGTTTCCCAATATAATGTTTGCAAGTTTGGAGCCTAAGACATAAATAGTATAAGGGTCTTTTCTCTTCCTTCTTGGATTTTTAAGGAAAAGTTCTCTCACTATTTTAGTGTAGATAGGAATCTCCTTAATGGATTGGATGAGGGGTATCTTTATACACACATCCTTAAGTTGTCCCAATAGGTTATTTTCATCTTATGTTTTATTTTTTTGAATAGTTAATCATTCAAGGAATGGAGGCTTTGCACTTGAATTGGTTTGGTTAACTTGATTTAACTTAGGATCCATAAGTGGGTTGTCCAAGGTCTTTGTTGAGGGTTCCTCATCTACCAATTCAGTGATTTGAGGGGATGAAGGTCTAGCCAATATTTTCCCTAATTTGAGGTGGAAATCACTCACCTCTAACCTATAAGTAGGGTATTGAATAGCCTCATTAGTATATGCCTATTGAAAATTCTTGTTATTTGGGTTAGTGTTGATGGTGTTTTTAGCAGTGCAACAAAACGAACATAATACAATTATCATATCTCTCTTGAAAGGTGATTTCTATTAGAAATCCTCAAGAAATAACCTCAAGGTCTCTAATGTTAGGTCTTGGCAATGCAAAAAAAAACTCAGTGAAAATGTGATTTGCTGGTAATCACAAGGGGCCTTACAAATGAAATGTTGGAAACTTCAAATTCATCAATGTAGCAATGTGGTGATGCTCTATAAATCCTAAAATAACTCAGATATTTAAAGAAATATCAAAAGATATAAGAGTTTAGAGAGGTTTCCTAATCTAATTCCTAAGATCACTCATGAAAATAACAGAGCATTCAAGGTGGACCAATCTTCCAAAACACATTCCTGCTTAACCAAGATCAAATTTTCAGTATCACAAGAACAATGCAATCTACAAAGAAATTAAAGATTTCCAAATTGTAAACATTCAGACATTCATCCAAAAGCATGAAATGCATAAGCATTCACAATTGGACTTGAGTGCAACAAAGAGTAGGCTTAGGATAGCTTTACAAAATAATTTACAATCAACAAATTGCTAAAAGTATGGACCAAAGATTCCTCAACACCTTAAATTTTTTATCATAAACATGACTGAACTGCAACTAGCTTTAATTCTAATATTTAAAGATCACCTGCTCAAAACAACACGTAACATATTTGAAACACAAGAACCACACAGATGAAATAAAACAAGGAAGATAACCAAAAGATAATGTCTTCAATTGTATTCACTTCACCAAAAATTGCAACAATTCTAGTATCTCATGTCTAGTAGCAACAACAACAAACTTACAAATGAGGAGAGAGCCTCAATATATAGAACATCACTTGACATGTCAGCCTAAGGAGGAAATTAAATTAGGGTTTACATTAGGTCGACCAAACAAGTCAGCCTTGGTAGTTTTAATCACCTAATTTAATTTTACAATATAATATTACAAAGGCTAGCCATAAAAGGCATCTTATAATTAAATAAAAGGTCTTGACACAAAATTCTAGGCATAACTAACTTGCAACTCTAGCTAACTTGATGTGGTATGCACGTTCTTGAATGTAATCAAGCTAGGTTGTCCTCCTTGTCTTTTTCTCCACTTCTAGAAAGTTCTTTGACCTTTGAAAGCACCTTATCCAGGTCGGCTTGGTTTGGGATTGGAATAAACTTTATTCTTAACTTAATAGACTTTAAGTCTTCTGCATATTTATATAAAGTATTTTCCTAGTCACCTTAAAGCCCTTGATATTTATCCAAATTGGAAATATAAACAGTTGCATCTTCAAGTTGATCAGTTGTTACAGGCCCATCTTCAATTGGGGAATAGACTTCAGGGCACCATTTTTGTAATTGACCAACCTTTAGATTCTTCTTTCCAAACTTCTTTCTTCCTGTAAGAATCTCTTAAAATGCAATACAATTATCTAATATTTTCCTTACTCTACCTTGGATCTTGGATGCCTTCTTTGATGCTTTCATCATGAATTCCTTCTTGAAATTAAATGCCTCCACCTATTCAATTGGTTTATTCACATTCCCAACTATGAGGAAATTTTCCTTGACTAACACTTCTTCTAGAATATCCATTATTTTCTTCAACTTAGTAATAGTTGTATCATTTGTTGCTTGGCATTCTGTTGTGAGCCAACTTATTTCTTCAATAATGGATGAATCCTTTTCATGTGTGTACTATACATTTTCTATCATAGCATCCCCATTTTGAGATACACTACCAGTCCATTATTGAGTAACCTGCAAGGGGGTTCTCATTCTTTCAATCTCACCTATGGCATCCTTTGATAACAAATTGTCTGAATAGTTCTCACCAGCCTTTATTTGCAAAGGCTTAACTAAATGTTGGATATACTTTTGAAGCTCTTCCATTTGTTGTTGTAGCTTCTCCTTGGCCTGTGTTTCATTATCTGGTCTTTTTAGGATGGCCTACATATATTCTTGAAGATCCTCTTTCTCTTGTGCCTTGGTGGGAGGGCCTAGGTTAATGGTTTCAACCTTGTAGTCATATGGACTAACTTCATCCTTATGATTATCATTTATAGGTGTGGAAACATGAAGAATTCTATTATTCAAGTAATCTCTTGTCATTCTTGACACTACCCTTACCTTCTTTCTCTCCTTTGATTTTCCAAAATTTTCTAGAAATTTACTCCAATCTAGAGTCTCTTCTTCAAAAATGATAGGTTTGGGCTTCAATCACTCCTTCAACCAATCAGGAACAGTTGAATGTTCTACATATATGTCATCCTGAGAAACCTTTTGTTCCTACTGATCCTTATGTTGATCAGTTTCAATGTTTTTTGGATTCTCCTAATTCTGTCATTCTTGATCCTTGTTTTTGTCTCCAATCACATAGGCTTCTTCTCTCTCAGGAGATTTGGAAGAAATTTATTCCATTTTCTATGGCTCCTTTTCTTCTTCCTTATCATTTTAAACTTCAGGAACCTTTTGTTCTAGTTGTATTCCAAAGCCATTGAGCTCTCCACTCTTTGGAGTTTCTAAATCTTCTTCATCTTCTTGTTCTTGCTTCCTAGGCTCATTAGAGACATTAGCTTCATCTATTGCAACCTTTACCTCCTCTTTATCAATTTCAAATTGCACATTTTGTGAAGGATAAAGAGGAGTATTATTTCCTATAATTTCCTATTGAACATTATCAACTTCTTCAATTGCTGGTTCCTCAACATTCTTCTTAGGCTCATTCACTGCCTTTTCTACATTCTCTACACTAGGAGGAGAAACCTTTTGTTTTGGAGAGTTCTTTCTTGTATATACTTGGGTTATTTCGCTAGAACTCTCCACTTCAATCACCTTGGCTTGGTTTATCTCTCCTTCATTGGCCTTAGTTTTCTTAGACCTGGATATCTTTTCTCCTTCAATGATGATCCTTCTTTTCTTGGAAGGATGAACTTCTCCATCTCCACCTTCAACAACCTCCTTTTTTGGTTTTCTTCTTTTGGAAACTGGTTACCTATTAGGAACTTTTTCCTTGGTTTGACTCCTAGTTTTCCTCTTTATTACAATGGGTACTTCTTTTGTATTCTCCTCCTCCTAAGGAACTGTAGTGTCATCTTGAGTATTTTTTAGTTTCTCCCTTTGAATGAGATTCCAAGTCTCCTAGTAAGTCAAATGTAAACTTGGTTCCTATTGCTTCTAGATCCAATACCTTATACTTGACCCAATTTTTGGAGTATCTTAACACATGAGTAGTAATTTGGTCCAAATCAACTACCTCATCTTTTGACCAATTGATATTAGGGAGTGCCTTATCCTAAAGCCTCTTGTAATCATGGTATTGGATGGGGTCCTCTTCATCATCAACTTGATCCAACACATTGGAAATTATATGAAGTTTTATCAATTTCAAAGACAATATTGAATATCTTCTCTTTATGAATTCAAACTCATCTCTACAATTTTTTGAGTAATGCTCAATGTGGTCTTTATTCCTGTACTCCCTATTTTCCATCCTCTATGTTGCTCCATTGGGTTCAAAAATACCTTTGTTAGAATGGGAGTAAAAATGAAGATGGGCCATCTCTGGCTCTTAATGATGTGCACTTTGTATAGAAGGGAATTACTCCTCTTTAAATTGTTCAATAGTTTTTTCCTTGGGACCCTTTCCTTTGTTGAATTCTACCTACATTTGGTTAGAAAACCCATAATTACTAAAATTCCAAGTGCAATTAATCATTATAACATACTTGAATCATTGAATTCATCATTAAAGAACATATGCAACATATAATCACCTTGAAATTATCATTAAAATCATTAAAACTAAGACACAAACCCCTTAAAATAAAATCCTAAGATACTTTGAGTTTTTGATAAGTTTGTATATTTTTACTATGAAAGGATTTTGAGGAATCTACCCCCTCATGGATTTTACAAAGAACTAACCCTTGAGCATTTCATAAGTAGGTGGATTCTATGAAGGAAACACTTAGTAAAATTTTCTATCAGAAAACATCTCTCCAAGATCATGAAACTTACTTTGTATCCTTCCCAAGATCAAACTTAAAAATATATCGTGCACTTTGCAACCTCAGGGAATTTAAGCTTAGACAAATTTTGGGAAATCTAGGGCATCGCGAATTCCATGAAAGGATGGGAGCTCAGGTTTTTCTTGCCTTGACGGATTCCGTGAAGAACAATCTTGGGTTTTCCATGGTCCAAAGGATTATGCAAAGGATCAAGATTTAGGCTTTCTGTGGAGAATCAAATTTCATGAAAGAAATAGTTCACATATTTAGGAGCTAAAGAATTAAGCGAAATATTTACAATCCAACTTCAACTCCTCGAAATAAAGGACAACCAAATCATATTGCTTGAATTATACACTAGGGTTCAATCATCACACTCAAATCATGATCTATGATCCACTTTAAGTTAGAATTTACAAGTGCAACTACTCAATATCGATGAATTTCCATCTAGCATGAGCTAGGGTTTACTTAAGGGTGCATTACCACCATCAAATTTTCAAGACCATGAGTGTACTCAATCATTTTGTTTCAAAATTTTCCTAGTTCATGGTATCCATAATCAAAATGCACCATTAAAAGATTGAAATTTTAAAGCCCTAGTTTCTAACAAAATGATGCCCTAGTTTCTCAATTTTTAATGCAAAATAAATAGTAAATAAAATGATTTCAAAGATAAAATTAACAATGCAATCATCAATCAAAGTTAAGTTCTTATGAAATAAAGTGCAAATAAAGCAAGCTCAAAGTTGCAATTACGAAATCAAATGAACAATTTATTGCAAATCACGACCTCAAACTCACACCATTGAAACACCAAAAGATTAAGGAACTTCATAGTGCAATCATTATAAAAATTTCAATGGGATAGAAAACCTACCTTTCAACCAAGAGACTAATAATGGAAATACAAACGCAAACCTAGAACCCTAGCCGATCAACTGTGAAATGCCCAAATCCACCTTTTAAAATCCAAAATGTTTGAATGCTCTCCCATAATGCAACACTCAAAATGAACAATGAAAATGAGGTGAAAAGTTCCATATAAATCATATCACAACTTTGCATTAATGATAATGTACCTCAACTATAGAATTCATAAATGCCCCAACAAGATGTTCACGGGAGTTCAAGAAAATGAGCTAGTCATAGATTCGAGGAATCCAGTGACCCACAAGTTTAGTGAAACAAGGAAGGCTCAGGGAATCTTTCTAGGGAAAAATTTAGTGAATGACAAGGACTTCATGAAATTGGCATGACAAGGAATCAACAAATGCTTAGACCTTCAGGCAATCCATCTAGGAACAAATTTGGCAAGCTACTAAACCTTTGGGGAATTTCGACACCAGGTGGGTTTCCTTAAACTCTTCCAAACTTGCTCAACTTGATACGAAAGTAAAATTTTCATGAAACCAATAACTCAAAGCATCAATCAAGATCAAAATGCTATAAAATTAGAACACCTAAAGTGTGAATAAAAGCATTAAATCTCAACAAGTGAAGTGAATCAAAATTTCAAGGAACCCATCCCTTAGGGGGAGGAGGTAGAACCCTTAAGAAAAACTAGAAAGCAAAGAACAAGAAAGAGGGTCCCCGCCTCTGGTGGGGCATGTGTGCAAAAATTGTACAACAAATTATGACTCTGTTGGGGAAATGCTCCATAGCATTTCAATGAAAAACTAGAATGAAGAACCCAAAATATCTAGTTTTCATCCTCACATTAGGTTAACCAATAAACTAAGGGCTTAAAACCAATGAACAAGCTAGCCCTTCATGTGTTGGAAATCCAAGTGTGTGTAGATGTATTAATTTCCCTCCCTAAGCTATTTCAGGAGACCAATTTTAGTCCAGTTAAGCTATGCAAATGATTCTAACTTCTAAAGCATCCTAGATAGAGCCTCACTGTCAGTCAGGAATCCATAGCCTTGACGAGGTTATCGCTATGATTCTCTTGAACATAGCTTTACTTCTAGCTAGGCATCTATAGCCCCAATAGAGATATTTGGATCCTCCTGAAAAGTTGAATTTATTTTAATTTTCAATATTTTCTCTTTTCTTTCTTTATTAATTTTTTCCCTTTTCACTCTTTTCATTTCAACCTATGAGTAATGAAGTTCACACTCAGGGTTGAGTATCACAATGGCACTGAAGTAGAAATCTAAGATTTTTCACTTAACAAGACCTAACAAGGAATCTAACAACAATGTCAGGATTCTTAATATGTGTGTGAAATATAAGATTTGAGCATATTTGGGAACTAAATTAATTCAATGACTTATCCTCTTTATCTATTTAGGCCATGTGACACTAAATGGAGGACTTGCACCATCCCTTTCAGAAAAAATGATTAGAGTTTGTCAAAGGAATATTTAAAGAACTCCCAAATAAATAAAATGATCTTTGTGCAAATGAGACACCCCCCAATCAGAAAGCGGGGAGAACCCAAAAACCAAAAGAAAAGGAAACCAAACCAAACTACACTACCCAAAGAAAAACAAAACAAAGGAAAGAAAACCAAAGTAAACCTAACCTAACAAAAGCAGACACCTAAGCTAACTATTTACAAGGCTGAGTTGAAACAACTCAAGCAAGGAAGTAATGCTTTAGATATTTCTCATTGATTGGCAATGGGACATCCTCTCTAGTGAGAGTCTTTAAATGAAAAGCATTATCAACCAAGATTTTAGAGTTTTGAAAGGGGCCAAGCCAGAGCTTGTTGAAATTTCCATACCCCGCTTTATTTTTGTGTACCTTATCCCAACATAGTACCAAATCAGAAATTTAGAAGGCTTTGTTCTTGGATTTGCGATTGAACCATCACTTGACTATACCCAGGTGTTTGGAATTTTTTTCCAAGGCCTCATCTCTCTTTTCCTCTAACTACAACAATTTGGCTAGGAAAGCTTCTAAACATCCCCCTTCCTCATAATACTCATTACTGAATTGCAGGATAGGAATTTTCAATTGAATTCAAAACTCAGGCTCAAAATCGTAAACTAGGTGATATGGAGATGTTCCTAATGAATCCTTTTGACGTGTGTGATCTTCCCAAAGAGAAAATATTAACTGGGTATGCCAGTCCTTTGGATTCCTATCAATTAGATTACAAATAACAGTCAAAAGGTTCTTCTTGGTGGATTCAACTAGGCCATTTCCTTGATGATAGTAATTCAAGGAAAACCTAATAACAATTCCATGGTCAAAGGCCCACCCCAAAAAATTTAATGAAGAAAAATATGAACCATTATCACAAACTAATGCAAATGGACATCCAAAAAGATTAATGATACCTGCTTCGAGAAAATTTATCACTACCTCTGTGGTGTATTGCTTGTAGGAAATGACCTCAATCCATATAGGAAAATAATCCGTAGCAGTCAAAATGCTACGCCCTTAATATTATTGTACATCGGGTTATGAATAGTCGGCTTGTGGCTATCTTAACTCTCTATTAAGTCATATTTTCATTAGTATATTGTTATTTAGTTGTTTAGGTCGGCCTAAGTCTTATATAGGTGTGTCTAAGTCGGCCTTGTTGATATCCTTGGCATAAATAGGTATATATAGGAGGTTGTGAGTCTTATTTCATCATCAAGTTGTGAAGTGTGTTCTCATTAGAGATATTTGGAGTTTTCCCCGAGTGGCTTGTTATTCTCAGTTATTATCAAGTATTTGCAGCATATTTCTTATCATATTCTTCTATTGTGCAAGTTATTTCATAACAAGTGGTATCAGAGCATGATCTTGGCACCATAGAGACAAGGTTTTTCTCAATTTTGGAGGCGATTTTGGGAAGAGCATATCTTTCAGATTTTGGCGAATTTTTTTCTAATTTTTAAAGGGTTTTTGAAGAACATATTGAAGAATCTACAGTACAGATTTCAGAAGAATTGGAGCAGAATTAAGCGAATTATTGCAGAATTAGGGTTTCTACACCATTTTTTTGGAATCTACATATCTCGCACATCTTGTTGAATTGGAGTCTGATTTTTATTGGGTTTTTGAAGACATAATAAAGGAGATTAAAATAAAAATTTGAGAGAATTTAAGTTTCATTTGGTGATTTATTTCAACATTAGTGGTTTCCATCATGACAGGGCCTGCAACTAGGGGTAAAAAGAATGTTGTCACTCCGGGGAAGACTCCTGATAAGGATGGTGAAACAATCGAGGATATTACTCATAATGAAGAAATCAATAAGGTCAAGGAAGAAATTTCCTCAATTAACAATAAGGTCAATGAAGAAATTTCCTCAATTAAGATGGATATGTGTGACCTAAGAGGAGATATGTCGGACATGCGAAACATGTTAAGCACCTACATAGCAGAATCAAGAAGGGAGTTCTCAAGCGACCAAGGTGAGAATTCTAGGTCAGCCACTACTAACACAAGCTTTAGTACTCCTATTGGATCTAGGAATTTATTTCCCAAGGTGGATATGCGCAGGATTTGGTGTTGAGATCCTCTAACATGGATAAACCAAATGGAGAATTTTTTTTGAAGTACACCAAATGGAGAATTTTTTTGAAGTACACCAAATCCCGATGGACAAAAGGAGTCTGGCTGGCTTTATATATTTGAGACAGGATCAATTCATTTGGTACTCGTTGGCTTTGCACTCATATTGGTACAAAAGTCACCCGTCATGGTCAATTTTACGGAGGAACTCCAAACACTGTCTGTAATAAACGTCAGAGACCTTTGCTTGAAGCCATTCCTTCAACTTCATAAGCAGGATCAGTTGGATTATATTAATAATTTAAAATCTATCCTTAATTGGATTCAATTACGGAGGCTTGAATGATTTTATTCTTACACGGTGGTCTAAGGGATCACATTCAACAGGGTACATATTTAACCCTAGTTCCATAAATGAGTCTTATCTTGCTTTTGTGAGGTAGAGAGAAATATTTTGATTCCTAAACAGAGGGCTAAATGTGACAAAGAGAAGGATATTCAGCAGCCTACCAAGTTGACTCCACAACAAATTGAGAGAAAGAGCAAAAGGCAATGGCTTTCATTATGATATACAAATACGATTGAGGTTAAATGGTAGAAAAATTGGCTTTTATATTGAAAATTCAACAGGGAAGAAGAGAGGAACCCATATAGAAGATGAAGAGTCAAATGAGAATCACGCAGTTTCTCAACCAATCATTTCTTGTCATGCACTCTCGGGTTTCAGCGCTCCACAAACTCTCAAGGTGGTGGGGTTCCTAAAGAAGCAGAAGGTAACAGTGTTGATCAACTCGGGTAGTACTCATAATTTCATTAACAAA